>OX463852.1:2135610-2707833 GCA_949825065.1 Odontocerum albicorne | reverse complement strand
ATATATATATATATATATATATATATATATATATATATATATATATATATATATATATATATATATATATATATATATATATATATATATATATATATATATATATATATATATATATATATATATATATATATATATATATATATATATATATATATATATATATATATATATATATATATATATATATATATATATATATATATATATATATATATATATATATATATATATATATATATATATATATATATATATATATATATATATATATATATATATATATATATATATATATATATATATATATATATATATATATATATATATATATATATATATATATATATATATATATATATATATATATATATATATATATATATATATATATATATATATATATATATATATATATATATATATATATATATATATATATATATATATATATATATATATATATATATATATATATATATATATATATATATATATATATATATATATATATAAATAAATATATTGCACTTCATACAAACCTATACAAAGCCGTGTTAATTATATGTAAATATCTCAAAATACATCAATTGTGAGTACTTTTTGAATGTATATCCAAAAGTTAGCAAAATTATTTTAATAATATTCTAGTTTGTAACAAATTAAGAAACATCGATGAATTTTTCGTCGATGTTATTCTCGCGGTGAACATGCCACGGATTTCATAAAAACTGCCCAGTCACGTAGCGAGCGAACATTTCCTTCCGCCCCGTGTCCATATTCCCCTTCACAGGTGATTGCTTTCTCGAATCATATGTGCGGGCTGATTCATTAAAATATTTTCCAGAAAAAAGAATGCCTCGGTGAATTTACGGTCGGTGAACACATTTATTGGGTTTGGGAATTTAAGTTATTTTGACGTTAAACGTCCCATAATATTGGGAGGCATTCCTAACTTCTTTGGAACGTTATTTACTAGAAAAAATCTCACTTTTTTCATAAGAAATAAACGAATCATCGTAAAGCTATTTGGTTTCGATATAAAAGGACATTCTCGTTTAAGATTAATTTTCTAACATTTAAATTATTTTACGTGGATATTGAAAAATACTTAGAGCCTAATAAATACTGAATATACTCGTGGACTGAGCAGAGTATATGGTAGACTGCATAACAGAATACGGATTGAAGGGATAAGGGATGAACGTGAACTCATGGCTAGTATATAGAGTATGATGAAGAAGAATACTCTGAGATGATTTGGGCTCGTGGAATGAATGAATGCAGAAAGCCTAACAAAACAAATTTAAGCGCAAGTTTGAGTAGATAGCGTGGTAGAGGAAGACCGAGGAAAGTATTAATGGAAGGGAATGATATTTTGAAAAAGTAGAAAATCAGAGACATCGACGGAGTTGTATGAAAAGTAGTATGGATTAAGAAGTGGCTAAGAATGTGTGTCGGGATAGTCAAGTCTGGCACTTAATCCTCTCGAGTCACCCCGACAGGGAAATTGCGTGATGATATGTATGTATATTTTAATTCACGAAAGCATGTTTGGTAAGAAAACCGCAGAAAGCTAGCTAAGAGAATACGAACTATAGCGACGGAGAAATATTTAAGTATATTTTTTGACGTATAATAGTCATACATACGGCTTTAAGTTTAGTGTAGTGTGTATGTGTATTGTTCATGTATGATATAATCATACATTTTGATAAGATCTCCCAAAATGGGTTGTCTTCAAGTACTCCCTAAAGCTGCATACGCCACCCATACCTTTAACAATTATATGTAGATCAATCCACGCCACAGGACCAGCAACGTTAAAAACTTTGTCATAATATCCCACCCTTTTGGATATATTCGAAACAATAAATTTATTCGATGAATACGAAATCGACCTCAAAATTCTACTTTATTTCTACTGAGCATCTTTCAGAGACAGATTCAAAATTCTACTTTCATTCTACTGAGCATCTCTCAGAGACAGATTCAAAATTCTACTTTCCTTCTACTGAGCATCTTTCAAAATTCTACTAAGCATCTTTCAGAGACAGATTCAAAAGACATAATGAAAACGTTCCATCAAAGAACTTGAAGACAAAGAAACAAAACTCTTCTTATAAAATCAGTCTCTTGCAAAGATTTCTCTATTATCCATAATTTCTTACAAGATCACATATTCCTTACAGTATCATATAATACATTTACTATGTTGTTTATAGTTAAGGCATTAATGTTGTGGAGGTTTAAAGACATTGTAATTTATTTTTAATAAACACTGTTTATTCCACTTTTTTGTGACGGTATAACCCTACCGGTTTCAAGGCTTTCACCTCATCTTCAGGGGAGCGCAAACAAGACTAAATGCTGTTCGAACTGGTACCGATATACACTTCAACGGTTGGAGGCTGCGGGGTGAGGAAGGCTATGGGATAATTTCGGCCAAGATCGGGGAGATTTTGGGGAAATAACTGTTCAACAGATGCTCTGATCGGTATACTGACTTAGAAATTTCTAGGGCCTCTAATCTGTCCAATTTATTTCCGTTGCCGCTAATATGTAAGAATTTGGCATCATCGATAGAAAAAGTATGATTCTCACGGTGACAATGATTAGCCATTTCAGAATAAATTAGAGGATTTGTTAAGGCAGATTGGTGTTCACGAAATATCTTTTCAAAAGATCTTCCTGTCTTTCCTATGTAGAAATTATCACAGTCAGCACATAAAAGTTTATACACACCACTGTTGCTAAGTATTCCATTTTTGCCTTTCCCATTAAATAAGAGTTTCCGGAGATTAAAGTTAGTGTAAAAAGCTGGCTTTATGTGACTTGGAATATTTTTGGTTATTTCATTTGATATATTTTTTATAAATAATCGTTAATCATTGTCACCGTGAGAATCATACTTTTTCTATCGATGATGCCAAATTCTTACATATTAGCGGCAACGGAAATAAATTGGACAGATTAGAGGCCCTAGAAATTTCTAAGTCAGTATACCGATCAGAGCATCTGTTGAACAGTTATTTCCCCAAAATCTCCCCGCTCTTGGCCGAAATTATCCCTAGCCTTCCTCACCCCGCAGCCTCCAACTGTTGAAGTGTCTATATCGGTACCAGTTCGAACGGCATTTAGTCTTGTTTGCGCTCCCCTGAAGATGAGGTGAAAGCCTTGAAACCGGTAGGGTTATACCGTCACAAAAAAGTGGAATAAACAGTGTTTGTTAAAAATAAATTATAATACATTTACCACATATCCCTTACAGTATCACACATTCGCCACATATTCCTTACAGTAACACATGTATCACATATTCCTTAAAGTATCACACATACGAGTATACCACATACTTCTCACATTATCACACATGAATCACCGATTCCTTACATTTTCTCGGTGTACTCGATAATCTTCGCAAGGCACGCATGTCTATCACATTATGGCTTGACTGGAGTTCTAAAAATCCAATTTATAACATAATTGACTCCTAAAGGTCTATCCGCATTATTATAGTCATATACTCGTAGTGTAAATAGTAGATGAAATTTTATATGAACGTGCAAGTAAAGGTTATACAGGGCTGGTCCTGAGCTAGCAGGGCGGGAAAATTAATAAGTGTTTCCGTAGATTTATTAAAAAGTTATTCAAAACTGAGTTTAAAAAAATAAATCTAATAACGTGTTTCATTCCTGATTTTTCTTTTCCTTTCCTCTCCACCATCCCTTCTTTTCCTTTTGATTGATGATATCTCACTTTATATGAAATATAATGTTCGGGTGATTGTCCGTCTTTGTGGAGTTCGTGGGTATATCCTCACGTTTGTGTTTGTAGATTTCGTGGGGATGGATAGTCATTTGAATGATTTATGCGACCACGTAACTTGCGTCATTATTTTTGTCTGGTTGGTCGGAAGAGATTCCCGCCTGGCAATAATCCCACCTGATTGTATTTGCAATAAAAGTTTTAAATTAATGAATTAATATACGTATAATCGAACCGGACAGTATCAAAATTTACTAAAATATAGTCCACGACATTATTTAAGTAGTTATTTGATGTATACGAGTGAAACAAAAACATGAAAAAAACTGAAAAGAGCCAAATAAATACTGCACAAAACATTTACTTTAAAAAATAAATAGGGTGCAAAAAACCGCGAAAGCCTTAAAACATATTTCCATATAAAGTGAGTTTTACCAGTGCAAAGCAATGTTGACTTAAAAGTTTTCCTTTATACCTTGTTTGTCGATGGCGCCCCTGTTAGTCTAAACTCAAGATGTCATCATTCCTTTCGATATCTGTAAGTGACGTATTGGAAAATCGGTAATGGCTGTCAATAGCAGAGCAACGCTCAGTGTCAGGGATTATATTTAATTACCAATCGGAAAGGGATGCTGGAGATGGTCTGGTGGATGTCAGATGGGTGGATCCGAGGGTGGAGAGAGGCCCGTTTAGTGGATGGTGCTCTTTAAGCCATTATTTGTCCCGGTGATGGGTTGTCATACCCCATCACCGTTCTTGCGATGATAATGAAATGCTCCCTGCTATCATATTGTTTCTTTGACAATCGGTTTGTTTGTTCGACACTTAAAGCTATCGACTAAGCGTTTTTCTCATCTACACGTAAATATATTTTGATATCCTTTTCAAAAATGTTTTATTTAAATAATTGACGGATTGTGTGTGTGTTAATTAATATGTGATATTTCACTTAATAATTACTTTATTTTTCAGTGTGTGTGTGTGTACTCACAATGTGAATGACAGTAAATATATTTTCAATACGTCCGACAACAATTTAAAAAAGGCATCAATAACCGTAAAAAAAAAGCTACAAATAATGGCTATCCAGGAAGCCTCATTGATTTACTTTGAAAAAAAAAAAACAAAACAAAAAATAAACTCATGAAAGGAAAAATATTTAACGACACCTTTAAATGGAGCTAAGTCCTATTTATAAAAAAATAACCAAAAAAATCCAAGGCACATAAAACCAGCTTTTTACATTAATTTTAACCTCCGGAAACTCTTATTTAACGGGAAAGGCAAAAATGGAATACTTAGCAACAGTAGTGTGTATAAACTTGTACTATATATGCTGACTGTGATAATTTCTATATAGGAAAGACAGGAAGATCATTTGAAAAGAGATTTCGTGAACGCAAATCCGCTTTAATAAATTCTCTGTTTTACTCTGAAATGACTAATCATTTTCACCGTGAAAACCATACATTTTCTATCGATGATGCGAAAATCTTACATATCAGTAGTAACGGAAATAAATTGGACAGATTAGAGGTCCTAGAAATTTCTAAGTCACTACATCGAGCCGAACATCTGGTAAACACATATATCCCAAAAATGTATCCGCTCCTGGCCGAAATCGTCCCATGCCTCCCTTACCCCTCAGTTCCCAATCGTTGAAGCGTGTATGTCGGTACCAGTTCGAACAGAATTTAGTCTTGTTTGTGCTCCCTTGATGATGAGGTGAAAGCCTTGAAACCGGTAGGGTTATACCGTTACAAAAAGGGGAATAAACAGTATTTGATAAAACAAATTACAAACATATTTTCATTTATTTTGTAAAAAAAGCACAATATAAACCTTCCAATTGCCGACTGTTTTACTTTGAAAGCACATGTTTTAAAATTTGTATACCAAACACTCGCAGTAGTTTCTGCATATGTTTTTTTTAATGTTCACTTCACGGTTACATAATATTTTATTTCATTTTCGGCACTAGAAAAATTATCTAATAGATTTATTAAGATTCAACTGTGAAGCTCGCAGGAATATTTTTACCAGGAAAGGCCTGGAATGGTTGGAGCTGTAGTCAAGGATTATTGTAAATATCCGATGGATTGACAAAGTCCAACCAACTTTCGCCTTCGCATATGCGACAAGTTGCTAACAAATGACAACCAGTATGGACGTCTGAAGGTTCTCCTTTCTGCGGGCGCTGTAAACTAATTGATGGGCCTGGCTGAATCCGAAAGGCATTTCAACGACTAGTGTACACATTCTAACTGAATTAATAAAAAGGACATTGAAATGATATTCCTGGAGTGCCATGCCATAAAGATAAAACCAGACCTAGCCAGGTCCGCAGTAAGGGAGACCATAAACAACAGGATACTTGCTCCTTTACGCTTTACGAGCTCCGTTTAGTTCTTTCACCTCGCTGTATGTGCGCATTTTGTACGAAAATAAAGTGCTCTACTAATAATTCAGAAGTACGGAAGCGACTCGTATGGGGTAACGTTATCCCTCGGTTTGAACGACTAATTGTAATGTTCTTTTTGTGATATGCAAAAACGACAAATCTCCACACCTCTATATTGAAGCTTTCGCAGTTGTTTAGTCTTTCAGAGTATAATACCCCGTGGTTTATAGGCTTATAATGCCGACGTGGTAAAGTTGATAACGAACAAGCTCTGAAGGAGAAAACTGCAACGTTTTCGAAATGTTGGCATTATAATCCAATAAACCACGCGATATAACACTCCTAAAGACCTTATACACTCCACACTTTTTTAAAACATATGAAAACTACACTACACCTTAAGCCGAATTTGTTACAATTACGTATCGGGAGATCTAAAAGTTCTCTTTGTAGTCAATCTTCCCTTGTGAAGTATTCTGCTATTTTTTTAACAAATATATTTTTATAAACATGTGCAGATGTGGAAAATTGCTTTATCTAATGGCCGCAGTCACTAACTTGTTACCTTTACACGCAACTTAAATATATTTATTTTGTAATATTTTCAATCTATCAATTATGTGATGGATATAGTTCATATCCCCACACTTCAATTATGTGATGGATAAAGTTCATATCCCCACATTTCAATTATGTGATGGATATAGTTAATATCCCCACATTTCAATTATGTGATGGATATACTCGTAGTTCATATCCCCACATTTCAATTTCGTGATGGATATAGTTCATATCTCCACATTTCAATTATGTGAGGGATATAGTTCATATCCCCACATTTCAATTATGTGATGGATATAGTTAATATCCCCACATTTCAATTATGTGATGGATATAGTTTATATCCCCACATTTCAATTCTGTGATGGATATAGTTCATATCCCCACATTTCAATTATGCGATGGATATAGTTCATATCCCCACATTTCAATTCTGTGATGGATATAGTTCATATCCCCACATTTCAATTATGCGATGGATATAGTTCATATCCCCACATTTCAATTCTGTGATGGATATAGTTCATATCCCCACATTTCAATTATGCGATGGATATAGTTCATATCCCCACATTTCAATTCTGGGATGGATATAGTTCATATCCCCACATTTCAATTATGCGATGGATATAGTTCATATCCACACATTTCAATTATGTGATGGGTATAGTTCATATATCCACATTTCAATTCTGTGATGGATATAATTCATTTCCACACATTTCAATTATGCGATGGATATAGTTCATATCCCCACATTTCAATTATGTGATGGATATAGTTCATATCCCCACATTTCAATTCTGTGATGGATATAGTTCATATCCCCACATTTCAATTCTGTGATGGATATAGTTCATATCCCCACATTTCAATTCTGTGATGGATATAGTTCATATCCCCACATTTCAATTATGTGATGGATATAGTTCATATCCCCACATTTCAATTATGTGATGGATATAGTTCATATCCCCACATTTCAATTCTGTGATGGATATAGTTCATATCCCCACATTTCAATGATGTGCTAGATATAGTTCATATCCCCACATTTCAATTCTGTGATGGATATAATTCATTTCCCCACATTTCAATTATGCGATGGATATAGTTAATATCCCCACATTTCAATTCTGTGATGGATATAGTTCATATCCCCAAATTTCAATTATGTGATGGATACAGACATACTATATATGCTTACTATCACACAATGAAGGTGAATTTTAGTCATCTCATCTCAAAATAACGTCGTCTAACAGTTTGAGAAGGATCTAAGCTGATATTTTTCTTCAACAATAAACGCAACAGTAGCAGATCCAATTTGTGTTACAGCAAAGCAATCTATGTAAATTATAAAAAATATCAGACGTTTCGAATTGACTTGAGAGGACACATGGTGTGTGAGAACAGCACGCGGATGAATTAAATTGACATATTCATATAAGTCGTGAAGATCTGAATTAGTTCTTCGACTTCGTATACGATCATATCGGTACACTCTGGTGAGGAGGTCAATCGATTGAAAATGAATTCACGTGAACAAAATCCGCGCAAACGGAAGGAATTTTGTATGCAGGCAAACTATATTTTAAAGGCAAATGTGCTTTGTATTTCTTTGTCCTTTGAGTTTCAAATTGAATTCAACTATGTATGTCGCGAGCAATTTATATTGCGTGTTTGTGTTTACGTATCACAGTATGTTTATATCGAATCTGCCATCAAATATGCATGAAACCGGGAAGTAATAATGTGGAATGTTTCCGTCGCAGAAAAATGTTCACATGGAAAGGGTTATTTTGTGCGGTTAACACTGATATATTGCCACTATTAGATTTAGTTAGTTTCAAGTGTATACTGGGGTGTGACAAGGATGTGGTTTAAGTCGTAATCTATTTGATAAACGTAGTATTATTTTACGTTACAGATACGGTGATAATTTATGATAGTTGAATGTAAACTTAAGACTGGTGTGTTGAATAAGGTGAAAAAGAACTGTCTGAGATGGTTGTAGCAAGCAGAACGAATTATTGAAGAAAGAGTAATAAATCAAATATGCAGTGCAAATGCGAGTGGAAGGCTTCGTAGAGGAAGACCAAGGAAGATATGGTTGGATCAAGTGTTTGATATTTTGAAAGAAAGAAAAGAAAGTAGTTAGATAAATCGTAGGGCTGTATAAGAATGTGTATTGATATGTAGAAGAAGCAAAAGGTTTGTGTTGAAATAAAAAATCCGATCTGCATACACCTGCAGGGAAGCGGCTTGATTGTTAATGTATGTAGGTATAATATTATTCTAAATATTAATATGTGTAGTGTGGGCTTATTGCAATTGCTCTTCTAGAACATACACACACGGGCTCTTCTAGAACACTTGGTCTTTGTACGAATTGGGACATATGGTACATGTCCAAATCGTGGCCCGCGGGCCACATATATCCCAATTAAAGACTTTGTGTGGCCCTTTCGAGGTTTGCAACTTTCTGAACATTTTGCATTTTGTTATTGGTAAAATAAAAAAAAATTCCGTGCACGTTAATTATAATAATTTTCACATATTATTAATTTTGTGAGGGATGAATTTATTACCTGGGTCTGTATCTTCGCATTTGTAGGCCGGCGCCAGACATTCGTTTGTACTAATATAACGTAAGTGTTATACGTGACAGCGCTAGCACTGAGCAATATTAAGGCAACTAATAATGTGCATTATAACTGCATTTGTCACCACATATCGCTGCGAATTTTTTTTTTCAAAATTAAAAATTATAAAATCGAAGTGTCGAAAGAGGTTGATAAAAACTTGACCAATCAACTGCGATGCGCGACGTCTAAATTACCAGTCGATATTTAAAAATGATCAAATAATAAAGAACAAATGTTTCATTAGTTTTACAAAGTAATAAAATATTTCGATTGTAAGTTGTTTGTTTATTTTTACAATAATATAAAAAAAACGTCACATTATTATTAAGTTATAAAATATTTATGTGTGGCCCATCAAAGATTTCCAATGTTTTATTTGGCCCACAAAATGGTTTCAGTTGGACACCCCTGAATTAGGGAAACCTGTAATGTGCAAAAAACCTGGAAAAAATCATTCGTAAATGGAATTTAATAATGCATTGTATTATCAAATCATCTAATTAACTTATCATTGCCTACTGACTGGGAACATCAAAATTTAGATAAAAAGCTGTTCTGTTTAAAACTGTTTAAATACGGGTACATGCCGTGCTTAGAAAATTTGCAGACACAATACATTTTCAATGAAACACACCTGGCGTGTCGTACGCACTGAGTGTAAGTTTATATGGATACCCAAGGTTTGTTCTCAGCACTGAACCTGTTGAAAAAAGGGTAATAAACAAAAAAATATGTATGTGCTTTTATTAAAAGCTGTGGAAATCCCAGTCTTGATGTTGAACAAATGCGATAAAGATGATCGATGCTCTATAAATTCAGTTTAACGCGTATTTTCCATCTCAAAATTTCAGCTGAAATTAACTCGCACTCGTTTCAGAATGCACTGAAAAAACATATATTCTAGGCGTACGGTAAGAATCGACCAAGTCAAAAAAATTTACTATTTGGAAATTTTGAATTGTATAAATTTTTAAGTCAATAAAATGAAAAGTTATGGATTTTTTTCGAACCAGTATTTAGTATAAGATAATTTTATAATATGCTTTATAAAACACAAATAACCATTTTCTTACTCAAATAATACCGTACGCATCAGTTATGTTTCAAAACATATGTATACTTTAATGATTTGTATTTTGTGTCAATATTTTTTTCTTGAGGCGTTGAGTGTCATCGAGACAGAGAAATAATAGTTGTGTGGATGTAGAAGAGGCTATTGATGTGTATCGAGAAACTCTGGCGTTCTGTCCTCTGTACCTACAGAGACAGGGAAATATTGGGATTGTATGTATATACGTGGAATACATATTTTGATTTTTGTTTGTACACATCAGTATTCTCCATTCATATTGTTTTCAAGAATGATGCGCAGTTTTATGCAGTGCGGATTGTCCGCCTTTAGACGACCTTGTATTTTGCAAGTACAAAGCAAACTGAGTTTTAAGGTTTATGTTCAAAGTAGTAATGACGTGTGAACCACGTGTTTCGGTTTTAAGATTTATGTTCAAAGTAGTAATGACGTGTGAACCACGTGTTTCGGTTTTAATCGTATTTTATTAGTAAATGAACTAGATTTTTTTTATATTTATTTTTTTATCAAAATTGTTTTTTTTTTTATATATAAATTCGGTCTTTTTGTTATTTATGAAACATTCACTACTGTTTTTTATTTATTTTTGTTATAAGGCATACGTATAAATAAATAATGAAACAAATACTTTTTATTTTCATAAATTAAATATATAAAGCTTTCTCCTGCTTAAATAGTTGTATGTCCTAAGGCGGGTTGGTTGGTTTCACAAAACGAACGCACCATCACGCCATAATTTTTTTTAACCTGGCGAGTTTATTGCCATGTGGCAATCTCTTCCAACCAACCAGAAATATGTTTTTATAGGCCCTAAGTCTTAACCAGACTGGAATCCTATTTAAAAAAATCTGGGTTCCAGCGGGGATCGGCAGACAACTGTCTTACCACCAGGCCGCGGAGGTCGTCTTTCATCATTTAGCTGGAATGAAGGAATGAATCTCGTTTTAAATTACAAAATATGACTTAGTTGATTCTCACAGTATGCCCACAACGTATAAATAAATATTCTTTATACCCTACTCTCGCTGCCAACTTCGACGGAGAAATGCGGCCGCTATTTTCGTTCCACTCATATGAGAGTTTTATATATTTTTTAGTTATTTTCTCTGTGAATACGTGTATAGGCGGGATCTATGACCTGGATAGGTTTTTAAGTATTCCCCTTATAATATGGCACAGCTGTTAGGAGACAAGAAGATGCATATTTTTTAAATCATTTCCCATTATTTCTCATGCATTATTTTAATTTGAGATATAAATATTCGTAAAAATCATCATTTTTTTTTCGTATACAAGTCCTACAAGGCTTATCATTTGAGGATATAAATCCAAAAAGGGTCCAAATAACAGAAAATTATTTTATTATTTATTTGACTTTATTAATAAGCATTCCTTAATACGCAAACATAAAAAAATCTAGATCCTCATCATTGGCGGTCACTTTGATAAAAGTATTATTTTTCATGGCTAGCTGAAACATCTCCTTGACTTATCTTATGGTGAAATAATCACGGATGTTTCTCATGTTGAGATTATGATTAGGTTAAGTTCTCATGTTATCGAGTTTTTATATTACACTTTCGTTGTATACAGTACAATCTGACGGGTTTATTATCATTTGGCAATCTCTTTCAACCAATATGAAAGCTGTTAATGAGGTGTTAAGTGACAGCCCACTATAATTATTTAAAAAACTACAGGTTTCAACGGTAATAGATCTCGCAACACTCGGGTTGTGAGATAGGATCTTACCATTTAGGTCATGGAGGCCGCCAGTTATTGCATGTCAACTTAACACATATTTTCTACCATACTCATTAAGTTTTTTTTATTTACAACCTGTGCTTCTAGATAAAGTACAGCAAAAAATCAGATTGTTTTGGAGGATGGTTAATAATTGATATTTTTCTAAAAAACCTCCAAAAATTAATGTGTTTTGGAAAAATTTCCTGTAAACATCGTTTCTACTACATGTGTTTTCCACCGCCAATATATCTGTCAAGTTGTACTGTATATAACAAAAATCTAGGGTATGGACTAAAAACTAGGCTCGCGCTACTGGATTGATGTTGCGAAGCCGACCTTTTGAAAGCTGCTCTGTTAAATAGATTTTCTTTTCCATACCTTGAAATATATAAGCAATTTCAGGATATATGTTCACTCGTATGTGTACAGTACCCGGCGGTAAGTAATACACATCGGGCTTAAGAAAGAGACTGTCGGCCATAATCGGCTAACTTTAGCTTTGTAGAGCGTCGTCTCTGTCCCTAGAACGCTTGACAACGACTGACAAATCGCGACGGAACACGTGTATGAATGACACAGACGACCCTCTACAAAGCCGAAGTTAGCCGATTATGGCCGAAAGTCTCTTTCTTAAGCCCGATGTGTATTACTTACCGCCGGGTACTGTACATACTAGGTTGCTATTGTAGGAACTACGGTCGTCCCTGAATATTGTCAACACGCACGGTCAACGACCGACGAAACGACCTTCGGATATGTCCAAAGGTCGCATACCAGAACATTAATATTGTTTACCCGCAAAAACTATTCACGATACATTCCACAGTAGAAAGAGAACGCATCGCGCTAACTCGCCATCTTCGCCAACAAATTATCTACCCACAATATTATTCGCGACGTCTGCGACCATCTCTGCACGCACAGGAGTGAGATAAAAATATATTGCGGGCGCACTCACGCGCCCCGTTCTGAATATGTATAAATACCTACTTACCGATAAATAAAGAATCATTAATCATTTGACCATTATTCACTGTTTACTATTCATTGATTATTCACTCTCACTTTCCGCATTGCTATTTGACGTATTTTATTTTAAATACCAAACAATCAAAATCATCAGCGCGTCCTCCAAGAACATCCGCTAAACTATCAACAAACCTATACATTTTTATTTTAAATTCAATGAAAAAAGGTAATATTTCAAAAAAGTATAATTTAATTTTTTATACATTTATTTTTCCTCTATTCTGCTTACGTCGTTTCAGTCAAATTTATCATAGATATTAGAAGTTGAGATATCACTCTTCCCGTTGCTTAAGAGCATATTTCTCCAATATCTGCTGAAGCGACGTACATTTACCTCTTCAGATTACTGTCACGGAGGGTTGTTGGAACGCTGAAAGATGTGATTCTTCTTTAACTGGAGGAAGATTGTTGACAATTTTCATATGTGAACAAGGACGATTATAAATGTAAAAAGCGAACGTATGGATACCTTAACTTTTGCTACTTGAAGATAACTTTTTAAAATATACTCTTATGTCGCGACTTCTCCAAATTTCTATAATAAATATAATATATCGTCAAAACAACTTACGTTTTATTGCTATTTAGTAAAATAAATCATTTCACGCGCCATAAAAGATTGACTCCCTGAGGGCTTATAAGAGCAAGTCCGACCTACATTTCCGTTATACTCGTAATCACATGTTTCCGAGGTATCATCTGTCACCTGACTAGTCCACCTACAGTAGTAGCAGGGAGGATCAAAGACTGAGTGAATGTGATGAAATACAAGTAGCCTGAACCAATATACATGTACGTGTTAAATAATTAGTATTAAAATAATTAGTTGTAAGAATTGTTATCTAGTTATAGGTAGTATGTATGTGTTGACTATTTCTAAGATATTTTAATGTTAAGATTATTAAAATTAAAATTACACGTAAGATATTAAAATTAACACCTTCATACATTCTTACTTATAACTAGTTAATAATTCTTACAACTAGAAATGTCTACTCGTTCAGGGTACTTGTTTTTCATCACATTTACTCAGACCTTGATCTTCCCTGCTATAGGTGGATTAGTCAGGCAATAGGTGATGATTCGGAAACCTGTGTTTATAACGGAAAGGTAGATCGGACTTACTCTCGACAGCTCCCAGGGCAGTGATTAGACGATTGATGTGGTCCTGTTGGCTTTCATAGAACTTCACGGTCCACGCAAGAATGTGGTGTATGAAGGTTTCTTCACGCTGTTCGGGGTGAGGTTGGGAAACGTTTATTTTGGAATGGGTTTTGGAAAAGTTTATTTAATGCCTTGTTCTTCACTCGTTGAAGCTTCAAGCCGGACTTGGCATCGAGCATGGAGTCAAGGAGATACCAACTAAAATCCATGTACTCGTATATTACATAGATATTTATACATATAATAGATTTATAAATTTAAGAAATGTAAATGTTTAAAATTTTCAGCAACACAAGAGCCAAAGTTGATAGAGTGTTGTTGACTAATATTAAAATCCGAAAGGTGTCCTATTTAGGTCATGTACTTAGAGGAGCAAAGTACAAATTACTGCACCTGATCATCCAAGGCAAAATAGAGGGTCGAAGAGGTGTTGACAGGAGGCAAATCTCCTGGCTCCGCAATATACGTGATTAGAGTGGTATAAGGAGCGTTGGGGATCTTTTTCGGGCTGCCAGGGACAAAGATGCCTACTCTCAGGTGATATTCAACGTTGGGGGGACCTGACATGACACTAGGAAGAAGAAGAAATGTTTAAAGATAACGCCTCGACATACTTGCTTCTTGTCCGTTTCACTGAATCCTCCCCTTCCCTTTCCCACACTCTTTAGTATTTTTTAAATTATTGTTAGGAAATAACATAATTGATTTATTTCATAGTTGTTTTTTCCCCTTTATCATTATTCTGACGTACATAGTCTTGTCAGACTGTCCAATCACTATCTCCAATTAATTTCAACAAACCATGCTTCTGGTAACAATTTAGATATATACCTTTCGAAATGGTACAGTCACCAGCTGTTCCTCCTTCCGCCGCTGGAAAAGTTCTATTTCTGATGCGCCGCGGCGCGTCGGTCCGACTTTACGATTTGCACCGACGCGCCGCGACGTGCCACAAGTGGTTTGAACCTTAGTCCAACCGTCATATTTATAAAGTTTGCAAATGTACTATTTTGACTGTTGAATTTGCACTTTGTGACGCAATGTACTTTTGTTGTAAAGTTATATTCTACCTTTTCTAGTCTAATCCGCGAGTGAAAGTTTTTTTGTTGTATTTTGAGTTTGTGTAAAAAAATTCGCCTTGTTTACATACATTTTTTAAAGTTCAATCTATTTACCACGCGCTGTTGCGCTTTTATTGAGTGAAAATGTTTTTATTTGTGCAAGCGCAATATTTGTTTAAAGAATTCGGACATTTAATTCGCAAAGTGATTGAATATTTTATTATTCAGAAGTGATTTTATCTACAAAGTTTTGATAGGTGCATATTTTGTTCGTAAACTTTCGTATAACACTTCAGTTGTATACATTTCAATGTAGTGGGTTTATTTCCACGTGGCAATCTCTTCCTATCAACCAACAAGGTGTTAAGCAACAACCAGGGTTAAACCCTTTTAAAAAATCTGGATATCAACGGGAATTGAACTGTTACTCCCGGACTGGAAGATAGGCGTGTTACCAACTATGTCACGAACAGTGTTGAATATAATGTTGATATATTTTTAATGAAAATTAATAACAATATTAGGTAGGTAATTGAAGCTAAATCCCATTTTTTATCATCAACATAATTTTTTATGGCTATTAATTTATATAAAACTATAAACTATTTTTTTCTTTATTGCGAGAAAAAAATATGATTTGTATTGAAACGAATTGAGATTGCAAAATCATCGATCGATGAAAGTTAACGAAATAATATTAATTTATTTTACACGTTGTTTTCTTTTAAAATGGAAACCATATTTTTATGTGCGTAAATTGATATTAATTTAATTCATTGTGTTGGTGTGTATTAATTGTTATATTGTGCTACCAGCCCCAATGGTCTAGCTAATAAAATACTTTTCTTCCACCCGGGGGTTCCGGGTTTGATTTCCGATGGTTCCCAAACAATACTCAAACGTTAGACGTGTGCTAGTGATTTTATATCTTTCACGTGCGGGTTAGTATTCCCAACACATGAACTGGCGAACCGTAAGTTTCGTGTCTATTCAAGTGACCCGAAGCCCGAAAGCTCAATGAATGGGATGGAAGACAATGTTGTCTCCCGGCTACACTTTTCAATATGTTCAAATCATCGTGTCGAGTGAGATAAGTGTATCAGATGTGTCGAGATGACGTGGAACGAATGAATGAGAAAAGTATGGTCAATTTAATGATATTAGGAAAGAAAGAAGCGTAGAAATCGTTGGAGTTGTATGAGAAGGTGTATGGATGTAGAAGAAGTGAAGCCCTTCCAGCAGGTAACTTGCTTCATTTACTTTTGTCCGATTGGTTCGAAGATATTGCTGTCTAGCAATAAGCTCGCCAGATTGTATTTACAATAAAGTGTAAATAAAATCCCTTCCTTTCCTTTCGATTGATGATATCTCACTTTATATGAAAAATTATATTCGGGTGATTGTCCGTCTTTGTGGGGTTTGTGGGCATATGCTTACGTAACATATATGTTTATGGATTTCGTGGGGATGGATAGTCATTTTAATGATTTATGCGACCACGTAGCTTGCTTCATTTACTTATGTCTGGTGGGTTGGAAGAGACTGCCACCTGGCAATAATCCCGCCAGATTGTATTTGCAATAAAAGTGTTAAATAAATAAATAAATAACTGGGAAATAGTGTGCTAGTGTGTGTATGTTGTTATTTTTGAAAATCCTTCCATGCGCGGGATGCGGCACTGGGCCTTCTGAGCCCCGGTTTGCTGTGTCTTTGTATGTGTGTGCTTCTTTCTGATTGGAGTTTTGTGTTGTTCTTTTAATATATTGATGTTTATACTTTATATGACCCTAGGATTTTTGTATTTTAGCGTAATCGAATTTCTGAATTTTAAATATAATATTAACTATTTCAACGGTCCACATCGACCTTACTCTGTATAAATAAATAAATCAAACTTCTTAGTAATTACAAAAAAATATATCTAATGAGAAGCATGGGTTTGAGGTAACGTATAGAACTTCCGTGCGGGAGGTCCGTTCGATTCGAAACCCGCGCTGTGCTACTCCCCTCGAATGATACAGGCATTTTTTTTCTGCCTAGTATTTCAGTTTATCTTTTCTTAAAAAAAAAAACAAAAAGAGAGATTTTTTTATCAATTAAACATGTAAAATAAAGACTATAGACGGAATAATTTCTTGATCAAAGAGAACCGAAACACGGGACGGTTTTTGCGAATAATAAAATAAAATAAATTGCGAAAGACGTTCACTGTGGCTGGGCCATTTGATAATTAAAATCTTCTTGCTCTAATAATATCCATTCCCCTCAACCGTTTCATTTGCCGGCATTACTCCGTTTGATGGTCGATCCAAGTGAAGAGAATATCTACCATTAACTTAATTAGTGAGCGGACTTGATTTCTTGAATATTGCCATTCTGGCAACATTTTTTTTTTACTCGGAGAGCTTTTGTTTGAATAGCCAATTGAAACGAGACTTCAATTTCGCAAAGTTTTGAAGTTGTTAATTTGTTAAGTATATTTGATGTTTCAGAAATTTTGAGATTAAATTATTCTTGATGTTTGATATTGTTTTAGTTTAGTCTTTGTTATTTTCTTCGTCTTCTTCTTTTTGATGTAGATCTTGGGTTTGTTTTATAGCGAAAATTTATTATTTATGGAAAGTAGTACAACTGTCATTTCCCATTTTAGGCGGCCTTCCGGGTATACTATTAGTTAGTCAAAAAGTTTTGAAAGCGGAAATGAAAATACATTTTTTTGGGGGGGAAATCACTTTTATTGCTCAGTATAGTCTCCCATAAGATCAATACACTTGGTCCAACGATCTTCCAACTTTGTTGTCCCATCACGGAAGTGACTTTCTGGAAGGCCTGCAAAATACTCCTCTACGACGGCTATAACCTCTTCGTTTGATGAAAAATGCTTTCCACGAAGGAATTTTTTGAGGTCTGAGAACAGCCAGAAGTCAGAGGGAGCTAAATCTGGCGAATAGGGTGGATGCTGCAACAATTCGTACCCCAATTCACTGATTTTCGCGATGGTTTTTTGAGCTGTGTGAGCAGGTGCATTGTCTTGATGAAAAATGATTTTTTTCTTCTGCAGACCGGGTCTTTTTTCACAATTTTTTTCATCTAACTGGTCCAAAAGGTCACAATAATAATCAGAGTTGATTGTCTTACCAGTTTGGAGATAATCTATCAATAAAATTCCTTTTGCATCCCAAAAAACTGACGCTAACACCTTCTTGGCCGATTTCTGGACACGAACTCGCTTCGGAGCCAAAGTGCCTGGTTCACACTACTCCTTAGCCTCTTGTTTTGATTCAGGATCATGGTGGTAGACCCAAGTCTCATCCATAGTGATGAATCGATGCAGAAAATCCTTTTTATCCTTTCGAAATTGCTCCAAATGTTGCTCAGAAAGTCGCATTCGAACGTGTTTTTGTTGCATTGTTAGCAAATGCGGCACCCATTGTGCACACAGTTTTTTGAAACCCAAAACTTCAGCCAAAATATGCCATGTTGTTCCATGTGAGATGCTTATGGTGTCAGCTATCACATCCACAGTCGACCAATGATCTTCCAAAACCATATCCTGTATTTTCGCTATGATTTCTGGTGTTGATGCACTTTTTGGTCGCCCTGAGCGTGGATCGTCTGCAACGATTGTACGGCCACGCTTAAACTCCAAAACCCATCGGTGAACGGTTGGAAATGAAGGAGAAGACTCTTTTAATACTTTCACCATCTTTGCATGGATCTCAGTAGCCGATAAACCTTCCAAAACAAAGAATTTAATAACTGCACGATATTCGGATTTTTCCATTGTTAAAAAATACACTGACACGTCAACTTCAAATGGCTTGCAAACAAAGAATGAATTGACAGATCGAAATGAAATTTTGAGTACGTTCTTATGAAAGATGAAATATTAAAATGGCGTAGAAATTTTGGTTTTTCTACTGCTCCATAGATATCGCTTTCAAAACTTTTTGACTAACCTATTATGTCCTGCGGAGGACCCGCTATGTTCGCATGATATTCTGTCTTTTTCCATAGTGTCCACATGTCCCCCGTGGCGACAAAGGATAGTTTTGTCGCATTTGAAGTTTTATATAAAGGTGCCAGCAACTTGACTGTTTGAACTCCAGACCTTAAGCCACTTTATAAGGAGAAAAAATTCTGCGCTGCGAGTCATTTTAATTCTTCCGTCCGTCGTCGCTACTGTTTTTTTTCCACACTCAGGTGTGTCGCCGCTGGAGAAGTGACGAAGAAGGAATCGCCTTTGAGTAGTTCCTTTTTCGTCGCTACGTAACGTCGCGCTCACAAAAAAGATAGGGAGAAGATTACAATCTTTTAATGTAGATCGCGCTGGATGGGAACTTATATTGTCTCCCATGGCAGCGTGGGTGGGGGTGGATCGAACTGTCCCCCGTGGCTTAGTTGGTAAGGCGATTGTTTCCCTATCCTGGGACTGGACAAGCGTCAAAAAGGTCTCTAATCTATTATAATATAGTTTAAGGCTCCTTAACATGTTTCTGGTCCGTCGAAAAAAATTGTCACATGGCAATAAGTCCACCATAATATACTGTTATATATATATGGTGGAACAAATGTTCACGCCATTATAACCTTCTCTTCCTGATACATCTGACTAAATCCTCTCTGTTACAGGTCTCTCGGATGTGAGAGTTCATTTTTATTATTTTATATTTACGTTTCTCTTTGCGTTTGAGGAGAGTTCGGTCTATAAACGACACTATAGAAACTGTATTTTTAATACTTATATTATTAATTGTTTTTACATCACTTTAACTGTTTTATTTTTTTTGCTAACTCTAGTCAGAGAGGCAGTTATAATGAAAAAGTCTTAATCAGTATCAGTTATAATGAAAAATTAATCGATTAGTTGAAAAATATGCAATTCTCGTATAGTAATAAATATCCGATATTCTACTTTACACTACGAGAGCATACGTTTATATGCAATTACAAGCCTAGTACAGTACCCGGCGGTAAGTAATACACATCGGGCTTAAGAAAGAGACTGTCGGCCATAATCGGGTAACTTCAGCTTTGTAGAGCATCATCGTCTCTGTCGCACGATGCGCTAACAGTCTCGCGACGGAGCACGTGTATGAATGGCAGAAACGACGCTCTACAAATCCGAAGTTAGCCGATTATGGCCGAAAGTCTCTTTCTTAAACCCGATGTGTATTACTTACCGTCGGGTACTGTAATACAATTTTTTTCAAGGATTATCAATGTTTTAATCTTTGTTATTTTACATTTTTCTTTTTCTGTTTAGCTCCCTTGAAGAGAGTTTGCTTCACGGCACTGTAGGGGAAAAAATCCATTATATTTCACTTCACATTTACTGTTCTCTTATTTTTTCATGAAACTCTATTCAAAGAGAAAGAATACCAGTAATTATGAACTAAGAGTTAGTTGGTTAGAAAATACCTTAGTTATTATATTAATGGTTTTGCCATACGTAAAATAAAAGTATTATTAATAAATATAATGGTAGCAATTCAGGAATTATCATAGTTAAAAGGTATGCTGTAATTACATACATTTATTTAGGGAATGTAGAAAAAAATACATTTCAGGTATATAACTTATAAAAAGGTTTTGACCTATTTCATAACATCCTAATAAATAAGATACACCGCTACCCATAGAAGAACGAGCCTGACCGCCACGAACTAGATGTTTTGCATGCCGCACGCTTATTTATTTAATACTTCATTGTAAAACAATCTGGCGGACTTATTGCCAGACGGTAATTTCGCCCAACCAACTAGTCAAAAGTTAATAAAGAAGATTTTATAGTCACAAAAAAAATCAAATAATTATTCAACAATATACATAACAAAAATAAAAGCGAAATCATTATTCAAAGAAAAAAAGGAAGGGATGGTGGAGAGGAAACGAAAATCGGGTAAACTCTTGTACACATACCATAAATCAAATTAATAAATAAACAGTTTGTAGGAACTACGGTCGTCCCTGAATATTGTCAACACACACGGTCAACGACCGACGAAACGACCTTTGGATATGTCCAAAGGTCGCATACCAAAACAATGACGCAGCCGGACATCGCGCCAGTCCCGTAAACAAATCATTTACCCACAAATACTATTTACGATGCATTCCACAGTAGAAAGAGAACGCATCACGCTGTCTCGCCGTTTCCGCAAACAAATTGTTACCCACAGTATTGGTTGCAATGTCTGAAATACTGCAATCGACCATCTCTGCCCGCAGAGAAGCGAGATAAAAATATATTGCGAGCGCACTCCCGCGCCCGTTCTGAAATGTATAAATGTATACCTACTTACCGATAAATAAAGCATCATTAATTAATATTTATTATTCACTGATTCATTCACTCTCTCTTTCCGCATTGCTAATTGACGTATTTTATTTAAATACCATACAATCAAAATCATCAACGCGTCCTTCAAGGACATTCGCTAAAAGTTGATATAATTACGAACATGGACATACCACATATTTTTCTCACAGTACACACGTCTCTGCCACATCAGCTCGGCTTCTTTTAACGTCCACTTTTAAATAAATAATAAATAAATAAATATAGGTTTATTGACAGCAACATAGTATGTACAAAATATATTTCAACAACACTTCTAGAACACATAAATTGCAGATAATACATTAAATACAGAAGCTATCAAAAGGTCTGGGCTCATCTAATAACATCTCCTCGCCCAAGATACACCCCACCAATATAGGGCGAACCAAGCCACGGGGACACCAGATGTTTTTCAGCCCACACCCTTGAACACGTAGAACAAGAATATAAAAAAAAACACAGAAAATAAATAAAAATTTCACTACCTTACATAAATTTTGGCACCAATACGCTATTGTGAACCATCATTTGGGCGTATCTTGATATTTTGTGGTTTGATAAGTTCTAACAATATAAAATTAGAGTAAAAACATTACTTTTAACTCTAATTACCCTTTTGAAAATTACTGGGAGTTAAATTCGAGGTAAAATAATAACACTCTTATCATAATATAATACAATACATAAACACAACCTTCCTGATAAAAAAAACATAAACAAACAAAACAAAACCCCATTTACCTTAACAATTCTTTTAACAACGAATAACAATATAAACGCACGTAATTAACATAATTTTCTAAGTCATAAAATCAATTTTTTTGATAATTGAAACGTTGATTTTGTCATTTATATGTAAATTGTTGTAATATGTTATCCGGCTGTATCATTTTCAACAATTTTTCACTCGATATTCGACGTAATTTTTCAAATTAAATTACAGTTTAAAATTTATCGATAATGACCACATAATACGCATTATATATCTTGTTTATTAGGCCGTTATCTCGCGCACGCCCACATTGGAGCATTTCACATTACCATTATTATGTTAAAGCGTACCAGGAATTAATGTGTACGTACAAGTGATATGACCCTTTTTAACTGTTTTTTAAATAAAAGTTAAATTTTATATGATTACATATTGTTAAAAAAATTGAAACATGACAAAGATTTATTTTAACATATCATGGATATCTAATTTTTGAATGAACAACTTGCAGTAATTTTTAAAATGGACTTTGAATAGAAGTTCATAGAAAAATGTTAAGAATCTATTGTAAGTTTTGATGTAAATTATTACTCCCCATAAGACAGCCATTATTTTAGAGCCATTAATTACTATTTTCCCTATAAGACCTTATGTAACGTTAAGTATAAATTAAAGTAGAAATAACACATAATTAAGTTAAATTAACTTAAATGACGTTGTTACAATTGGTGTGTTGAAAGGCAAGACATTATATGTTAGAATGTATAGTAACATTCCATGGCCGCGCGGTAAAGCACTGGACTTTCGTGCGGAAGGTGGTTGGTTCGAACCATGTGCTGTACTACTAATTATAATTATTAATTAATTAATTAATTATTATAATTATTAATAATTAATCAGTAGATATTAATAATAATTAAAATTAATTAATTTTAATTAATAATTATAATATTAATATTATATTATTAATTAATATTAAAATTGTAATGAATTATTAATATTAATTATTAAATTATTATTAATAATAATTAATATTATTATTAATATTAATTATTAATATTAATTAATATTAAGTATTAATATTAATTAATATTATTTATATTAATAATATTATTAATGATAATTATTAATAATAATTATTATTAATTAATATTAATTATAAATTAAATATTTATTTATTATATTGTACTTACTGAATTATATTTGTGTATTTTAATTAATTAATTCATTAAATTTAATATTACTAATGAATTAAATTAAATATAAATATTTATTAGTCGCGAACGCATTGATTTCAAACTTTGTCTCTTTGTATTCAAGTCCCTTAATATAGTGTCTCCATCGTATCTGTGTTTGATAGATGTTCCTTCGAAGAAGAATAAAATTTTGAAGTAGATTTATTCGTCGTCTAATAAACTGATTGTTCCGACTCTATCCAATTCTTTATAGTTACGTTTTGTTTTCTGGGGTTTTCTTACCAAATTTGTTTTCCAGAACATATTAGGATGGGGGGAGGGGGAAGTACCTAATCCAATGGCCGAAGCTACTTCTTTCCTATCCTTTCACTCAATTTAAACATGTTTATTTTCTTATATTTTTAAATTTGTCAATAATGGTGAATTCGAATCCGAGTTTAATCGCCATTGAGGAGAGTAAGCTCTCTAAACGGCGCTATATAAATTGTTTGTTTATTACTATTATTATTTAAATAAATTATTATTATTTAAAAAAATTGATTTCACACATGTATTTCTACCTCACTATTTTGAAATATGTTTTATCAAAGAAAACTCTTTTGGTTTTGAAGTCCATCTCCTGATTGAATTTTATTCTCAAGAGTTATTATTGTAAGAGTTATGGGTTGAAATTATTTTTACTTTTTCTCGAAACGTGTGAACAATCCCCTTCAATTCCCATGGCAGACAAAAACCTCGATACTCGGTCGAGTCCACGCCCATGAAACAAATAAAAAAGATATTTTTCAAAATTGTTTTCACATCGCCGTTGTAGATATAAATATTATAAGTATTTTTAATTGTACAATACGAGTATAATGAATGTCTAGGTATTTAAACAAACGAATGTATTGTAATAATTTAATGTATGTAAAATGTTGAAATCAGGTATAAATTCTATGGCGTTTTGGTAAAGAGGTACAAGTCATCAATTACTTAAGGAAATATGGAAAGAATACGGATTGATAGAAGATGCATTGTTTAAGATGACAAAATGTGCATTTAGATAGTTTGACCTCGTAAACAGAATGATGGATGAGAGATTTACTCATTTATTCTATAGTAGTATAGAACAGTATTCCCCAACCGGTGATCCGCGGCCCGGTGCCGGGCCGCAGAGACTTTCCGCCGGGCCGCAAACAGTATGTCAAATTTCAAGAAATTCGCCATGCATAAATATTAAATATAGGATTTTTTTCGCTTGCACGTTGACTTGTATTTTTTAGTAATTGTTAAATAAATATAATTGTTATGATAATGCGACACGATGGTCGCTGGTTTTCTCAGAATGGACAGTCATAAATCTTCTCAGATACACTTAGGGAGAACGGAAATATTTGCTCTTGGATAGTGAACTCCGATGCAAAACCCTACCTAAATATATTTCCAAGAATTTCATAATATATAATTGTTTTCATTTTGGAATGAACCGGTGAGAGTAACAGTACATACAAGTAACATAATGTCAGAGACAGCACTGCAGCCAAGAATATCCAATATATTAGCAAATATGCAACAGCAGGTTTCGCATTAGTTTGTTGAAAAAACCCCATTGTTTTTGTTAAATTTTAATTGTATCAGACAATGTTACAATTAAAATTGTTTAACTGTTATATGTACATTTGTTAATTATATTGTAGTTACATACGAGCATATTCGTCTGTCACAATATAAGATATAAAAAATATTAAATAAAAAAAAACATTTTTATTTCAGTATTAGTGGTCCGCGAAAAAAAATTCCTTTTTTTACCGGTCCACGGGTCTAAAAAGGTTGGGGAACACTGGTATACGAGGCATATCCAGAAACTAAGTGTACTGAATTTTTGTAGGTTACAATTTTTTTTATTTTACCAAAAAAATTACGTGGTTACCGTAGTACATATGTAAGCTATTTTTCGACATAGTCGTCATTCTTCTCAATGCAGGTGGTGAAGCGGGGTATCAACTTTTTGATGCCATCCTCGAAGTAGTTTCCCGCCAACCCCTCCGTCCACTTCTCCACCTCCTCATTCAGCTCCTCATCGGTTGAAAACCTTTTTCCACCCATGTGCAGCTTCAGGGAGGTAAAGAGATAGTCATCTGAAGGTGCTATGTCAGGGGAATGCGCGGGATGGTTCAGGACATCCCATTTAAACGAGGCGATCAGTTTCGTCTGTCATTGTCGTGCAGCAAGCAGACTCCCTTTGTCAGCATGCCTCTTCTTTTGTTCTGAATCGCTCTCCGCAATTTTTTAGGGTCTCACAGTATCTTGCAGAGTTGATGGTCTCCCTTTGAGGCATATATTCAATTAAAATTATGCCTTGACAGTCCCAAAACACGGATGCCATGATTTTCTTGCCTGAATTGTGGTTTTGAACTTTTTGGTGGAGGGTGAAGAGGTGTGACGCCACTGTTGAGACTGCCTTTTGGTTTCAGGCGTGTAGTGTGCAACCCAAGTTTCATCTCCAGTAACGGTGGAGCGGAGAAATTCATCTCCATGGAGTTTGCAGCGCCTCAAAAACTCTTGCCCGGCCTCCACTCGATTCAACTTGGCGGGAGATTCGATTGACATTTTTCACGAAACGTGTTGTCGCGTCGACACTTCTCAACGTACTGACCTCGAATTGGTATCGTTGTGGAGGGGAAGGGTCAGGCTACACGGAAGTGTAGCCAACATGTCGAAAATAAAATCCATCCGGTCGTGAGAGCCTCAGTACACTTACTTTCTGGATACGCCTAGTAGAAGATACTAGAAATTTAAAAAGATCTAGAAGAACGTGGAATGACCAAATAAATATCATTCTGAAAGTGTATAAGCCTTTTTAATAGGCTGAGGTGTGGACTAAGTGATGATGTGTATATGTGGCAGAAGACAAATATGTACGAGTGTGTCAGGGTATAATAAAATGAAGATCTGTTATTTTTGCCTTTTCCAATAGGGGGCATGGCATGATAGTGGTGAAATTTGAATTTTCAAAATTTCGCGAACGGTTAATATACATGGTATAATTTTGTATTCAAAATGTTAAATCACATTTGTATGAAGGAGACTGCAATGAATACGAATTGAATTTCTGCAATATTTCCAAATGACACGTTTTAACAGACAATGGTGCCAATAATTGGCTGCTTCAGGATTACATTATATATTCTGATCACTATGACAATAATGCGCTCTGATTCAGTCCACATTACGTGTCCTCCATTTTAAAATTTAATCCTTCTTTAAAATGGATATTTTTCATTAAAATTACATCGTTGATAGTCCCAATATATTGGCTGAAAATAGTTTCCATACTCCAGCTAGAAACACGCAAAAACTTTTACAATTCATATGTGTCAATAGCAATTTGCTTACGATATTTGCACATTTTATTTAATTAATCGTGAAAATGTAGCAATTGAGTAATTCCATTCCATAAGTCACTCGACATGTTTATTGTTCGCTGACGGCTTGAAAATTTTCAAAAAGATCAATTATTTTGTTATATTATTTTGTAATCTAGTCGCCCTCAAGAGAGATTTTTTTTCTTACTCAAGTCCTATATTGCTAATTGCATTTGATTTTTTTTACTTTCCGTTTTTTATTTACATTTCACGTATCATGTTAGTTTTTTTTTAAATATTGATACGTTATCGTCGTCTCTGTCGCACGATGCGCTAATAGTCAGGTCCGGTAACGACTGACAAATCGCGACGGAACACGTGTATGAATGACAGAGATGACGCTCTACAAAACCAAAGTTAGCCGATTATGGCCGACAGTCTCTTTCTTAAGCCAGATGTGTATTGCTTACCGCCGGGTATTGTACTCTTCGACGTATCCGAATTAGCGATGCGGATATATTGTTGAACATAACCGTAAACAATATTGTTTTCGGCCCTATTAATCGAGCTTTAGGGTTAACAACCAATGGAGTAGGTGTAAATTTTCGCAGTTTTTTATCACCGATATTACTAAAGCTAGTAAAATAACAACATTACTCGCACATGTTTAGCGTGAGTTAGTATTTTAACCAGACCTGGACTGTTTCAGAAATCATCCCTTAAACCTCTGAGTAGAAATCAAAAATCTTGCCAACTAGGTCAGAGAGGTCTTAAAATCGGGTTAATCCGAACTCAATTAATCCCTAACTGAGCGCGGCCCCGTCAAGTCCGGATTAGTGAGGTTCTACTGCATTCCCTTTATAGTCCTGTATTAATTAACTGTGAATCCCAGTTAATATTGCTATTTTTGAAAACAAAAATGATGGTCTTTTTTTTTCAATGAAAATTATATTTTCTTTCATACATTCAAAATATAGTGAAACCTCTATCTATCTTTTCAAGTTTAAAACAAAAAAGAGAAAAATTGTTTTTTTTTTATAATAAGATAGTATTGTCTTTCATATATTTGAAATTTAGTGAAACCTCTATCTGTAATTTTTCAAGAGACTTTTTCAACTAAATGACAAATGTGGAAAAACAATTGATGTTAGAACATATAAAAAAAATTGTGACATAATTTAAAACCGATTTTTTACGTTTGCCAGACGAATGCATTGATCTAAGGCCTAATGTATTGTATATATCGTAAGAGCTGCAAAGGTTTCTTTGAAGTCTTTCTACGCTTTGCAAATTTTCTGTGTTTTTATTACCAAACATGTTGTTATTCTAAAAACATGCAGATGTGAGAAAGAACCCAATCCAATGAACATAGTTGCCACCTTCCTTGCTTGGGTTAAATTCCCAACGAAGAGCGCTCTAAAGGAGAGTATACTCTCTTAACGAATCTATATAAATTGTCCTTTTATTATCCAGACCTTCAGCCACTTCATAAGTATATTAAATGCGCTGCGAGTCATTATCCATATCCCTTGATGTCAAACCTTAAGTCCGTCGTCCCTACTATTCTTTTCACACACAGGTGTGTCACCACCGGAGATGGAGTTCGTTCTCCGTCACTTGTGACGTTCCGCTCATAGATCGCGCTAAATGGGGATTTCCCCCCCCCCCCCCACACAATAACAGCGTGGGTAAGGGTGGGCTGGAATTGAACTGAACTATCATAAATATTTTCTAATGTATGTAAATAAAAATCTAATTATAAAGTTGCATCGAAAACAAAATATTAAAAAGGTGCGTTTTGTTTGAATTACGAGGCATATCCAGAAAGTAAGTGTACTGAATTTTTGTAGGTTACAATTTGTTTTATTTAAACAAAAAAATTACGTGGTTACCGTAGTACGAGTACATATGTAAGCTATTTTTCAACATAGTCGCCATTCCTCTCAATGCAGGTGGTGAAGCGGGGTATCAACTTTTTGATGCCTTCCTCGAAGTAGTTTCCCGCCAACCCCTCCGTCCACTTCTCCATCTCCTCCTTTACCTTCTCGTCGGTTGAAAACCTTTTTCCACCCATGTGCAGCTTCAGGGAGGTAAAGAGATAGTAATCTGAAGGTGGCTAGGTCAGGGGAATGAGCGGGATGGTTCAGGACATCCCATTTAAACGAGGCGAGCAGTTCCTTCGTGGCGTTGGCCGTGTGTGGTCTGGCATTGTCGTGCAGCAGGCAGACTCTCTTTGTCAGCATGCTTCTCCTCTTGTTCTGAATCGCCCTCCGCAATTTTTTTTGGGTCTCACAGTATCTTGCAGAGTTGATGGTCTCCCCTTGAGGCATATATTCAATTAAAATTATGCCTTGACAGTCCCAAAACACGGATGCCATGATTTTCTTGGCTGAAATTGTGGTTTTGAACTTTTTGGCGGAGGGTGAAGAGGTGTGACGCCACTGTTGAGACTACCTTTTGGTTTCAGGCGTGTAGTGTGCAACCCAAGTTTCATCTCCAGTAACGATGGAGCGGAGAAATTCATCTACATGGAGTTTGCAGCGCCTCAAAAACTCTTGCCCGGCATTATTTATTTCGCACTTGGCGGGAGATTGGATTGACATTTTTCACGAAACGTGTTGTCGCGTCGACACTTCTCAACGTACTGACCTCGAACCGGTCTCGTTGCGGAGGGAAAGGGTCAGGCTACACGGAAGTGTAGCCAACATGTCGAAAATAAAATCCATCCGGTCGTGAGAGCCTCAGTACACTTACTTTCTGGATACGCCTAGTATTATACAATAGACTTTAATTATTACGGATTGTAGTGAATAATATGGGTAGTGCTAGTGGCAGCGGTGCCCTAGTGAGAGTGTAGTAACGAGTATTAAAGTGAAACACATTCATCTTGTATGCTTTGCTTGTTGTTTACCAGTGCTGTTATTCTAAATTAAACCGAGCGTTTATATTTTGCTGCGAAATATGATTTTAATATTTTGAAAAAAAAAACACCCGTTCAAGTAATATAGTACAAAACAACTTTGATATTCTAAGCAAACATTGTGATAAAAACATCAATGCGGTCTATTTTTTTGCGTGTTTTACATGGAATTATTTCGGGACTAGAGAAAATAAACAACACACCACTTGGGGAAACGATTAATCGAGGAACGGTCGATCGAGATTTCACTGTACTCGTATATCTTAATTTGTAGAAATCATAGGTGATAGATATTAAGTAAGTCGAAAATGCTTAACGTTGTTACTTATTGACGGCAAAAAAAATAATTTAAAAAAAGTGAAATAAAGAAGAAGTGAAAATGAATAGCGACAACGATGATGACTCGTCAACGAGCAGTATCTTTTATGAAAATAAAGGTGTCCCAAGACCGAGGAAGGCTATACATCCAGCTAGATACGCTCACATCTTGCAGCTTAGAACCAATGACCAAGAATCAAATGTTATTACAGTGTGCTCTATACAAGACTTCAGGAGGTCTGGAACCTATGAAAGTGATGATATGAACGATAACTACTTAGTTTCTTTCCCCGATGATGACAGTGATCTTATCTCTATTGACGATAACAGTTCTTCAATGAGAACAAGTATTTATTCAGTCAAGAGTGGTCAAGATGTGTATTCAGTTATCGATGCAACATTAGTAGACACTATATCAAATCTAGATGCAAGTCTCGAAGAAATTAATAAACAACAGTTATTGAACAATGACAAAAGGGATGATTCTAAAGATCTAAAACACGTCGCAGTTTTTGAGGATATTTATGCTTCAGACGAAAGTGATAAAGGAAGTATAAAAAATAATGATAATAAGATAGGAACAGAAGACAAATCTAAAGAAATTGAAACAGGTTCGTGTAAATTCAAAGAGTATGTCACTGAAGTTCGACAAATCGACATCGGTAAGAAAAGCGACGGAGATAGTGGAAGTGAAGTGGAAAGTAAAAGGTTCAAGTTTTGTTTCGAAGATCTTCCACAATCCAAGGAAGAAGACTGCCCTGTGGTGCTAGTGAGGACAGATCGTGCTGCCTGCATTCAGAGAGCACTCAAGTATTCCGGATTCAAAAAGGTACCGTTTTATTTACTAGTATAAGAGTCGAATGTTGTTAATTAAAGTTAAGAAAATAATTTTGAGATGGCTTATGACAGTGCTATTTAAATGGTGGTCTGCGGGACAGGCGTAGCCTTTTCGTGGGTCAGAGGCAGACATAGTAACCCTAGACTGTAGCCTTAGTAAGGTCTAAGAAGCTAAAAATTACATTTACGAAAGCTTTTTCAATACCTATCCCATCTAAAAGTATGGCTAGTTGACACTGAAAGATACATACCGATTCACCCTATGAGAAAGTTTAGAAAAACAGAGAGAAAGAAAAAAAAGTCTGAATTCAATGGAATGCGAAAGGTAGACCGAGGATAGAATGTAAGGATAAAACACAATTTTGATTGAGTTAAATAAATATGAGGAGTATAAGATACAGAAGAGCATGTACAACGAGATTTATGTGTGTGATGAGGCAAAGGCTGTTAGTGGGAATAGGCAGTTGTAATAATCTGCCTTATATGCTTAGTTAAAGGGATATCTGTCCTGTTTGTCTGTGACATCTGCGGGAGGGAGTGCGCATCAGGATCGGGCTGTTTTCTCTCAGAAGATCACTAATAAGATCAAGAATAGGTCCATCGCTATTTCGCCTCAACGACCCATGTCTTCTATATGTTTCCAATTGGAACATTTTTAAGGACCGAGATATCTGTGACATAATATACAAACAAATTAAATATATTACTGCCGACCAACTATGTCAATATTTGGCCGTTCTCCTTCCTTTAAAAAGTGCGCATAAGCCAAAAGTATTTTTATTACATTTTCCAAGTTTAGTTTGTTATGTTCATTTAAAGACAAAACTAATATAAAAAGGTCAAAAAGAAAAAAGTCATTCTTTAATATAAGTTTAAATTTACTTACCCATAAACCAAGGGTAATTTCGGGTCATCCCATAGGAACAACCCTTTTTGATCTTGATTTAAAGATAAAAAATGTTTTCAGGACCCGAATAGTCTCATATTATTCGTCTTGATTCACTGTTTTATATTTTATTTAAATAAAACCTCTCACATTTATTGAAAAATTATCAAAAGTAATTTAATTTTCTTGTACAAAGTCAGGATATTTTTTTAAAGATTAAGGCCGAGGCCACACCAAAATGCTTCGGTAAGTGCTAAGCTAGATTTTACGTGACTCATGTACTATAGTTCAGAAAATATAGGATGAGTCCTGTGACAGCTCACAAATTTGCCCAAATACAACCTTGTAACGATGTTCAGTAATTTTAATTATTTTATCAACTTTAATATAAGCCTCAATTCTAATAAATAGCAAGTTATTTAGGTAAATACATCACATTAGGTTGTATTGGGGCAAATTTGTGAGCTGTCACAGGACTCATCCTAGAATTTCCGAACTTCATGCCTGGCCACACAAAAGTGCTACGCACAAATTCATTTGACAGTTGGGAGCGGTTGAGTCAACACACGATGTAACTCTCAAAACTAACCAATTTCATTATAACTTACCTTATCTTTATTTATTTTCTGTGCAACTTCATTCCAAAGTGATTTTATTTCATGTACATTTTTGTATTGTATAATTTGCTCGATGGGTTCCACAAAGGCTGCCTTTTATACACAGCTGTCATTAAAACTTCCGTCATCTTGTAAATTAACTAACACGCCTGTTTGCTAGGAGATTCACTCGATGATTAATCGTCATGCAACGTGGCGCGAAGCGTGCAGTGTGGCCACTGCGATAGTATGCGGTACGTTGGTTCGCTAGGGTATGTCGCCTAACTCGCAACAACATAGCTCTGAGCATCAAGCGAGCTTCCTTCCTGTGTGGCCGAGGCCTAATCCTGTCTCAACATGAAAAACACCACAGTACTTTTTATTCATTTCGTTCGTTGTTTGGTAATCTCATGAATATTTTAATGGTTTGAATACAACAAATATCCTCACATGTACCAGCAACGTATTGAAATAAAGGGTCGTATTGAAATAAAGGGTCTTCCAGTGTGTAAGATTTGGTCGTCTTGGTCGGTGGAGTCGTGAACTATCCAATCCCATCATAGGATATCGACTTCATCACAAGTTTTACTGCTTTGTCCCCGCATAACGACAAATAAGTAAAAATGTTGTAAGGTTCCTGAGAATGCTACTAAGGAAGGTTTCTTGGATGTAATTCGTGCCAGACGTGAACTCTCAACCTCGGACGTTGGATAAAATTGATTTTTTTTTATTCTTGCAGCGTGCAGAATAAGAAGTGATATATTTCTAAATGAGTTATTTATTTTACCAGGCTAATTTACTTGTATTAATGGAATATGTAACCCTTCCTTCCCTGTGATGTATAACTAGCACACATTGCTTCTAAAAACTTTAATATCTCTATAAATATAATAAATACTGGCTTCAGATTTTAGGTATTCCTCCGTAATACATTTACGCATTGAATGTAAAAAATAGTATTAATAATAATTAGCACTTATCGGCCACATCAGAGATATTTTATGAAAATCGGGAATAAATTCACCAATACAATCAAACGTGTGCCAGTGTGTGACGTAGGTATATTCATTATAAAAAACCGCTATGGGTGAGGAAGCAACGCTATTCACGTCTCTTATGTCTTTTATGTTTTTAGCAATTAAATTTCAATTACAATATAATCACTTTTGACTTCAAATTTAATTAATTTAAGCGATTGGCTATGAATATTCTTATTATTCCCTAAGAGACAAAATAAAAAGCTCACGCATTCGTGGAAGCCTAGGTGTTACAGACATCAACAGTAAGATGGAGGAGAGGCGATTGAGATGGTATGGGCACGTTGGACGCAGAGCACCCGATCACATTGTGAACCAGGCAATCTCCATGGATCTTCCTCGAATAACAACCAGATAAATACCAAATAATTCACGGGTGGTGTAAAAAGATAACCTGATGCAGAGGCACGGTCTGGGGGACGTAGTCTGGGACAGAAGAGCATACAACCTGAGGACGAGGAGAGCTGACCCCAACAGTCTTCGCAGACAGTGAGTTGGGATGGAGCCAGGGAAAAAAAAAGAAAAAAGTAGATTCTTATTTTTCCGATTTTAAATCGCTCATTTTTACATGTGTATTGAATATGATACACAGCACCGGAACGCGCGGATTTTTTTAGCACAGGAAGGGAAAGGTTAATAAATACTATAATGACCCTATTAAAACCCTTAACGCTGCTTTAATATACATGTTCGCTTCAAAATAACCCTTAATTATTTTATTTCACTTTTGTTTCTAGATCCATTATACTCGTAGCAGTATTCTACTGAATAATATGTTTAACTTAATTCAAAGGTTTCAGATTCTATTTCCGATGTGAATAATGAAAGACCTTTGTCTAGTTAAGAGTTTCTTGACAAGGTTATTATTAGCTCGCTGAGTATATTAGTATTATCCTCACGTACGACGACCAACTTACTTAATCGAGTACTTCTAAATCGGACGTCTTAATTAATGAGACGAAAAGAAATTGTTTTGATTTTCAGCCCATTTCTTAATCTTGTTTAAAGGACGGATATTTAAAGGTATAAATAAATGTATAAATTCACTTATCAGTACTTCTCTGTGTAATATATTATCTGGCGAGTTTATTGCCAGTTGGCCAACTCTTCCAGCCAATCAGACAAAAAGTGAATAACATATAAGTAGCTAACAGTCGTAAAAAAAATCAAATCAGTTTTTCGTACAAAATTAATGAACAATACATATGCTCGGAAAATAACAACAATTTGTTAAAAAAGTTTGATATCAGCAATAAGTAGAAAAAGGAAGGAATAGTGAATTGGGAAATAAAATCGGGAATGTGACGCGTAACATTGTACTTATTTTTACGTTACCTTGTTTCAAAATCTGGTCAACTTGATCGAGCCACGTTTTTCTCCATCTACCTCTTCCACACACACCTTGCACTTCTGATTTGTATACTCGCTTGGCTATTATTTTGTCATTTTGTCATTCTATCCACATGCTTAAGCCACCATAAAGTTATTTTATTCATCTTACCTTAAACATCAATTTTATCCATTCTTCTTCTTCCTAGTGTCATGTCGGTCCCCCCAACGTTGACTATCACCTGAGAGTAGGTATCTTTGTCCCCGGCAGCCCGTAAAAGATCCCCAACGCTCCTTATACCAGTACAATCACGTATATTACGGAGCCAGGAGATTTGCCTCCTGCCAACACTTCTTCGGCCTTCTATTTTGCCTTGGATGATCATGTGCAGAAACTTGTACTTTGCTCCTCTAAGTATATCACCCAAGTAGGACACCTTTCGGATTTTAATATTATTCAGCAACTTTCTATCAACTTTGGCTCTTTGAAGAACCCTTGTGTTGCTGACCATATCCGTCCAGGGTATCCGTAGCATTCTCCGGTGTACCCACATTTCGAATGGTTCCAGTCGGTTCATACTACTTACTTTGAGGGTCCACGATTCCACTCCATATAATAACACTGATCAAACGTAGCATTTGACTAACCGTTGTCGAAGTTTCATCCCAAAATACGCTTCTGATTTAATTTTATCCATACATTTTGTAATTTCTGCATTTCACCGTCTTTCATACATTGAAACTCCACTATTTAATTTTTATCGCCCGCATCTCAATACCATAAATCTTACTTGAATTCTTCGATATACTATTTTGCATTATCATATTATGCCACTTTTGATATAGCGCGATAATATTATAGAAAAAAATAAAAAAATCTGGTATGAAAAATAAATAAGTAAGTTCTTTTCAATTATCTCAGAAAAAATATTACTGTTTCAAAAATGTTTTTTTTTAATGGATTCCTCGATTTAGTGATAAGCGCGAATTTTCAAATAAAACATTTAACTCCATAACATTATATGTGTATTTTTTTTTATTTTGCTCCCAGCATTCTTGGAAAGGGCTCTTATTGCAAACAATAAATCGTAAATCAATCGCTGAGGTATCTCCGCTCTCGAATAAGCAAACTTTTCGCGGAATTTGCCAACCGTCGCGTTTTACAGGCGAACTTTTCAACTCTTCTCTTTATTGGCCAAATTTTCGTTCAAAAGACAAACTTTCTTCTGAATCAGCTCGTAAATTTGTTGTGAGGCGCACAGTGATAATGATTTTTACAACTCAGTGACTATAATAACCGTTTTTAGGTTTTATGTTTCGAATATTATGTAACACTGTCTTGATACACCCTCCATTATTCAATCGCCCATAATTTCTTCATATACTCACGATCATAGGGTACCCGAGTAGGGTACTTATTCATATGATATCCCTGAACATATCTAAATTGGTCATGCTCACATGTTGAAGAACGTCCTCTAGTATTGAGCCTTGTAGTGTAGAACTACTTGAGCATGCAATAAACTCACATTTCGCCATCACAAATTTTGAAAATACTACCGCAACAAAGAGCAACAACACTCGCACATATCAAGAACTTGGAAAAAAAGATTGATAACCACGTACTATTAAATTTGCAATATCTCAACATATAACGAAACAACACGTCTTTTATCGACTCTTGTTGACATACTACTAAGGGAAGATTTATCAAATTTCAATTTTTAAATCACGCTCATATACATACGCTCCACTTATTTAGGCTCTAAAATTTGTATTCTTAGGGGTATATAAAAGAGGATTACTAATTTTGTATTGTTGGATCAAATATATTAAATTATGAGAGAGGAGAATAGGGAATCAGAAAAATCGAATGAGCTGTATGAGAAGAATCTTCTTCTCGAGTCGGATCCCTCGTGATTACAAATGATGATGTTTTGAGAAGAGCAAACTGCTGTGTCATCAATATTCTGATGTCGTAGTACACTTGAGTGGATCTGGATTCGTGGCTCATATGCCTGACTATAGACTTCCGAAAAACGTCCTCTTTAACGAGCTGACGGACGGCAAAAGGAGACACGGTGGTCAACGCAAGAGATATAAAGGTGTACTGTGTGAGACGCTTAATGATCAGCACAGCTGGAAGCAAACAGCAACAGATAGATCTAAATGGCGTGGAAATGTTGCTAGTTTATTTATTTATTTTCTCAAAACAGGCTTAGCCCAATTACTTTGAGAAATACAAGAAATGTTGACATTAAAAATAAAGAAAAATTATATATAGAATAAAACAAATTATATAAAAAAAATGTATATACGTACATATACACACACAAACATACACATATATTCCAAGTCACTTAAGTACGTTGATGAGTACTTTCTAACGCGCTCAATCTTAGAAGAAAATTTACTTTTGCTTTTGGTAATGTGATATGAAATATGTCAATATCCGAAGCAGTCCCGTTCAAAAGAGTTAAGGCCGTCCCAACATAGCGGCTGGAAGACCCGTTCTTTCGTATGTTATTGAGAACAGTTCTTGCCGGCGCAGTCTAGTGTAATTGTTAGGAACATTTAACGCTAATCTTTGTAGTAATGCTGGACGGCTCACAACTCCTCGAACGAGTTTGACTACGTATACCAGGAGACGCAGATCTCTTCTTACGCTCAAGGAGTTATACCCGAGCATGCCCAGCAGAAACTGAGTAGGATAAAGCCGTGGATAGACACCAAACTCAATCATATGAGATATCGTAGATATTTTTTTTGTACCTTCTCCACAATGAGTGAGTTTTGCGCCCCCACCGGGCTCCAAATGCAATCGTTTCGTTATTGTAGTTATTAGGGACCCAATTGAGAAAGAAGACGCAGAACACTGGAATTACTGAAGATCCTCGCCTTTATGCAACAGTATGCACCTATTACAAATTGACTTACAAAGTCATATCCGGTGCCAACAACGAAAGGTATCCTGATCAAATTGTTTTGTGCCTTTTATTTTGCTCGTCACAGGTTATGGGCTTTCACGAGTACAGATCATAATCCTTTTGAGACACGTTTCTCCAGGAGACTTCCTTCGTCTGTATTTATACTCCGTAGGTGAAAAGTCGAAAAGACGAATTTCCACCAATATTTTTTTCAATCCCACACACTGTGCACATTAAGGTTGCTCATGCTGCTTGGTGCCTTGAAAGTGACTTGAGAAAGAGATTTTACATATGAATACCGAGAAACTGCTCAGAATCTTTATTGTAAAATATTCACTTGTCTGAATTCTTACAAGATCATCTACGCGAGAAAGCAAAGCGAGATGAACGCCATATTCACAACAGTTCTCTCAAATTATACGTTTGTTCACTTTGAAGTTGGATTTTACTGTTCATATTTCCCATTGTATTTCGGAGTAACTATTTTACAGGTATTCATTGAAATATCTAAAGGGGAATAACATTTCGTCATATTTCCATTTGTTGAACATATTTTCATAGAATATATTTCTTTTATCTTGTCATGCTTTCTTTGCGTAACTTCACGAATATCAATCAATGGTAAAAATACAAGCCGGTAAGTACGGTTTACAATTAACAGCTTAATTCGACTAACTGATTTTAGGTTATATTTACATCCAGAAACTGGTTAACCGGTTTTAACCGTTTTTTTAAATAACTACTAACTTACTTATGGTATATATTTAATAGGTTATCAATTATCTTTAAAATACGATTTCTATGATTGATTCCCTTTTGTTATGAAAATAAGAATATCTTCTTGGCAGTCTCGGGAATTGAACACACGACTTGTAGCACGCAAGCCCACACACGACTTATAGCACGCAAGCCCACACACGACTTATAGCACGCAAGCCCACACACGACTTATAGCACGCAAGCCCACACACGACTTATAGCACGCAAGTCCACACACGACTTATATCACGCAAGCCCACACACAACTTATAGCACGCAAGCCCACACACGACTAATAGCACGTAAGCCCACACACGACTTATATCACGCAAGTCCACACACGACTTATATCACGCAAGCCCACACACGACTTATAGCACGCAAGCCCACACACGACTTATAGCACGCAAGCCCACACACGACTCATAGCACGCAAAAATATTCCTCCATAATCAGTATTATCTATAGATGATTTACGGTCTCATTATATATTATAGATTTGGCGTACTATTTTTAGTATGATATAGTTTAAAAGATCATTTGTTCCACTATTAAAACAGAATTATTACACGTTTCAAACCACAATTGCGAAAAAATAATACATCGTATTTTAAGGCATGGCCAAACGCTACACCAAAATAAACTAGTTTAGCGAGATGCTTAATTTGATACGTCGTGATGATTTTGATTTGTTTGTATTCAAAATAAAATACTTCGATTCAGGAATGCGGTAAAAGTGAGAGTGAATAGTCGATAAATAATAAACAGAAATGAATGGTCAAGCGAATAATAACATGTACCTTTATTCATCGATAAGTAGGTATATATAGACTTTCAGAACGGGACGCGTGACTGCGTCCGCCGTATATCCCCATCTCACTCCCGTGCATGACAAGGCGTTTGCAGACGTTGCGAGCAATGTAGTGGGTAGGATATTTATTGCCGAAACGGCGAGACAACGCGATGTGTTCTCGTTCTACCTTGGAATGCGGTGTAAACATTATTTGCGTGTAAGCAGTGTTGACGTTTCTGGTATGTGACAATTGTAGATGTCCAGAGGTTGATTCATCGGTCGTTGACCCTGCATGTTAACAATATTTTAGGGACGTGGGTACCCTACACTAGTAACAAAAATTAATGTACGAGTAGTTGAATAAAAACCCTTTTTTTATTTTCCGGTTAATTTGAAATTATTCTAGTAACCGGTTAAACGGTTTCGGTGTAAGACGGTTTTATAGCCCCACTAGTAAATTAACATTGTAACATGATATTTCGTCAGAAAATTTGTATGCAAGCCTTATCGCACCGTGGGAACGCTACGGTCAGATCAAGATCGAGTCAAATGCAATTCGTGGATAGGTTGACAAGTCTACGGTATGATCACGGTCAAGTTGTAAGAAAAATGTATTTGGTAAGAAAAGAAACCTTTGTAGATCTTACAATGTGTGATAGTAACACATTCGGATTTAGGTGTAGTGTAGCGTATACTCGTATGTGTAATGTTCATATACCATTATACATTTTGATAAGACCTCCTAAAAAGGCTTATCTTTAAGTGCATTTTAAAGTTCTATACCCCACCCATATCTTTGACACTAAAAGTTTCATCATTCCATGCCACAATGCCAGCAATTGCAAAAGTACTATCATAATGGTGACATCCCTTGTTGCTCATTTCTGAACGTTTTGGTTCCCTGAATGAATTGAGCGGATGATTTGCTTCCACTCTACCTATTCCTGAACCAGGATAAGTACAGCACTCATTGAGGAATTAGTCATCTTTTCTAAATGATCTATTCACCTCGCTGAAGATCGTTCTCTTCCTTGCAGCTCCTCTTCTCCTGTCACTAGCAGCTACTTCAAACTGTCTTCATCCTTTCTAGCAATATATCGAATTAATAGCAATAGTATTTTCCTGCATGTAACAATATTCAAAATATTCTTTGATCTGTAGATCCTGAAAGATGGACATATGGTACGTCTTCCAGTCCGAGATGCAAAGCAATGAAAGCAACCACTACATTTTGACAACATCCAGTATATTAACTTTCCCTTTAACCCTCAGCGTCCATCATTTCCACCCCATAGAGTGCTATGGATATTCATTCTACGTTTTGGCAACACTACCCCATATAAAATGATGACAACACTAGCATACGTAATCGACGCGTGCAAGTATTGTTACAAAACTAAGGCCTTTTTTTATTCACCCACTTACTATAGTATCTCCATGATAAATTACTACCTTGATCAAAAAGTTTTAGGACCGGCTACCGTGTGGCGCTGTCGTTCACTCGATTGAAATTCTTTTCAATCAAATAAATGTTGGTCGAAAACCGCAAATTGACCATCAGAAAGCTGGCAGAGGACTTGAACATCGCTTATAGATCCGCTCAAGACATTTTGGTTAGTGATTTGGGCCTCAGAAGTGTCGCTGCAAAACTGATGCCTAAAGACTTCAATTTCATGCAAAAAAAGGACCGCGTTGAAATCGCGAAAGACATGATTTCCATGAGTTTTTGACCAAAAACAACTCGACTGCTATCCAGAAGCCTATGAATTCACCTGATCTGGCTCCCTGCGACTTTTTCCTGTTCAACCGACTTAAAAACTGCTTCGCGGAACGCGTTACAGCACCCGAGAGGATTTAGCGTGTGTCCTAGTAGGACGTGCTGATGATGATGTTGTTGACATCTCTGTATTCGCTTTAGTCGAATTCTGTGTTCCTTTTCGTTCGGGGTCATCAATTTAGCGGGGTGCTTGATTGATACGTCGTGATGATTTTGATTTGTTTTGTATTTAAAAAAAATACGTCGATTCAAGAATGCGAAAAAGTGAGAGTGAATAATCAATAAATAGTAAACAGCAATGAATGGTCAAGCGAATAATAACAAGTGCTCTTTATTTGTCGATAAGTAGGTATATATACAATTTCAGAACGGGGCGCGTGAATGCGTTCGCGGTGTATCTTGATCTCACTCCTGTGCGTTCCGAGGTGGTCGCAGACGTTGCCAATGATATAGTGGGTAGAGTATTTATTGCCGAAACGGTGAGACACGCGATGCGCTCTCTTTCTACCGTGGAATGCGACGTAAATATTATTTGCGTGTAAACAGTATTGACGTTCTGGTATGTGATCTTTGTACATATTCAAAGGTTGATTCATCGGTCGTTGACCGTGCATGTTGAGTTTTTGACCAAAAACAACACGTCTATTATCCAGCAGCCTTTAAATTCACCTGATCTGGCTCCCTGCGACTTTTTCCTGTTCAACCGACTTAAAAAACCGCTTCGCAGAACGCGTTACAGCACCTGAGAGGATGTCATGAAAAAATCGAAGACGGCTCTGATGGACATACCGAAAATTGAGTACCAGCGGTGTTTCGAGGATTGGATCAAGCGCTGGCGTAAGTGCGTTTCAGTCGATGGGGAGTACTTTGAAGGGGACCATATCGATTTTGAAGAATAAACTTGTATTTTCGATTTTATGAATAAAGTCCTAAAACTTTTTGGTCAAGGTAGTACATCTCATTATTTCTACGTGCCGAAAACCAAATCAATTATGTATGATATATTATAAATAAAAAAAGAATCCACTGAAATAGAACTTTTTGTGATCTATTTTAAGAGAGAAAAAAACATATCACGTATGCAAACGTTTCAGCGGGACCATATTTTAATACTCGCAAAAAAAAAAGTAACGAAGAAAGATTTTTGACACGAAAAAATTACTTTTCCCCGAAGAAACATTTGCTGCCAATTTTCACAAAGCGAACAACTTTTCAGAAATCACCGCGTGTTTCCAAATTCAATTTGCAAATCCATCTTATACGTTTTGTTTTCTTTACCGTTTTATCATTCCACATTATTTTGTCATATATCCATTATGTTTGGAGCACATTTATAGTTATATTAATTATGTAATTTTCAAAATTTCCTTATATTACAATCCACTATAGTATTTTGTTGACAATTTTGATTTGTTGGAGGGTAACGTGGACGTGGAAAAACTTAAATGAGCCGAATAAATACTGTAGAAATGCATGGTTTAAGAAGAATGCATCTATCTCTCCCTGGCTCCATCCCAACTCATTGTCTGCGAAGACTGTTGGGGTCAGCTCTCCTCTTCCTCAGGTTGTATGCTCTTCTGTCCCGGACTACGTCCCCCAGGCCGTGCCTCTGCATCAGGTTATCTCTTTGCACCACCCATGAATTCCTTGGTCTTCCTCTGGTTGTTATTCGAGGAAGATCCATGGAGATTGCCTGGTTCACAATGTGATCGGGTGCTCTGCGTCCAACGTGCCCATACCATCTCAATCGCCTCTCCTCCATCTTGCTGTTGATGTCTGTAACACCCAGGCTTCCACGAATGTGTGAGCTTCTTATTTTGTCTCTTAGGGACACACCTGCTGATCATCTTAGCATGCGCATTTCAGCAGTCTCTAGTTGCCTAGAGTAAGAGGTATACATCGTCCAGCATTCGGAGCCATAGAGGAGTGCGGGTCTGACAATTGTTTGGTATACTTTTCCTTTTAACTTTACTGGCATTTTCGGATCACATAGAACTCCTGTCATTGATCTAAACTTCAACGGTTTAAGAAGAATACATGACAGTGACAATGTATTACAGAAGACGGAATGAAGTGATAAGGGATTAATGTGAACTTAAGACTGTGAGGTGTGTTGAACAAGATGAAGAAGAGCATTCTGAGATAGTTTAGACATATAGATGTAGGAGTGGCGAGAGACGTGAATTGCGATAGGAAAATCTGGCGATCTCTGCCTACTTCGACAGGGAGACGACGTGATGATACGTATGTATGTCGAATTCGGTAGAAATCTGTAACCTAACGAGCATCTCATTGAAGATTTTGTAATTTATTTAGTTAAACACTGTTTATTCTACTTTATATGACGACATAACCCTGCTAGTTTTAGGTTTTCATCTCATCATCAAGGAATTACAAACAAGACTTGTTTGTGAATCTTATTTGTGTTCCCCTGATGATGAGACTGCCCTTTAAACCGGTAGGATTATGCCATTATATAAAGGGGAGTTAACAAATAACAATGTATTTAAATCTCCACAGTGTTGATTCTGTGGCGGTCGTCGCACACTCAGTCGCACACTCGGAACACTGTGGGCGTCCATACACACGGTCAATGACCGATGAAGTGACCTTTGCATTCCTTGACAATTTTAAACAAACAAGTCCGAAGTTAACACGCCGGCCATTCAACCCGTAGCCGGGAGTGGACCGCATTCCACGCCGGAGCGAGAACGCACGGCTGTCGCGCCAGTTTCGTAAATAAATTTTCACCTACATACAACATTAATCGTTTTTGCATTCGCAGGAACGAGACGTAGGCATATCGCGAGCGCATTCCCGCGCACATTCTAAAATGATATAAATACCTACGTCTACCAAATAAATCACTCTCTCTTTCCGCATTGCGATCTAACGAGTTTTATTTATCAACAAATCATAATCATCTCTTCCCTTAAGGACTAGCTCCTAAAATTCCTTAACTATAAATAATCTGTAGGAACTACTGTCGTCGCTGAAATATTGTCAACACACAGGTCAACGACCGACGAAACGACCTTTGGATATATCCAAAGGCCGCATACCAAAACATTGAAATGGTTTACCCACAAATACTATTTACGACACATTCCACAGTAGAAAGAGAACGCATCACGCTGTCTCGCCGTTTTCGCCAACAAATTGTCTACCCACAATATTATTCGCGACGTCTGCAATATTTCAATCGACCATCTCTGCCCGCACAGGAGTGAGATAAAAATATATTGCGGGCGCACTCCCGCGCCCGTTCTGAAATGTATAAATACCTACTTACCGATAAATAAAGCATCATTAATCATTAATCACTATTTATTATTCATCGATTCATTCACTCTCTGCTTCCGCATTGCTAATTGACGTATTTTATTTAAATACCAAACAATCAAAATCATCATCGCGTCCTTCAAGGACATTCGCTAAAAATCCATTAATGATTATTGTGAAAATTAAATAAATATTTTTTACGAACGTTTTTTTTTAATGGACATAATTCCAAATGATTTAAATATGCAATTCTTCGCTTGATCTCCTGTTTGCTTTCTTTTGACTGTAAACACAGTGTTTGTTTGTCAATTTTCCCAAATGATGCATTATTCAGGTGGGATGATCAAACGGCCTGTTATCCCGTGTTGATTTACCATTCCCAATGTTGAAATATGTCACGCGTTGGTAACCAAACCGTGTTTGTTCAAACCAAACCGTGACATTTGTGGATTTTCACGAATGACACTAAGTTGTGTTTAAACAAAACATCAAATTATTGTTTTATATCGTCCTTGTGACAATACTTTCGGTAAATTAAATAAAACACAAGTTTTATAATAGGTACAAAAAACTTGTTCAAGATCTTAGGTAATAAAATCATCTTGATTGAAAAATGCGAAATTTAAGTATCTCGTCTTCGCAATATACATGTATGTAGCGGAGACTTGGACTCTGAGAGTAAGCGAGAGACGTAGAATAAATGCATTTGTAATGTGGTGCTGGAGAAGAATGCTACGAATTCAATGGACGGCAAGGCGAACTAACGTCTCCATTATCGAAGAACTGAGAATCACTAACGGATTGCCGACAATATACCTTCGACGAGTCCTTCGATTCATTGGGCATCTAGCGGAATGTCCTTGAAAGACGCGATGATGATTTTGATTGTTTGGTATTTAAATAAAATACGTCAATTAGCGATGCGGAAAGAGAGAGTGAATGAATCAATGAATAATAAATAGTGATTAATGATGCTTTATTTATCGGTAAGTGGGTATTTATACATTTCAGAATGGGCGCGGGAGTGCGCCCGCAATATATTTTTATCTCGCTTCTGTGCGTGCAGAGATGGTCGATTGAAATATTGCAGACATCGCAAATAATATTGTGGGTAGACAATTTGCTGGCGAAAACGGCGAGACAGTGTGATGCGTTCTCTTTCTACTGTGGAATGTATCGTAAATAGTATTTGTGGGTAAACAATTTCAATGTTTTAGTATGCGACCTTTGGACATATCCAAAGGTCGTTTTGTCGGTCGTTGACCGTGTACGTTGACAATATTCAGCGACGACAGTAGTTCCTACAGGCACATTGCTTGTGGCCATGGAGAAAGTTTTGAGAGGTTTGTGATTAAAAGCGTTGAAGGACGACACACAAGAGAAAAAAATCCCAATTCGTTGGACGGACCAAATGAAAGACACAACTGGACGACTACCCTTAACAGCTGCTTTTCGAGCCACGGAGTGCAGGGATGGATGGAGAGGGACATAATGATAATGATTGAACAAGATGTCAATTATCCTGTGGATGAAAAATACTTGTTCGTTTGTTGGTTAACTGTGATCAAGATTTTGCGATTCAGTAAGCATAAACTTTTTGACATATTAATATCATTGTTCTAATGCTTGACCATAGTTCGATAAACCGTAGATCGATATGGAAAAACTGTAGAACCGCTGAAATTAAATCGATGTATAGACCTTACGAATTGATGAATCTCTTGCCATCAAAAGTTATATGGGCTGGTCATACTCATGTATTGCGTGCCGATGATCTCCGATCAATAAATATAGAACACGACAGGCTTCTTACCAAATAGGCTATGGAAGTCATCGTATTATAAAAGTATCAATGATTTGAACGTTTTCCGTGCATTTGCGATTTGGCTGAATGACTTGTGAAACACTATTGCACAAACGTGTTTTACTGTTTTTTTTAACAATGTTCATAATATAAAGTCGACATTTGAGGTGCATGGCCGCGCAGTAATGCACTGGACTTTAACATGGTTGGAGAAGTCTTCAGGATAATTTGATTTTTTATTATTATTATGATATGTTTCGTAAACTAATTCAATTTGAATCAAAGTTTAATTTAACGTATTAAAAACATTATTTTTTTGTTTCAGGTAAGGGACACCCTCATTATGTTAGGTCATTCTGACATGACTACAAATTGTAAGTGAAATTGATATTGTATTTTTATCCGTTACATTTTTCATGACATCATCGGCTGGCAATATTTTCTATATTTCACTGAATTAATGTACTCGTATGTCTCAGTTCTTTTATTTAAGTTTTATTGAACAATATGAATTACCATTTAAATATGGTAACTTACTCGTATTAAGTCGGTGAGACTTCTTAATGAGTCATTTCCAACTGTTGATATTTGTCAAGATAAATTAAGCTACGGTTTCCTAAAAAAGCGGTGCCGTTATGTAGCAGCCGGAACAAAACGTTGTCTATGCAAACCAATTGCGTTGGTTTCCTAGAGAGCGTTGGTTGTGAGCGTAACGTCAAATAGCGTTGCCGCCATTGGCATGACGACCGTCATAGTGGAACAAACAGTCGTGGAGCGTTTTTTCCCGTGTAGCGAGAACGGTTTTAAAATTAAAAAATGTGTGCAAACGTAATTTAGACCAGCGAAGATGACGAAATATTGATGGATTTTGTAAGAAATAATGAAGCTTTATATAATGTGAAGAGCAAATACTATAGAAAAGTCCAGTTGAAACAAAATATTTGGAATAATATCGGGACTACATTTGAAAAATCAGGAATGTATGTACATATATTGTAAATTGATAAGATTGTATTCCTGCCTAGCTGGGGGTTCATATGATTAATTATTGTAACCAAATTTAAAAGAACCTAATGTTAATTCTTCCTTAAAAAATAAAAGCCTAACTTATACTTCATAAATTCGTTTACGGAGCTGTCAGATTTGATGTTTCCAACTGACAGTTGTGGGTTTTCATTTCTGCCGTCTGGCGGCGCGTCAGGCGAATGCGACGCAAACTACGAGTACTTGCGCACACGTCCATTCGCAATACGCTCACTGACCGTTTCCGTATTTTTTAAAGTTTACATATCTGGTTCATCCGTTTTCTTACGTCCGTCGCATCACGTCATGTTACGGCCGCAACATAACGGCACAGCTTTCTTAGGAAACCGTAGCTTTAGCAGCGTGTTATAATGTTATAACATTTAAACATTTTGGTAAAACCAAAAAAAAAATACCATTCATATTAATTATTTAATCTGAAAGTCCAACGAGAAGGCAGAATATTTTTTCAGCAGGGTGCATTGATTTGCTTAGAAAGGCGAATTTTAGTAGAAAGTTTTTATTTCGTGGATTGATTTTACTTATTTTAAGATTTTGAAGTATACGGTTGAATGTTATTGGTATAAGTTCTTCTAATAACCCGTATTTATTTAAAAATCTACATACGAGTATTAACAATTTTTGGGGTGTATTTTTTCCCTGTGATGTTTGCAAATGTTTTTGTTTTGTATTAAAGCCGTTACAAAATAATTGTTAATTAAATAAATTTCTTGAACACGTGTATATATTGACAGCATGTTAGCGGTTTTATATAGGATTAATTCATCGACTCGTTTCGATTTGAATGTTTTTTTGGGAATATTTGCTTTAGAATTCGTATTTGGAGTTCTTGTTATTTTATTACATTGTGATTTTATTATCATTTTCTTGCAACGTACAATCTTTTATCGTTCATTATTAACCGTTCCTTCCCTGTGATGTATAACTACAATAGTACACATTGCTTCCAAAAACTTGAATATCTCTATAAATATAATAAATACTGGGATCAGATTTTAGGTATTCCTCTGTAATACATTTACGCATTGAATGAAAAAAATAAAATTAATAATAATTACCACTTATCGGCCACATCAGATATATTTTGTGAAAATCGGGAATACTTTCACCAATACAATTAAACGTGTGCCAGTATGTGACGTAGGTATATTCATTCTAAAAAACCGCTATGGGTGAGGAAGCGACGCTATTCACGTCTCACTGTCATTCTACTTCGGTATATGGGAACGCAACAAATAGAATCTCAGTTCGCAATTGTGTTTCTTCCTTCGAGGTATAACAGTCCGAGACTGAGTCTCAGTAGCTCTAGGGTATCCATTTGAGATGGTATCTTCGCCCGTTTTGTGAACGTCGACCGATGTTTTTTTCATGTTTTCAGCAATTAAATTATTATCACTTTTGACTTCAAATTTAATTCATTTAAGCGTTTGGCTATGAATATTCAAATTTTTTCGACTTTAAATCGCTCATTTTTACATGTGTATTGAATACACAGCACCGAAATGCGCGGATTTTTTTAGCACGGGAAGGGAAAGGTTAAACAAGGTTACAAAAGTAACACTCAAATTATCATTTTGAGTGGATGTGGATATCATAAACATTTACTTGAATCATATACAAAAAGATATCGAATATGAAGAACGCACATGCATACCAAAGAACAAATATGTAAAATAAAAATTGGAGTCAGATCAAGGTGCAGGCATTAAAAGTGTAATAATTGTTAATCCACAAAAAACCCAAATGTCAAGTGTTATATATTCATGTGTATATCCCCAAAAACATCAAGTCAGTTAAATGAATATTTAATACTTAAATTACGTCTTAATTTGTTTAAGTCCATACAAACCTATACAAGACGACCTCCGTGACCTAGTTGATAAAACGTCTGCCTTCAAATCCGTTGATTTATTGAAATAGATTGTCACATGACAATACACTAACCAGATTGTTGTTATATACAAAACGAAAGTATAATTTTATTCAAAAATATGATACAGTGAGTCTTTATATTTACTCTCTCTCTCTCTCTCTTTCTCTCTCTCTCTCTCTCTCTCTCTCTCTCTCTCTCTCTCTTTTAAAACAGGTAAAATGTGAATTGAGTTATTTTTACTTCATTACGGCCATATGTAAATCACTAAATAGAACCGTTAAAAATAATAAAAGCAACTAAAAAAAATCCAAACGAAAAAGTAAATTTAAAATGGAAACTCGTATAAAATTGGAAACTCCCGCATGGTTAAAGCGGAAAGTTATTCCGCTCTATGATTTATTTGGTTAATCAACTAGTTAACGAATATTCAGTTAGTTAAATCATCCCCATTCAGTTTAGGGGTGAGAGAGTCCTCGTTTTGTGATATTGCCCCCGGTTCAAGAGCGTATTAAAGTACATGTTTATTTATTTAAAAGTTTTAAATGAACACATTTCTTAAATCTTAGAGAAATAAATGAATCTTAGAAAAAATGTTTGTTTCACTTTGTGGTGTAATATTGACATACTTTTAATAAAATTAATAAATTAAACACTTATATTATTTATAGTTAATGCATTAACATTGTGGAGGTCTAAAGACATTGTAATTTGTTTTATCAAACACTGTTCATTCCACTTTTTGTAACGGTATAACCCTACCGGTTTCAAGGCTTTCACCTCATCATCAGGCTTTCACCTCGTCATCAAGACTTGTCTTGTTTGTGTTCCCCTGATGATGAGTTGAAAACCTTGAAACCGGTAGGGTTATACCATTACAAAAAGTGGAATAAACAGTGTTTTATAAAACAAATTACAATTAAACACTTATTTTGTTTTCACCAATATTTTTTATTTGATTTCACTACCGGTTTCAACCTCCGTCCTCCTCGTCAGGTGAATATGTACTAAATTTTATCTAAAATATTTGTTCTCCTAATTTAAATAGGTACATGAGAGGGGGAGGGAAGTAGTGTCTAATTAAAGTAGGTAGGCGTCAAAAGGATGGTTTTTGAACGAGAAAGATACTTAGCAGGGAACTTGTATTGAAAAATTAGGTTGTTTATAATGCTGAGACTCAATTTAACGCTTTATTAAATCTAGAGAATTTCTAAGTTATCCAGCTGCAACCCTCCCTGGTTTGTGTACAGAATCCGCAAACCACGATCGACATCAAATTAATGGTTTGATTAAGGGGTTAGCGAAACAATGATTAAATGGTTAACTAATGAAATAAATAATAAATGTTGTATTTATTTTATTAAAAATTTAAACGAACATCTTTGAAAATGGAGCTTAATACAATGTTGTCTCCCGGTCACGTTCTTCAAAATTTTCATTGCCAGTTCGGGTGTGTTATGAGGCACCATACGATGAGTGAGTGATGTACTGATTGAAGTTGAAAAAAAATTAAAGTTTTAATTGTTCCTCAAAAAAATTTCAAGGTCTTCATTTTTCCTAACATTAAATCCGATATTCAGATATCTATAACGAGATCATCCCCATATCTCGCTTTCCAGAATCTGTTAAGTCTCATCTGTATACGTTTTTTTTCTACAGAAATCCGTCTTGCGCCTCTATTTTCGTATATTTTTGGATGTTTGAAATCCCACCGCCAATAAATTAAGTTAAGCCGCACAATTTTATGAAATAAAGAAAAGCTTTGGGCTAAAATTGCATTTTTATGGCTTGAAATTGAATTAAGCTCACTCTCTGTCTCTTTCTTTTCTCTTATTATACTGTACTACTCAACAGTCGTGAGCTTTGGAGATTTTTCCTGAGAACCTCGGTGTAGGGTGACCGGATATCTATTTTATAATTAAATTGCAAGGGGATGAATGCTGATTAGACAGTCCTTGAATTATTTTCAAAATGGAATCTTAAAAACCTAGCACACAAACCCTACATAGACACATAATTGGTATGCCAACTGATCTAACCACAATATATATCTACAAATTGCTAACGGGAAAAATTGGCGAACCCTCTGTTGATTCACAAACTTTTGTTTATTTTACAGGACAATTGTTTATTTTATAGGATAATTGTTTATTTTACAGGACAATTGTATATTTTACAGGACAATTGTTTATTTTACAGGACAATTGTTTACGTCATCGTTAATCAAGACTGTTTTCGGTGTCGTATTCACGAACTGAGTTATTAAGAGCATTACCACTTACACACGGAATGATCTTATTGAATGAATTTTCTGATATTGACATCTTCCACGTCTCGGTAGATAAATTGAGGATTAAACTCTTCAATAAGATTTGTTGATATAACTGAGTCTATTGCCTTAAAACTTTTTTTCCATATCTTTATGTCCTCAGTAAGATACAAGCAAGAACCTAGTTTACTTAGGTCACGACATAAGATAGATATCAAACCCGGATCGATAAAAATAGTTCCACCAAGACTACATACAACAACTTATAAAAGCGATGGAATTGTATACCTTGTGTATAATGTGTGGTATAATGTTTGATATAGTAATAAATATTATTTGTTTCATCGAACACTTTATTACACTTTTTGTAACGGTATAACTCTACCAGTATCAAGGCTTCGCCTCATCATCAGAGGAGCACAAACAAGACTGAATTCTGTTCGAACTGGTACCGACATTCACGCTTCTAACGGTAAAAAAATCGGGTTGAAGATTGTGGGTGGAAGGAGGCAGAAGACAACCTCAGCAAGCAGCGGTGAGATCCTGGCAATATATGTGTTTGACTAGTTTTACTCCTAGACCATATTACATCTGAATCCAAGAATCCGGATGGCGCTCTTGTTAGCGACATTAGAACCTTTAAACCTATTTGTTTCTTAAATAGGTTAGGTTAGTTAGGAAGCATTCACGCTGAACAAGCGGGCGCTTCAGGTTCAATTCCTGATAGAATCACTTCCGGACTACTTTTACTTTTAGACCATTTTACGTCTGAATTTAAGAATTCATGTGGTGCATTTGTTAGTGATATTGAAGTCTTTAAACATTCCTTATTTCTTCAATAGGTTAGGTTCGTCAGGAAGCGCTCTTAAGGCGCTCGTAATACTCAGGAAATAACTCTATATTAAATTATCTTAATCGTATAAAATGAGATGTGGTGCTACAGGCCTTTGAGATGTGGTGCTACAGGCGCATGCCCAGGGTCCATTGGTCAGATCACATCCGAATCGACGATGTATTGAGCGGGGTTGGATAAACAAGGCAACTCCTAAATAGAGTTGCCCAACAACGATCCAGTTGGATAGGCCATAACATCAGGCACCCAGGCCTGCTCCTTACCATCGTCGAGGGAATGATTGAGGGCAATAACCATAGAGGCCGCCCTAGATATAGTTACATGGACCGGGTGATCCGGGTTGTGCGCTGTGGCAGCTACCAGGAGATGAAGAGACTGGCGGATGACAGAGATGAGTGGAGGGATCGAGTGCTTGGTGCAGACCAATCCTAGGGTTGTAACCTAGATATAGTTACATGGACCGGGTGATCCGGGTTGTGCGCTGTGGCAGCTACCAGGAGATGAAGAGACTGGCGGATGACAGAGATGAGTGGAGGGATCGAGTGCTTGGTGCAGACCAATCCTAGGGTTGTAACCTAGATATAGTTACATGGACCGGGTGATCCGGGTTGTGCGCTGTGGCAGCTACCAGGAGATGAAGAGACTGGCGGATGACAGAGATGAGTGGAGGGATCGAGTGCTTGTGCTTGGTGCAGACCAATCCTAGGATTGTAATCCAGAAAAAAATCATATAAAAAAGTTAAGTTCTACCTAAAGCATAAATCCAATAGTTTATATAATTTCAAATTTATGAAGAATTACGTCGAAAATCCCATTTTTTTCTTTCTCAAATGGACGTCACAATTTTAGCAGTCCGTAATAAAAAGCTAACCATGATGAACGGCATTTACATAGCACTTAAAAGTTTTTTGAACTTTTCAAAATATAAAATCTCTGCCTTTTTGTTTCGTACAAAATCCAATTAAATAAAGCCGCTGAGGTTTCCTCTTCACCCTCTTTTCTTCTCCACCCTTAAATTAGTCAAACGTTTACCGGCCTCTGAGGCGTTTTTATTAGTTTTTTTTCGCTAATATCTCGCAAGTGTTTTCATAAATATGGATATTCCTTCATTTCATTGAACGGGGTGTTTTTTTAAAGGTTTATTTATAGTTTTTTTTACACATTTCGAATTAATTTTATGTTCAATTCGGAATTGTTTTTAAGTTAACTGCAGGAAATAACATCAATGACACACTTAGTACTGTTTTTATCAATAAATCGATCGTAAAGTCTTAAAAAATATACTGCTCAGTGGTATGGCTAGTGCCAGTTTTGGTTTATGGAAGCGAAACGTGGATATTAAAAACAGTGGTAAAAGCATAAGTGCGCGCTTTGCATAGAATATTCGGACAAGGAAGGACTGTAAGAGATTGGTGCTATAGGTGTAAAATTGAGATAGGAATATTCAAATTGTTTGACCACTCTGAGAAAATGAGTAGTTAAAGGCCTTCAAAACAAATATAATATATGTGTGCGTCTGAAATTAATGAAGAGCAAGGAAGGCGTTGACTGGAAAAACAGTGAAATGTAATAGTGGGAGAAATTTTAACTGAAGTAATAAAGTTAAGAAATATTAGAAACAGCAGAACATGTCTGACTATGTATGGACGTGGACGAGAGTAGAGCAGTGAGCATGGATGTAAAGGCTTTGAAATATGCCCTCTCATCTTACCCCAAAAGGGACATGGCGTAAGGGTATTTTGTATTATCTCGGTTTAAGGTGGTTAAAAGTGAAGTTTAAAATAATTATTCAGTTTTGATGTATGACTTAAAAATTAGTTTACCAATTTGGTGATAAGGTTTTATATACAAAACCATTTACTCCGATTTTTCTTAAGTTGATAATATAAGTCTTTAATAGACTACAATCTTTTTTACATCACAATAGAGCGCCTTTGAAATTAATCTTCTCATTAAATGACAGTAGATACTGTACTATGGTCGAATTAAATGACAGTAGATACTGTACTATGGTCGAATTAAATGAGAGTAGATACTGTACTATGGTCGAATTAAATGAGAGTAGATACTGTACTATGGTCGAATTAAATGAGAGTAGATACTGTACTATGGTCGAATTAAATGAGAGCAGATACTGTACTATGGTCGAATTAAATGAGAGTAGATACTGTACTATGGTCGAATTAAATGACAGTAGATACTGTACTATGGTCGAATTAAATGACAGTAGATACTGTACTATGGTCGAATTTGATCTTAAGACTAAATTTAAGTAGAATTGGACGTTGCAAAAAATATACGAAATCAAGAATAAATTAAACAGCGTAAAATAAAGAAATAAGTTTACACTATGGAGACGTGGCAGAATCGTGATAATGATTATTAATGAAACAAAGGATTAAAAAACACAGATCCCTCATAAAATTATTGCTTATAAGTCACTTTCATTTCACAAAACACCAGTTAATATACTACCTTGATCAAAAAGATTTAGGACTTTATTCATAAAATCCAAAATACAAGTTCATTCATCAAAATCGATATGGTCCCCTTCAAAGTACTCCCCATCGACTGCAACGCACTTACGCCAGCGCTCCATCCAATCCTCGACACACCGCTGGTAGTCAATTTTCGGTATGTCCATCAGAGCCGTCTTCGATTTTTTCATGACATCCTCTCGGGTGCTGTAACGCGTTCCGCGAAGCGGTTTTTTTAGTCGGTTGAACAGGAAAAAGTCGCAGGGAGCCAGATCAGGTGAATTCGAAGGCTGCTGGATAAAATTGTTGCCTGTTGTTTTTGGTAAAAACTCATTTAAATCATGTCTTTCGCGATTTCAACGCGGTCCTTTTTTTGCATGAAATTGAGGTCTTTCGGCACCAGTTCTGCAGCGACGCGTCTGAGGCCCAAATCACTAACTAAAATGTCTTGAGCGGATCCGTAAGCGATGTTCAAGTCTTCTGTCAGCTCTCTGATGGTCAATTTGTGGTTTTCGGCCAACATTTCTTTGATTTTATCGATGTTTTCATCGGTTTTCGACTGCCACTGCGTTCGTCATTCTCGACCGACTCACGACCACTTCTGAAGCGTTCGTGCCACCGAAAAACACTTCTCCAGCATTTCCAAGATCTGCGGACCGTTAAATCCGTTTTTCACACAAAATTTAATGCAAATTCGTTGATGCACAGTTGATGTCATTTTCAAACTTGTAAAAAATCTAAAACACGCACAAAGATAGATGTACTCAGTACAGCGTAACTTTTACAAATGTCAAGCTATGACGCTGAAATTTAGATGGAAGTGTTAATGATAGATGTGGCAAAGAATTCCAATCGGGTGACTGACAGCGCCACACGGTGACCGATCCTAAAACTTTTTGATCAAGGTAGTATATCGAAGCATTGCTCTCGTAACCAAAACATTTCGTCTGAAGATAGCTTCGGAACATGACAATGAAACACGTATCGTGTTGACTTTATGTAATTATCAAAGGAAAAATAAACTCATTTCTGGTTCAATTTTCCTAAAACAGAGTTTCTCAAAATTAAATCAGCAAAACTTCAACAAATTCTGTTGGTTTGCAAAAAAACTCCAGAATTACTAAAAAATAATTTGCTATAAAGATGCTATTAAAATATAATTTGATGGAAATTGCTCAAGTTAAGATGTAATCTCAAAAGAAAACTAGTTAAAAAAATCTTAACGAAGAAAAAATTAACTGCCTTATTCAAAAAAGGTTTTACACTTAAACGTTTATGAAATGGCCCATATTGAAAATGTTTATTACATACAATAGCTTATCTTCGTTGAATCGCTGAGATATAATTCTCCATTATTCCTCCTTGTAAAAATTCATTTCCTACGTTTTCGTGTACGACCCGATCCCATTACCTCGGAAAATAGCATCTCCCATCCTCCTTTTTACTTAAAATGCATAGAAAATTAAACAAAGCGTGCATTTGCGCGACTTGAGTGCGAATTTTAGCACATAAAAGGAAATTGGTTTAAAATTTTAAACTCTGTTTTGAACGGTTTGTAAAGTGGCTTACGGGGTAAATTGCATTTTCTTTCAGTTCTCTATCCCCTAATCGGAACGGAAATTTGAATCAGTACCAACGCTATAAATATAAGCTTTTTATGAGTTTCTGAAATCGAGTTTTATGGCGAACTTTACGATGAAAATAGAATTTATCAGAAAATGTGTTGATGTATTATTAAATAACTACGTACTAGGATTTTTGTAAAAGAGAAAAAAATTTATAGCATTGAATTCAATAAACATGGAAACATCTGATGACCTTCGTGGCCTAGTTGGTAAGACAACTGTCTTACGAATCGAAGGTTGGGGGCTCGATTCCCGTTGAAACTCAGATTTTTTAAAGATTCCAGTCTGGTTTTATATAAAGTCTCTTTAAAATATTTCAGGTTAGTTGGACGAGATTTGCATATAACAACAAGCCCTCTAGATTGTATGTACTGTATACATCAATGTATAATAATCAAGCAAGGAAAAAAACTAGGCGCTTTATTACCTTTAGAACAGGTTCATTGTATTTCGCGAGGATGTATTGCAGTGTTGCTATTGAAACAGCGTGCATCATACTAGTTTAAGAGCGTCATTCGTAAACGAAACAACCATCTTGTGAGTTACGCTCGCTTTGGATTTCGAATTTTTTGTATTATTTTATTGCAATCAAGATCGTTTTACACGAAAATAAAGAAATTTTTCTATTTAATTTCTGTTTTATGTAACTTGAAGTCCGTTCATGTTTTCATGCAGATGTAACTGTCATGTAATAAATATTCATTTATTTGAGTACATCCGTGAATTAAGTAATCTGCTTGGCAGGTTATTGTATTCGCTAACAAGAAGCAGGGTTCTGTTAACGTTTTTAGGGGTTTTTCTTAACAATCCCCATAAAACCACCGGAAATTGAATCCGATACCTATAGTATAACATGACTTCGACCAATAAGGCCACCGAGGACATCAAGTGTTGAATAAAACCAAACCCGGCATTCAAACAAATTTAATTCGACAACAGCATTTCAGCAAATACTTGCTTGAACATTTCAGAAGCACTGTACATTAGACGCGATTATAAATTAAAGCACTGTATATTAGACGCAATTATAAATTAAAAGCACTGTACATTAGACGCAATTATAAATTAAAAGCACTATACATTAGACGCAATTATAAATTAAAAGCATTGTATATTAGACGCAATTATAAATTAAAAGCACTGTACATTAGACGTAATTATAAATTAAAAGCACTGTACATTAGACGCAATTATAAATTAAAAGCACTGTACATTAGACGCAATTATAAATTAAAAGCACGTACATTAGACGCAATTATAAATTAAAAGCACGTACATTAGACGCAATTATAAATAAAAAAAACCTTCACCTTAAATATTTTTTACTATTTTTAACATATATGTTATTTTCTAACTAATCGATCAAAAAGTAATTTTTTTCAAGAAGATTTGTTCAAAAATAGAAAATAACTATATTCACCCACGGATAATATAACCTTACGTGACGACCTTGGTTTAGACCCCGTGGCAGAACCCTTTTACCTTAATTATTTTCCAGTTTAATTGAAAGCTGCCATATCATTCAAAACAAGGGGATAATGAGTCAAAGTTTAGCTGCCTGGAGCTTTCGTAATTATTCTTAAATCTGTCCCTTAAATTGGGAGGGATTAAAATACTGAAAAATATGAATTAATTCGAGTTAAAAGCTGAAAAAACTTTATAAAAAAAAAAACTTTTGGGGGTTATTAATGATCACTTTTCCGTAGTTCAGTGAGTGGCAAAGGGAAACCTTAAAATATTGGTAAGGAAGATATATTTTATAATTGAGTCGTCCACAATTTAGTTTTTTTTTAATTCCTCAGTTCTGCTGGTTTTGTTTTTCTATTTTTTACAACAACCATGAAGTCTCAGATTGCTTGACCATCGCCGCACCAGGTGAACAGAAGATTTATTAATTTTAAGGTTTTTTAACCTCCCTTATAGGCCTTATCCCATTTAAATGGATTAATTAATTGTTAACTTCAAATTATCAGTTTCATAGCTAAAATAAAAATAAACTTTAAGGTTAGATGTCATAAAACTTTAGTGTCTATTTAAAAAGGTGAAAATGACTTATTAAGTCATTTATATCCAAATTCATAAAAGTTGTAATAAATACCTTTTAAAACATAATTTAAGCGTTGAATATTTTATGCATATTAATTTTGACTATCTAAATTAATGGATGCAACTAAACTTAGTGATAAAAAAGTACTTAAATATTTTAGCGCCTAAGATATTTTAAATTTAAAAACTCTTTCAGGGGAGGTTCACATTTTAGACGGGGGTCCGCAATCAAAATATTTTGCGGAATCAAATTTATATACGTACTCAAAGATCTGAAAGCTTTTGATGGATTCAATTTAGCTCCAGGCCAAAAAAAGAACAAGTCTTGAGAGGAGGGGCAATTTACGGGGTCTACGACCTGGGGTAGTTTTTATCGAGGCAAGGTTTAAACGTTAAAAGAACAAAAAAAATATCAGAAAAACTTTTCCATTTCCCTTCCAAATATGTTTCCCTTCCAAGTACTCAGCATACAATGAGTAATGTGCCTTAAGGGTTGTTTTAAATATTTTACATAAATATTTATACGAGGCATATCCAGAAAGTAAGTGTACTGAATTTTTGTAGGCTACAATTTTTTTTATTTAAACAAAAAAATTACGTGGTTACCGTGGTACATATGTAAGCTATTTTTCGGTATAGTCGCCATTCCTCTCAATGGAGATCTCTTTTGCCCAAATGCAATATGCTTATTTGGCTCCCATTACATACAATGGCGTGCCGACTTCAATAAAGGTAAAGGTAGGAAAACCATTTAGACAGTCGATCGGATCGTGGTTGTTATTGCGATAGGATTTTGAGTATTTGGGCTTTCAGGATGAATGACGAGTGGAAGGGATTTATGTGAGCTCGTGAGTGTGGGTTTGTTCTTGTTGTTTAAATTTGGTTGTTTTTGTATTTGTGTTTCTGTATATTTTTTTTTTGTTTTGATTTTTGTTTTGATTTTAATTTTTATTCTTATGATTGTGTGCGGTATATTGTGGGATGAATATTTTTGGTCTTTCTGGAGTGATGATGTGTGAGGAGTTGAATTTCGCAACATGTTTCCAGTTGTAGTTGAGTGTCACTGTCAGGTTGATGAGAGCGTGCAACGGGGTTTTTTTTTTGTGTAATCAAAAATCGGAAAGAAGTATCGATTTATTTTTTTCATGCTAAATATCCTCAATGAGATACAGGCAAAAGCCTAGTTTACTGGGGATACGACAAATGAAAGGCAACAAACCCAGATCCATTAAAATTGTATGTCCAAATCAAATTATCTGTTGTTTTTCTCAAATTGTGTATATTTCTTGTCATGTGTAATAATAATAATAATAATAATAATCAATTGTGTATTACATAGTAATAATTTTACGATACATATATTAGTACGCGGTCATAGAATAAGAGGTGACGTCGCGCCGAGTCTGGTTCCGACTTCACGCGTCAATACACTATTTGTGACGAGGAACATATAGTTCCTTGTATATATAATATTTTAGTTAACAAAATTTGCTCCATTTATTAAAAAAATAACAAACGAATTAACTAAAATAATCCCAAGTCACATAAAGTCAGCCTTTTACACTAACTTCAATCTTCGGGAACTTTTATTCAAAAGAAAAGATAAATATGTAGTACTAAGCAACAGTCGTGTATGTAAACTTATATGTACTGACTGCGATAATTTATATATCGGAAAGATAGAAAAGTCCTTTGAAAAATACTTCAAGAACACAAATCCACATTAACGAATTTTTTCATTTATTCTGAAATGGCTGATCATTGTTACTGGGAAAATCCCATATTTTCTATCGCTGATGCCGAATTCTTGCACATCAATAACTACAGAAATAAATTAGATAGATTTGACACCCTGGAAATATCAAGTTCAGTGCTTTAGGATGAACACACGGTCGACATACACTTTCCAAAGTTCCACCGCTGCTTGCCGAAGTCATCCAATTTTTTACCTTTAGATGCGTGAAGTGTATTGATGCTAGTCTAGGTATAATGTATTGGTTGTGCTCCCCTGCTAATAAGAGGAAAACTTTGAGACCGGTACGTTCATAGGATTATCTTAAATCCTATCCTGTGATGTGTAACTAGTACACATAGCTTGCAAAAACTTGAGTATCTCTATAAATATAATAAATACTGGGTTCAGATTTAAGGTATTCCTCCGTAATACATTTACGCATTGAATGTAAAAAATAGTTTTAATAATAATTAGCACTTATCGGCCACATCAGATATATTTTGTGAAAATCGGGAATAAATTCACCAATATAATCAAACGTGTGCCAGTGTGTGACGTAGATATATTCATTCTAAAAAAAACCGCTACGGGTGAGAAAGCGACGCTATTCCCGTCTCACTCTCATTCTACTTCGGTATATGGGAACGCAAGAAATAACATTTCAGTTCGCTCGTTTCAGTAGATCGCGGGCTTTCGTTTGAGGTGGTCACTTCGGTCGTTTTGTGAACGTCAGCTGATATGTTTTTTTGTCGTGTTTTCAGCAATTAAATTTCAATTATTATCACTTTTGACTTCAAATTTACTTCATTTAATCGATTGGCTATGAATATTCTTATTATTCCGATTTTAAATCGCTCATTTTTACATGTTTATTGATGTGTATTGAATACACAGCACCAGAACGCGCGATTTTTTTTAGCACAGGAAGGGAAAGGTTAAACAAATTACGAGTACAATGTATTTCAACCTCGATAGTGCAGGCGCCTCGTTATAAATAAAATATTTATATTCTGGCATCATTAATTACTTTCAAAGTGTCAGGTATCAGGTAACATTCCTTCAAATACCACAGATTTACATGTAAATTAATTTTTTGAAAAATCATGGAAAACCAATAGTAATATTCATTTTATATAAAAGAGAACGAGGAGTCATGTTCAATGTTGCAAAGTATTTATTTTTTGTGGCTTATGTTAACGCTAGGGGTGCGTGAAATGTTTACCCACTGTGCTTCTCATGTTATGTGGGCAAATCAAAGACGCTGATCTAGCCCAAAACCTATATATATTACCTCGAAGTATTAACCTGTTCACCGCGTTAAAAATCAAATTCGACGAATCCTGTGCGCGTCACAATTTCAGCGTTTTTTAATTTCTAAGTTTAAACACATATTTTGTTTAGAACCACTGATATTTGATTACAACACCAAGTAAACATGACACTTAAGTAATTTTCTGATAATAAATAATAGTCATTACTCTTAAGGAGACTCATTAAATAAAGGAGATAAACTTAACATTACGTAAAATAAACAAAGGAATGCTACGATCAAATCAATGCTTCATGACACTCACCCGATCAAATGCATATAGCACTAGTAATGTTTATTTACGTAAGAGAGACTTAGTAATGTTTATTTACGTAAGAGAGACTCATCGCAGGACTCGATCCGCGCGACAGGTCGTTAATGCTGGAAATATTGAGAAACCAAAAAAATTCGGCGCTCTGTTTATTCAACAATATCTCATAAACTAATATATTATTTGACAAGGTTTTCAGAGATGTCGCTAGAATAAAGATTATTTTAAATTTTAGTTCAATTTTTATTCCGGTTTTGTGTCATTTTATTTAAGTATTTGTGATTTGAAACTTGGATTGTCGTCAGATCACAGGCGTTTGTGCTCCCCGCGGGGAACATGTTAAAGCAGTATCGTAGTATACGTGCTTGAAAGGTAGAGATAAAGTAACGGACTAGGTTCAAGTTTTGGATTCAGCTAAGCTTTCCCCACCTTATCTTTATTATTACCATTTAAGTGTTGTTTATATCTTTATTTATTTCTTCAATACTTCATTGTAAAACGATTTGGCAGGCTTATTGTCAGAACACAATCTCTTCTAGCCAACCAGACGACAGTAAATGATTATTCACTTCGACATAATTCATCAACAATATATACACAGTAAAAATAAAAGTGAGATGTCATCAATCAAAAAAAAAGGGAGGGACGGTAAAGAGGAAAGAAAAATGTTATATTACTGACTTGAAATTATGAGTTTTTTAAACATGTCCACGACAGAGCGAGCCTAATATTGGTTTGCAAATGGTTTAAGAGTTTTGCTGCATGAACAGTCAAGGACGACGTTAAAAAGAAGAGTGGTGAACTGAAAACGTCGATAAAATCTCTGTTTGAGCGTAGCACAAGTTCCTAATTGGAAATACGCTGAATAGTTTCGGCAAGGTAAGAGGGGGAGGCGGGACAGTTAAGGATATTATATTATATGATATTATTACCTTTCTCCAAAGTAAAAAATTCAAAGTAACGACTTAAATAACCCTGTTTCATAATGAATATGACTCCTAAAGAGTTTATTTTATATTTATATGTTGGTTACATAACGCCAATAAAATATTTTTATAATTTTTTTAAATTTCTTCCTTATATCTTGAGATTTTTTGTATTTTTCACTTAACACAAAAAGGGTCCGTATCAAAATCTGCAAAAATAATACTTCACATTAGTGTTTTAGTACCAACTTTTATCTATGGGAGTGAAACGTGCACATAGAAATAAATGCTGTAGAAATGCATGCACTAAAAATAATAAACGAGATAACAATGCATGATAGAATACGAAATGTTTATATCTTAAGATTTTTTGTATTTTCCACTTAACACAAAAAGAGTCTGTATCAAAATCTGCGAAAATGATACTTTATAATAGTGTTTTAGTAACAACTTTTATCTATGGGAGTGAAACGTGCACATAGAAATAAACGCTGTAGAAATGCATGCACTAAAAATAATACACGAGATAACAATGCATGATAGAATACGAAATGTAGTGATTAGGGATGATTATGAACTCGAGAATTATGTGTTGAGTAAGGGGAAGAACAGCACTCTGGAACGGTTTAGGCACGTAGAACGAAGGAATGTATTATATAACGAAGATAATATATAACGAAGATAATATATAACGAAGATAATATATAACGAAGGTAATATACGAGTATATAACGAAGTAAGACTAACAAAATAAGTATATATAATAGTTCAAATGCGAATGTAAGACTTGATTTAGGAAGACCAAGAAAATGATGAGTGAATCAAGTGAAATATATTTTGAAAGAATAAAGGACGTAAATGAAATCGTAAAAGCCGTCATCATCATAATCATTATCGTTGCTGGGCCTCGTAGTCGAGCAACTCCTCGCCATTTCAACGTTTATTCAGTTAGAAAGCGAAGCTGTGCAATGGAGTAGGTTTTTACGTGAGTAAGTCATTGCACACCAGCAAACTCACCGGCCACACCGCTGTACTGAATCCGATTGCACATCGAAGGGAGACAGATGATCGAAGTACACCGGCATGTGTTTCCTTTTTTTTTAAAGAATATACCATATATGGTAATTTTAAGAATATACCATACATGGTCATTTTAAGAATATACCATACATGTTGATTTTAAGAATATACCATATATAGTTATTTTAAGAATATACCATATATAGTTATTTTAAGAATATACCAAATATGGTAATTTTAAGAATATACCATACATAGTAAGGTCTATTTAAGAATATACCATATATGGTCATTTTAAGAATATACCATATATGGTCATTTTAACCATGAATACTAGGCGGAAAAAATGCCTGTGTCATTCTAATGGAGTAGCACAGGGCGGGGTTTGAACCGGCGACCTTCCGATGGAAGTCCAGTGTGTTATCGAGCGTATATGCCATGGAGGTCCAAACATAAATAAATATAGGTTTATTGACACCAACTTAGTATGTACAAAATATATTTAAATAACACTTCTAAAACACATAAATTGCAGATATTACATTAAATATTAGAAGCTTTCAAAAGGTCTGGGCTCATCTATTAACATCCCCTCGGCCAAGATACACCCCACCAATATAGGGCGAAGCCAGCCACGGGGGCACCAGATGTTTTTCAGCCCACACCCTTGAACACGTAGAACAAGAATATAAAAAAAAACACAGAAAATAAATAGATGAAAAAAAAATACATTCAAGAGAGAAGGCATTAAATGGTCCGGGCTCATCCCACAAACATTCCCCCGGCTGAGATACACCCCACCAATGTAGGGCGAGCCCGACCGCAAGGGCATCGGGGGGCTTCCATCCCACACCCCCACATATCTAGATTAAAGAATAAATAAATAAAAAAACAAAAACGTATGGCAGAAAACAACATAAAAAGTAAACTCACATATACCACCTCAGGTTACCTGTCAGCAAGAACGAAACAAAGAAAAGCCTCATAGGAGTCCAAATTTTACAAAATGACAAATCGTGGCCCGCGGGCCACGTGTGGCCCAATTTAAGATTTTGTGTGTCTCTTTCGAGGTTTCCACCTTTCTATACATTTAGAATTTTGTTATTGATAAAATAAAACACAAATTCCGTGCACGTTAATTATAATAATTTTTACATATTATTAATTTTGTCAGTGACGATTTTATTACCTGGGTCCAAATTATTACCAGTCGATATTAAAAAAATATCAAATAATAAAAAACAAATGTTTCATTTATTTTACAATACCAAGTAATAAAATATTACGATTGTAAGTTGTTCGTTTATTTTTAATATAAAAAAAACGTCATATTATTATTAAGTTTTAAAATATTTATATGTGTTGCCCATCAAAGACTTGCAATGGCCCACCAAATGATTTGATATGAAATAATTTGGCCCACCGAATTATTTCAGTTGGGCACCCCTGGTCTATGCACCTCATCCGTAGAAGCCGTATAAATGTGGAAGAGACGAAATATAGAAAATCTGGAACTTTGTCCTCTCTGTCTACCCTAGAAAGGAAACAGCGTGATAGTGTGTATGTACGAATGTATGTTATTTGAATATTCAAAATCGAAATATAACAAACCATTATGAATCTTTCAAAGCGATATTTGCATATCAGTAGACTTGTATACAACATGTACCATAACATATGTACCCCTACATACTACCTTGATCAAAAAGTTTACGGACCGGCCACCGTGTGGCGCTGTCAGTCACCCGATTGGAATTCTTTTTTTGTTTGTTAGGTTGCCACATCTATCATTGACACTTCCCTCCAAATTTCAGCGTCATAGCTTGACACTTGTAAAAGTTACGCTGTACTGAGTACATCTACCTTTGTGTGTGTTTTCGATTTTTTACAAGTTTGAAAATGGCATCAACTGTGCATCAACGAGTTTGCATTAAATTTTGTGTGAAAAACGGATTTAACGGTCCGCAGACCTTGGAAATGTTGGAGAAGTGTTTTTCGGTGACACGAACGCTTCAGAAGTGGTCGTGAGTCGGTCGAGGATGACGAACGCAGTGGCAGTCGAAAACCGATGAAAACATCGATAAAATCAAAGAAATGTTGCCCAAAAACCGCAAATTGACCATTAGAGAGCTGGCAGAAGACTTGAACATCGCTTATGGATCCGCTCAAGACATTTTGGTTAGTGATTTGGGCCTCAGACGTGTCGCTGCAAAACTGGTGCCGAAAGACCTTAATTTCATGCAAAAAAAAAGAACCGCGTTGAAGTCGCGAAATACGTGATTTCCATGAGTTTTTGACCAAAAACATCACGATTACTATACAGCAGCCTTCGAATTCACCTGATCTGGCTCCCTGCGACTTTTTCCTGTTCAACCGACTTAAAAAACCGCTTCGCGGAACGCGTTACAGCAACCCAGAGGATGTCATGACAAAAATCGAAGACGGCTCTGATGGACATACCGAAAATTGAGTACCAGCGGTGTTTCGAGGATTGGATCAAGCGCTGGCGTAAGTGCGTTGCACTCGATGGGGAATACTTTGAAGGGGACCATATCGATTTTGATGAGTAAACTTGTATTTTCGATTTTATGAATAAAGTCCTAAAACTTTTTGATCAAGGTAGTACAAACGTAGACTTGTATACAAAATTGATGTACCCCTACATACAAACATAGACTTGTATACAAAATGTATCAATATAAACATATGCTTTCAAAATGAAAACGAATATTTTATGATCTCATCACATTTTTCACATTTATTTTTTATCGTGACATGTGTATAAACCTATCATATATTTTTAATACATCTAACACAAATATTATCCGAAACAATTTTCCGACATTCGAGTAAAAAGGATTCAAGGATATCGAAAATACGTACAACCGCTTTAAAAATAAACCTCTTCCTTTTGAGACTGAGCTTAAAAATTTTATACCCCATTTGAAATTTCCTTTTTCTCTTAGCTCTCCATACATCTTGATTAACCGACGATTCGGATAATGTTGTGAAAACGATTTGCAATAATACCCAAATGGTATTGGGTGGATCGAGCCTTTGTGAGAGGGATGATATATTATATAATATTTCGCTCTTTGATCGCTACCGTTTCAATGAGCGATTGATCTAATGGGATATATTCCGATGCATTCATCCGTCTTATTATAACCTAAGGGAAATGATCGACATTAGAATAAACTGAAAGAATTTTTTTTACTCAATGGTGGGACATTTTTTTGTTACATTTTAACGGATTTTTATACACAAACATATTGTCCTACAGCTTTTTTATACACCACATAATCTGACGGGTTTATGGAACAATATCTTCCAACCAACCAAAAATATGTAAAAGAGGCCATAACCTTTCCCTTCCCATACTAAAAAAATCAGTGCGTTCCGGTGCTGTGTATTCAATACATATCAATACACATGTAAAAATGAGCGATTTAAAATCGGGAAAATAAGAATATTCACACCCAATCGCTTAAATTAATTAAATTTAAAGTCAAAAGTGATAATAATTGAAATTTAATTACTAAAAACATCAAAAAAACATCGGCAGACGTTCATAAAACGGGCGAAGAGACCATCTAAAATGGATGCCCGAGAGCTACTGAAGCAAGAGAAGCGAGCGAACTGAGATTCTATTTCTTGCGTTCCCATATACCAAAGTAGAGTGAGAGTGAGACATGAATAGCGTTGCTTCCTCACCCATAGCGGTTTTTTAGAATTAATATACCTACGTCACACATTTGATTGTATTGGTGAATTTATTCCCGATTTTCACAAAATATCTCTGATGTCGCCGATAAGTGCTAATTGTTATTAATATTATTTTTTCATTCAATGCGTAAATGTATTACGAAGGAATACCTAGAATCTGAACCCAGTATTTATTATATTTATAGAGATATTTAAGTTTTAAGGAGCAATGTGTACTAATTTCGCATCACATGGAAGGAAGGGCTAAATAAAACCCGGCCTGGATTTTTTATCTGGATCCTATTGGGAATTGAACCTGTAACACCAGAGCTGAAAAATAGACGTGCTACCAGCTGACCACGGATATTGCATACACATGTAATAATAATAATTATTATTACGAAATGACAAATTATATAGCACCGTTTAGAATGCAAACTCTCATCATCTCACTTTTATTGTCAGATTGAAAATATTACAAAATAAATATCTTTAATTTGAGTGTAAGGATAGAAGATAGCGGCTGTGGCCATTAGATTAAGGCCTTAAACCGAAGAGTTTCAAAATCTTATTACCAACATTGATGTATGGGAGTCAAACGTTGACATGGCTGAATTGAGCCGAATGCATGTTGTAGAAATGCGTGCAGTGAGAAAAAAATATGAGGCGACAATGTAATGTATTACACTTCCGTTGTATGCAGTACTACTTGGCGAGTTTATTACTAAGTGGCAATCTCTTCTAATCAACCAGAAGTATATCAATGAGGCCTTAAGTGAAAACCAGACTGGGATCTTTTTAAAAAAAATCTGAGTTCTAGCATGAATGGAACCCGCAACCCACAAGTTGGTTAACATGCATCTTAACAACTAGGATACGCAGGTCACCATGTATGTATGGTAATGAAACGTGGACGTGGAAAATACTGTAAATGCTGTAGAAATGCGTGCACTGAAAATAATGCATGTGGCGGTATTTTATGACAGAATTAAGTGATTAGGAATAAGTGTGAACTTTAAACTAGTGTATTATCTAGGATAGGAATAAATGTGAACTTAAAACTGGGTTATTATATAGCATAGGAATGAATGTGAACTTAAAACTGGTGTATTATATAGAATAGGAATAAATGTGAACTTAAAGCTGGTGTACTATATAGGATAGTAATGAGTGTGAACTAAAAACTGGTGTATTAATAATATAGGATATGAATAAATATGAACTTAAAACTGGTGTATTATACAGGATAGAAATGAATGTGAACTTAAAACTGGTGTATTATATAGAACAGGAATAAATGTGAACTAAAATCTGGTGTACTATATAGGATAGTAATGAGTGTGAACTAATAACTGGTGTATTAATAATATAGGATAGGAATAAATATGAACTTAAAACTGGTGTATTATACAAGATAGAAATGAATGTGAACTTAAAACTGGTGATATCTTGGGTCAAGAATAATGTTCTTAGATTATTTAGGCATCGGTATAACGAACGAAAGAAGACTTATAAAATAAATACACAGTGCAAAGGGGGTAGAGGAATATTAACGAAGAAAATATGATTAGATCAAGTGAAAGAAATTTGAAAGAAGGGAATGTAAGAAGGTAAAGAAATGGTTTGGATTTAGAAGTAGCGAAGGTTTTAACTCGAGACAGGAATGTCTAGTGCTCTGAACTCTTCGTCAACCCGACAAGTATGGTAAATGGTGTGGTGGTATGTATAAGAACTTTTATGGGTTTCTGAACCTCTGTACGATGAACATGCCCCAACCAGGAAAACCTACTAATTCTAGTTCTCTTGAATAGACCCATGTTCGTAGATTATATTTTTGACAAGTGATGAGCTTATATCATAATTGACGTCATGTTGTCTGTTTAGATAACATCGTAGACTGTTCCAGTTTTCTATGAATCACCTGCTATTTGTACTTCCTCATACAAATCATTTAAATTAACTTGTTCCTCGATTAGTCACAAACATGTTTTTTCTTAAGCCCACGTTGTCGAAACTCATCATTCATACTTGTATTGCAAAAACAAACCAAGTTTATGGGACAGAATTCAGATCAAAAAGACACAGTTAATTTGACTTTTCACGTCATTTGTTACTGTCCATGTTGTTAGATTCTGTTACCAGCTATCAGCTAATATAAATCTCGCACCATCGTTAATATAAAATGGAATAATAATAAAAGGGAAATATATGTAGAGCCATTTCCAGAGTAGACTCTCCTTAAGGGTGCTCTAATTCGGGATTCGAGCCCACTATTATTGACATTTCCAGAGCAGACTCCTCAAGGCTGCTCTAATTCGGGATTCGAGCCTACTATTATTGACGTTTCCAGAGCAGACTCTCCTCAAGGGTGCTCTAATTCGGGATTCGAGCCCATTATTGACATTTCCAGAGCAAGCTCTCCTCAAGGGTGCTCTAATTCGGGATTCGAGCTCACTATTATTGACATTTCCAGAGCAGAATCTCCTCAAGGGTGCTCTAATTCGGGATTCGAGCCCACTATTATTGACATTTCCAGAGCAGACTCCTCAAGGCTGCTCTAATTCGGGATTCGAGCCTACTATTATTGACGTTTCCAGAGCAGACTCTCCTCAAGGGTGCTCTAATTCGGGATTCGAGCCCATTATTGACATTTCCAGAGCAAGCTCTCCTCAAGGGTGCTCTAATTTGGGATTCAAGCCCACTATTATTGACGTTTCCAGAGCAGACTCTCCTCAAGGGTGCTCTAATTCGGGTTTCGAGCCCATTATTGACATTTCCAGAGCAAGCTCTCCTCAAGGGTGCTCTAATTTGGGATTCAAGCCCATTATTATTGACATTTCCAGAGCAGACTCTCCTCAAGGGTGCTCTAATTCGGGATTTGAGCCCACTTTTGACATTTCCAGGGCAGACTCTCCTCAAGGGTGCTCTAATTCGGGATTCGAGCCTACTATTATTGACATTTCCAGAGCAGACTCTCCTCAAGGGTGCTCTAATTCGGGATTTGAGCCCACTTTTGACATTTCCAGGGCAGACTCTCCTCAAGGGTGCTCTAATTCGGGATTCGAGCCTACTATTATTGACATTTCCAGAGCAGACTCTCCTCAAGGCTGCTCTTATTCGGGATTCAAACCCACTACTTTTTATATTACAATGTTACGAAAAAAAAATGTAGATTTCGTCTGTATGAGAAAAGAAAGGACATTTGCTGATTTATAGTATTCTGTAAAACTCTACAATTTATCTCGAATAAATTGTATAATTCTATTGGAAACGTTTTATTATTTACAGGTAATAAATAAATGTATTTTGATACACTTTTTAAAGGATTTCGAAGACTTTTGGTCATTGTCAAAGAAAGTGCATTAAAATATTCCGTAAGTTTCAACATGAGACCCTCTACTATATAAGAGGTAGTATTTCTATCGAAATATACCTAAAACATTACGCCTCGTTGATATTGCATGGATTTCCTGATTTTCTATTGTCCTTATTGATCCCTCTCTTTCTCTTGGACATTAATGACCATTTTAAATTTGTATTGGTTTAGCTTGTTTTTGTTATTGTATAGTTTTATTTCTCTACATCAATATCCTAAATCGCTCACTTTTCACTTATGGTTGTTTGGAAGAGATTGGTACTTGGCTATAAACTTAACACATTGTACACTAAACAATAAAGTATTAAATGAAAACGAACTTTTTAAAATTATTTAGTCACACACATTTTTTATACGTGTTTTTATTATATTTAACATTACTCGTAATTTTAGCCATTTTACTGTGTGTGCCTGTGTTAAATGGGTATTTACAAGCAAAGTATATCATAAGAACTAAGAATGATAGATACGATAAGACTTGTTAAGAAAAATGTCGTTTGACAAATAAAAAGGTGATTAAAAAGTTATGTGTTCTGGATACCTCGATAGTTATTAAAGTGAGTAAGTACGTTGAAGTGGTTTGGACATGTTGAATGGATGGGTAACGAAATACTGATTAAATACATTTATGATGAGATAGTCAGTGAGAGTCGTGGTATACGACGACGGAGAAAGTATGATTTAACCAAGTGAATGAAGTTTGAAAAAATAAGGAGTAGAGAAACAGAAGGAACTTTTTAAAAAGATAAACAGATGTTGAGGAGGTGAAGAAAATATGGCTTGATCTGGCGCTCTATTCTCTACTTATTTAAACAGATAAATAGTGTAATAGTGAGTATGTGGATGCATTATTCAGATAAATATTAATAATTTTGATTACATATATATAGTACGTATGTTGAAAAAACTCAGAAAGTTCTACAATCATACAATACTCAAAGAATATCGCTGATGGTCGAGGGTTCAGAAAATCGATTCCACTTAACAAATGGCAAATTTTCATTGTTCCATTAACCCGTTTTCTCGCAAATTAAATGCGCTGCATGCAGAGCCTTGACATATATGACCTGTATATATGTAAATCTGAGCGAATATCTTTAAGCACTCTGGTATGTATTGTAAGGGTAGGGTGACCATTAGTACTTTAATATCAGACTAAAAAGTTTAATTTATTGATATGACCTCCTTGGTCGGGTAAATAAGACATTTGTCTATCAGGTGGGGATTCCAAATTCAATTCCTCGTGGTATACAAAAAAGGACCAAATCTGGATTAATAGAGGCTAGATAGAGGTGTGCGAGTGTTGTTATCTCGCAACATGTGACAATATTTACAACACTTACGACGAATGAACAGTAGTATTGTTTGTATCACATACATGCCTTGTTACACCCTTCTTTCCCGTTCTAAAACTTATTTCTATCCTGTTTGCCAAAATCACTAAAAAAACTCAAATATGCTACTCCATCCTCCCACAATTCCCACCGATTGAGTTAGGAGAGATATTGATACCTCCGCATGCTTATGCTAGGGGTAAAAGCTGTGGTAGGCATAATCTGAACTTATAAAATATTCCCCAAGGGACATAAAGAGGACATCCGAAATAATCCAATAGTACCCAAGAGACATAAAAAGGCCTAAAAGAAGACCGAAGGTACACTGGATAGATGAAATCAGGAAGCATGGCAGCATCACATGGCATCAACGAGCAAAACACCGAACTATTTGGAGTCAACTTGGGGAGACCTTCATCCAGCAGTGGATCGACCCTGGTTGAAAATGATGATGATGATAAAATATTAATAATAAAAGGATCATTTATACACCGCCGTTAAGAGAGAAGAGTCTCCTCAAGGGCGCACTAACTCGAGATTATTAACAAATTAAAAAATATTTCTGAAACTCTGAAAGAATTTAATTCGATAAAATTTTTATGTGATTCATACTATAATATCATTGATAGCAACACCGCACCGCACTGGATCATGCACCGGACAATTATTTACCTATACAGCAACGTGAGCTAAATTATTTTTGTTGTTGTATTGACAAACTGAGCTCTTAAGAGTATCCCCCTCGCACACGGAATGGCCTTGTTAAACGAATTTTTCGATAACAATATCTTTCATATATCGGTAGATAAATTGAGGAATAAACTCCTTAATAATCTTTGTACGTATAAATGAGTCACTTTACAGAGAAGCATTATGTTAGTAAAAATGACCCTTTTGTCATTTTATTGTATTTAGACCGTTAATAATTAATTTCTTTTCCTGTTGTTTGATGTAATTGAGATAAACCTATAAAATAAATAAACACCTAGAATATTAAACAACAAATTACTTTGTTAATTCACATTTAATCTCCGCTACACGTGTTTCTACCTTTTGATCCGAGTCAGTGCTTAAGTCAGTGGTGTAATGTTACCATAGACCACCCTCATCGGGTGCGCGCGTGGTCTATTGACCCAAATGAATATGTTTAAGAGCTGTATATCAACGGAAATTTAATACGCAACCAGGTTCGATTCCCGTTTATCTGGTAACGATACTCACACGCGTTAGACATATGAGGACGTAATGTTAAAAAAACAGCATGTCCACCAAATCAGAATGTTGGGAAATCGCTAAAAAAATGTTTGCATTAAAAATATATGACATAATAATTCATTGTAAAAATATCTGAAATCCTTAAAATCGCTTAAGGTGACTTGATTTGTTGTTTAAAATCGAATCATAGTAATTAAAATAGTTATTCTAGTTTAAAATATGGGCGTGTTCCTTTTTGGGTGAACAGCTCTGGGACATGATTAAAATATATTATACGAAAAATCATTGGGTAGAGTAATTTATTTTAATTTTAACCAAATAAAATAAGTAAAGTGTTACAAAATAAGAAGAAATATTACTATAAAACTATAAATATATATATGTAGGTAGATAAAGTTGTATAATGACATTACACTGCACGTACGATTTAAAACTGACAGTTGCTGGTGAACTGGTATGAAGTTAGACACAATCGGAAAGCTATGATTTGTCAATTCGGACATGATCTTTTTTGATTGGTTTGAAGTCAGGACAAGATTCTTTTTGAAAAATTTCTAGTTTTTTATTATGATTTTAAAATGATTTATGTGCTTTTTTCATTGAAATGAAAATGTTAAATGGCTCCGTACCATCGATAAGAAAAAATCTGCTTTATCAACTCATTTTTTGTATCCGATGGACATGGTATTTTTTTAATGTTACCTCCTCATATTTGAGTATTGTCGTCTTTTTATGTGTAAGGTAGTATTCCTTAACGTGCGATGACGAACCGGGATAGAAGATTGAAACGCGTGTAGTCAGAATCTTTTGAGTTAGTGAAATAACAAAGAAATTTATTTTTTATATGTAATTAAAGCTGATACGACCCTCAGAAATGAAAAACTGACTGTGTCGATAGGCACAGTCTTGTGATTCTATTCCCGGGACATAATTTAAAAATTTGGAGAACCTACGAAGTGCCACTTGTGCAAATAAAGCTTGGCTCAGTGCCAAAGCTAGACCCGTACTTCCTATCACACAAGTATAGTTAGCAGTACTACGTGTTGAATGATCAATGAAACGTGATGATAGAGGCAAAACCTGGACTTCTAGAATCAAATATAATATATAAAATGAACATATTTCTTTATTTTTTTTGGAAGTAATATCGAATCGCTCTAAGTTATCAAGTCAATTGAGTTCATTATTATGACGACCCTCATGGCCTAGTTTGTAAGATGCTTGACTTTCATCCAGGGGCTTCGAGTTCGATTTCAGTTGGTATTCAAATAATAGTCCTAAAACATATATATAATATGATACTAGAACCCGACAGTATCAAAATCTGCAGTGATGATAGTCTACAACTGTATTTTAGTACCATCTCAGATGTATGGAATATGCCGGTGTGTTCCGATTGTCTCACTTCGGTGTACCATCGGATACACACCAGTGTGGCCGTTGAGTTTACTAATGTGCAGCGGCTCATTGACTTAAACAACTCCACGGCACAGATTCGCTTTCCAACTCAATTGATGTCGGGATAGCGATGAGATCCTCAACTACGAAGATGACGATGATGGAAGTGAAACGTGAACGTGAAAAAAGACTTCCGAAAAATCTTGTTGAACTATATAAGGTAACGATGCATGATATAATACAGAATTACGTGATTAATGGTGAATGTAAATCTAAGGTTGATGTGTTAAGTAAGAAGAAGAAGAGCACTGTGAGATGGTTTGGGCACGTGGAACGAATGAATGAAAAAATACTAATAAAACAATATACAGTGTGATTATGAGGGAAAGGTGTGGTAGAAGTAGACTGTGTAAAGTTTGGTTGGATCAAGTGAGTGATATTTTGAGAGAAGGAAAAGTAAGAAGAATCGTTAGAAGCGGCGTGAGAAGGTAAATGGATGTGGAAAAGGCGAAATATGTGTGTTGAGATCAGTGCTTTTTTTTGCGGTGGAGCACAGTGGAGCGGCGCTCCATCACCTTTTTTACGGTTTACAAAAAGCTTTACAAGAAGTGAGCTCCGGCACCTTTTTTTTTTTTTTAAAAAAGCGCTGTCAGTGCTTTTTTGCGGTGGAGCTGTGGAGTGGCGCTCCACCATATTTTTTACAGTTTACAAAAAGCTTGACAAGAAAGTGAGCTCCGGCACCTTTTTTTTTAAAAAAAAGCACTAGATAGAGATAGAAGGTTTGGCGCCCTGTCCTCTACCTATTTCAGCAGGGAAACGGCATAATAATATGTATCTGGTAAAATATTTGTATTGTATTGTGTTCCACTTTCGTTATACTCGTATTATACAGTATATGGTAAACAATTATTTTACAATTAAGTGTTAAATATATAAATTAACCAAGCTAGTATACGAGTATTGTATATAGTAATCTCTTACGATCAACCATTACAGGTTTTTAAATAAGTCTTATTTAAAAACCATAAAAGGTTTTTAAATAAGTCTTAAAAAAACAGGACAGGACTTCTTTTGAAAATAGCTAGGTATTAACGGAAATCAACCCCGCAACATCCGGGTTAGATTTTCGAATGCACAATTTAGAGACAATTTCTTTCAGCTAACTTTCTTTAGAAATATGTTAAAACTTAAATGAAAACCAGACTGAAACCCTTTTTGAAAAAATGGGTACAAACGGAATCAAACTTGCGATCGCCTAGCTGAAAGACAGCCATCTTATCAACTAGGTCACGCATGTCCAAACCTGAAATTCAGATATGCTGAATGTATGAATTAAATAATTTGTGACATATACCCAAACTCAATTAGATATGTCAACGGGGACTACTCATGATATGATGATTCACAATAGCTATTTAGTGCCAACTCGTATTTATGTGAATGAAGCTTAGAGGAAAAATAAAATCAAAACTAAGTGTTGATTTATTTATTTATTTAATTAACGACACAAGTGTCTTTATATACAAATGAACATGTGACAGGTTATAAAGTATTATACTTAAAAATTATTGACAAATTATACAAAACTTTATCTAAGATACAAAGAGCAGTAGTAATAATAAATTACAGTCATTGTTTTAAAATTATTTGATAATTATATGTTTATTTAAGTTCAATATATGTTATGTATGTATACCACAAAATATTACCAAACTTCACCAAGCAGACTTTTACGTAATTGTCGAAGACTTATTTTATAGAGGTAAATAACTCAGATTTGTTTTTAGTGGAATAACGCATACATAGAACAAATATTGGATTTTTTTGAGAATTTTGTGGGAATTTTATGGATAGATATTGAGATATAGAAAACACATGGCCTCATTAGTAGAACGAGATGTAAGCTGCTTTGCAGAATTAAAACCTTCAAACATGTTGATGCAGGGTTACTCAACTCCAGAGGCAAAGTATTGTATTATACAATTACATAATATTGTACATAATCTAATAAATCACACTCACTTTTTAAACATTTTTGTGGAATTTCTCAATTATGCTTGCAATTCTAGAAGATATTATTACATGATGAGCGCTACGCTCAAACAGAGATTGTCTATAGGCCTTTCCAGTTCACCGCTCCTCTTTTTTTACGTCGTCCTTTACTGTCCATGCAGTGAGACTCTGGAATCAGTTACAAACCAATATAAGACTCGCTCCGTCCTTGGCATGCTTTAAGAAGCGACTGACAAAACTTTTAATTTCTAGTCAGTAAAATAACGTGTTCCATTCTTGATTTTTCTTTTTCTTTCCTCTCCACCATCCCTTCCTTTCCTTTTGATTGATGATATCTCACTTTATATGAAAAACAATGTTCGGATGATTGTCCGTCTTTGTGGGGTTTGTGGGCATATGCTCACGTATGTGTTTATGGATTCCGTGGGGATGGATAGTCATTTGAATGATTTATGTGATCGCGTAACTTGCTTCTTTTACTTTTGTCTGATTGGTTGGAAGAGATTGCCACCTGGCAAAAAGGCCGCCTGATTGTATTTGCAATAAAAGTGTTAAATAAATAAATAAGATATGCATTCATTTCTCTAAAGATCTTGACTCGCAGCTATCCATCCATATTTATAGTCTGTAGTTTCTACCCTGTCTCATAATATATTCTACTTCGTCTGTTTCTCGGATACAGAAGTTTCTAGCTCCGTCTCTTAGTGTTTTTCTTACAATAGCCTTAAGGGTTTCCATAGCATTAGTTTATTTCATTGCATTCATATCTTGAATCTTATAAATATATACTGTCCCCTTTGTGTTGTCATTATTTATCAGTTGATGAAAAAGTCAGAGGTATTTGAAACCGGTCTTCATCTTCCCAGTGTCATGTCAGGTCCCTCCAACGTTGAATATCACCTGAGAGTAGGTATCTTTGTCCCCGGCAGCCCGAAAAAGATCCCCAACGCCCCTTATACCAGTTCAATCACGTATATTGCGGAGCCAGAAGATTTGCTACCTGTTAACCCTTACACGCACAGGTAAACTTCACTTATTTTTACTCAGGCTGCACAAAAAATAAAAAGTCAAGTTTCCCATTATTTTTTTAATGTGTTTGAAAAATGATACATACAAATGCTAAATTAACATATTCACGAGCATCATACAAGTATAACAGATATAGCAATCCGGATCGCAGCTAACTTCCCTCCACTGTCGCGTATACTGTGTTTACTTATTTCCTAGTGATTTCTTCCTAAAACCCATCATTTAAGTTTCTTTAATGAAAAATTCAGTTTTTTAATATTAAAAATGATGTACATGTTACGTAGGGGTTCCACGAAAAAGCGACCGCGATAAAAGGGTTAGTCGTATTTTGATCGATTTGTCGCGTCACCGTTTCGTAGGGAGGGCATAAGAATTTTAGAAAGGCTTAGGTGGGGCATAGCACAAACAACGTTGGGAAACACTGGTCTAGATGGAGAAAAAGTCAGGAGAATCGACTATTTGTCATTCAATTTCGGTGTTTGTTGGAGGAAAGTACACCAAATTTCTTAGTGATACGTGTTATCTATCTATAATACTCGCTGTTTGATGCCTCAGTAGTACCACGAACCCTTGCGTTCTGCTTTCTGCGAATTAAGTAGATGCGCCAAAGTAGCGTGTACTACCTAATATTATTATATATGCGTTGTTTTATTTAACCGTGCGTCATTCTGTGGAGACCCTTGTGTATGTACCCTTACGATACGACAGGCTATCACTCATGATAGATTATTTTAAAGTATGCAAGGTCAACCCTTCAGTAAGGGCACAGTCTTTTTAGAACAAAACATCCAATGGCAAGAATATGAATGTTTAAAGTGATCGACAGGTTTTAATCTGTAGCACCCTTACTAAGCTGTAGTTTTTATATAAGGCTATTTTTGTATTGTTCTTTACTAACGATAAAACAGTGTGTGGCTCGTTATATATACAAGCTACAGAAAAACAAACATTCTGATTTAAAATGGTCAAATACAAGTACAACCAGTTAGGAAGTGAATCCGCCTGGAATCGAATCTGGGGGTTTCTTGTTTGTTTAGGGTGAACCCCTTGAGACTCACGCAGAAGGAATTGAGTAGTATATATTTTTTACTTAGACATTACATCTATTGAATTTATAACTATAAATGTGCAAACTATCTCTGAAAACACAATTGGAAATCGTTTTACGGTCGTGTTGTTAAGATTAAAACTTCCTTAGCTTAAAACTACCAGTTTTAATCACCCGCAGAGGTAAAATAGTAAATGGTGTCTTTGTATACCACCGTTTAGAGAGCAAACTCTCATCAAAAACGCTCTAACGAGTAACGTAAATTCACTTTTATTGACAGAGCTTTACACTAACTACTAACTTTTGACTACTAATTACTAATTATTGACAGAGCTTTACACTAACTACTAAATTAAAATTTTTTTATTGAAAAAAATAGTATATAAAATTTAATTTCGGACAAATATGTAGTAGCTTTCTTAAATAAGGGAGTCATTACCTCAGTTCAAAGTATAGAGATCCGACTCTGAATACAAAGTTCAATTTTTTTATATTAGAAATTATTATTAAATACGAGTATTTAAGCTAGACTATGAATTCTCGCCTTAACCATAAATTCCGCGAAAAATTCTCCATCTGAATTTTCGGAGAATTTATGATACTTGTAGGATTGACATTTCTTTTTTTTTTTTTAAATTGATATCTCTTTGAGAAGATAATGCAATATTCGGCCAGTAATAGCACCCCATTAGTAATAATTCAGGACTGTCTTTCTCCCTCCACTTCCACATTGCTGCCTCCTCCTCATGGCTGATCATGATTAATAGATTCTCCCTTCCTCTCCTTTTTCTCCTAAAACGTTTCTGAATAATTCTATTTTCTCTGGACCCTGGCGTGAGAAATCTAAGAAATATATTTTGTTTTAGATAACCCACTGGGGTTCGAAATGACTAACCTATTTATGTTATTAAAAAAAGTCATTTAATATTACGTCCAGTGCATTACATTTCTATATAACTGGACCTCAAATATAATGCAGATATTGTAATTTGTTTTATCAAACACTGTTTATTCCACTTTTTGTAACGGTATAACCCTACCGGTTTCAAGGCTTTCACTTCATCGTCAGGGGAGCACAAATAAGACTGACTTCTTTTCGAACTAGTGCCTAGCTAGATGCACGCTTCTAACGGTAAACATTCGGGTTAGGGACTGGAGGTTGAGGGAGGGATGGGACTATCTCGGCGAGCAGCGGAGATATTCTTGGGATATATGTGTTTGCCAGATGTTCACCTCAATGCACTGACTTAGAAATTTCTAGGGCCTCTAATCTGTCCAATTTATTTCCGTTACTACTGATATGTAAGAATTTGGCATCAACGAAAATGTATGGTTTTCACGGTGACAATGATTAGCCATTTCAGAGCCTCTAATTTATTCTGATCTCTCTGCCTACCCTGATAGGGAAATGGTTTATTTATATATGTAATTAGTATTAAGGTCGGACAAAAAAAATGGGCCTTAGTATCTTAGCGGATTATTAAAACCATTTAAACTTACGAGTAGAACATAATACTAACTAAGGTGTGGTAGAAGAAGACCAAAGAAAATATGGCTGGAACAAGTGAATGATATTTAAAAAGAAACTTAAAAAGTCAGATGTATATGAGAAGGCGTGAGTGGAGGAGTGACGGATGTGGAGGAGACGAAATATGTATATCGAGATTGGAAAGTCTGGTGCTCTGTCTTCTCGGTGTACCCCAACAGGGAAAAGGTGTGATGGTATGTATGTATTTACTAGTCATATTTTACTCTTTAATATCGTATAATAAATTATTGTCTTATACACTCAATCCAGCAACTTAAAATAATGGTAAAATATAATTTTTATGGTATATCTTCTCTTCAGTGAGAAAATACTCCTTGTTTTCGATTCAAATCGATTCCCAACATAAAAACACTTGTCAAAATAATGCTCGATCAATTGAAAAACTTGGGTGGTTTCCATTTGTGGCTCCCCCTTCGGCACACTCACCCCCTCCCCCATCCGAGGTTAGACCAGAGATAGATTCAAACACCGCCAATCCTTCCGCATCTTTCTCTTTGGGATTCATATATTCAAATCTGAGCTTCATCTCTCCTTTTTCTTGGTGGTATCTTACAAAATCTGATCGTTTTTATCAGTGTTTTTCAAAGTTTGGAACAAGATTTTTTTCGTACAATAATATTTGAAGTTATTCTACTAATTACATAAATCCTCACTACACGATGAATCAAGAAACGTAAGGCCTCGGCTACACAGGTAAGAGCATCGCTTGATGCTTAGAGCTAAGCTGCGAGTTAGGCGACATATCCTAACGAACCAACGCACCGCATACTATCGCAAGGGCCACACTGCACGCTACGCGCCACACAACATGATGATTAGACACCGATTGAATCTCCTAGCGAACAGACGTGTTGGTTGATTTTATTGTGTCACCATGATTTTACAAGATGGCAGAAGTTTTAATAACAGCTGTGTATAAAAGGGAGCCTTTGTGGAACCCATCGAGCAAATTATACAAAAATGTACCTATAATCAAATCACTTTGGAATGAAGTTACACAGGAAGTAAATAAAGATGGTAAGTTGTAATGAAATTAGTTAGTTTTGAGAGTGGCGTCGTGTGTTGACTCAACCGCTCCCAACTGTCAAATAAATTTGTGTGTAGCACTTTGGTGTGGCCATGCATAAAGTCACCTAGTATATGAGTCACGTAACCCCTAGCTTAGCACCTAACGAAGCATTTTAGTGTATCCTCGGCTTTAGAGATACACAAACCCATATGCAATAACAAAAAATGTAATAATGAATCAAATAATCTAAAAGGTTTCATATTTCTCAACAATTAATATTGTCATGGCATTAATATTGTCGAATGCATTAAAAAATATTAAAATAGAAATCTTTCCGTCAGTAGACCACACACAATTTCAATGTGGGGGGTATAGAGTAACAGAACACCATTCTGACCAAAGCACTACATTCGTCAAACCAGGATCATTCCGCCTGGAAAATCTCGCAATAGGAGGTAAAAACGCTTGTAGCGTTGGTCAACGGAAGTAAAATAATAACAAAGTAATTTGATCTTAAATATTCTAATATGGAGTTTCATAAAGCCGAAACCTTTGATAAATTTAAGAAAGCAACCATGAAAAGTTTCAAATAATTGATAGAATGAGTAAGGAAAGGTTTACGAATCAAATAAACATAAAAAAAAAAATAAACTCACATCAAGAAAAGAAAGGAAAAAGATAATTTTAAGAATGTTGGCGTAAAGAGATGTGGAAGTACGAGTATGAGAAATAAAAAATATGTATGACGAGAGACCGGGAACCTCGAGGTAATTGATTAAGATACAAATGTTGGTTTAAGAATAAGAAGATTAACGTAGAACACCTGCCAACCAACCAAAAATATGTTAAAGATGTCTTAAGAAAAACTAGATTGGAACCTTTTCTAAAATAAACTAAGTTTCAGCGGGAATCGAATCCATAACCCTCTGAATAGAAGTCAGGTGTCTTATGAACTAAGCCATGGAGGTTGTCAAGAGTTGTATAAGGTATTTCGGAATATTCTGCATGGTGTGGTTTGTCATGCTGACGTTTTAAAAACGTAGCGCTTTTCATCTTTAGGGATTATTTGTTGTCAACTTCTCTTTAAGTGGATACGCGCTAAATTCAACAATATTAACTGAGACAATGGATTCAACCTCAAATCAGTATGGTGCCACACAATAAAATGAAAGTGACAACTAAATCCACGCGCTTATCCTCCCATGACGGGACGGACCCATATTATCACGTTTCGGTTAGGACTCCGCTATATTCTAAGCGGTATCCGGAGTGCATCCACTTATTTATTTATTTATTTATTTTTTCAAAACAGGCTTAGCCCAATTACATTGAAAAATACAAGACATTAAAAAAGAAGAAAAATTACAGGGAAAATTTTTTTTTTTTAAATTATATAAAATAAAAAATAATGCATATGTATACAAACGAGTATTTACACACAAACGTATGTTACATATATATTCAGTCACTTAAGTATGTTGATGAGTGCTTTCTAACGCGCTTAATCTAAGAAGAAAATTTACTTTTGCTTTTGGTAATGTGATATGAAATATGTCAATATCCGAAGCAGTCCCGTTAAGAAGAGTTAAGGCCCTTCCAACAGGCATAGCGGCTGGAAGACCCGTTCTTGCGTATGTTATTGAGAACAGTTCCTGCCGGCGCAGTCTAGTGTAATTGTTAGGAACATTTAACGCTAATCTTTGTAGTAATGCTGGACAGCTCACAACTCCTCGAACGAGTTTGACAACGTATACCAAGAGACGCAGATCTCTTCTTACGCTCAAGGAGTTATACCCGAGCATGCCCAGCAGAAACTGCGTAGGATATAGCCACGGATAGACACCAAACTCACTCATGTAGAGATATCGTAGATATTTTTTTTGTACTTTCTCCACCATGAGCGAGTTTTGCGCCCCCACCGGGCTCCAAATGCAAGCATTGCTTTCTAGTTTGCTACGGATCAATGAATTAAACAACGTTTTGAGCACCAATTGGTTTTCAAACGACTTAGAGATTCTCATAACAAATCCTAGAGTTTTATAAGCTGAGTTGCACATAACTTCTATGTGAGGACCAAACGCGAGATTGCTGGTGAAGTAAACTAAGAACAAGCCCCGAAAATAAAAACTGCAACGCTTTCAAGACGTCTTCTTCTTATGTAATGCCGTGAACTCCTGTACATGGCGTATACGCCAGTGTCAAGTGATCACTTCATAGGATCTCGTTAGTTCTAATCACATGGGCGACATCAGCGTACTCGGTTGCCTCGGTACCATAAGTCAAATCACGAGGTACAACACTCCGATAGACCTTATGCAACTGATACGAAGAACCAGGAATGTCTCAAAACTTGTTCGTCATAGAAAATACTCGTAAATAAAAAGGGGTTACTTGTTTGTACGGATTTTTGGTTTGCAAACTTTACTTTGAGCATCGCTGCCTGATATATATTTGGTTTGCAAACCTTACTTTGAACGTCGCTGCATGAGATATTTATCTGTGGATGTTGATTCGGCAATATCGCTAGAGAAAATCTCTTATCTCGGGTAGTTGGTGAAAGAGATTTCAAACTAAAATTTTTGCATTAGAAAATTTTGAACTGCATCATATCTACATGTACACAGATACTCCAGTGTAAAAGTTTTTTTATGGGAATCCATTACTAGAAGACAGGAAAATAAAACTTCGAATATTTCACCCATCCACATCAATATACGAGGCATATCCAGAAAGTAAGTGTACTGAATTTTTGTAGGATACAATATTTTTTATTTAAACAAAAAAATTACGTGGTTACCGTAGTACATATGTAAGCTATTTTTTGACATAGTCGCCATTGCTCTCAATGCAGGTGGTGAAGCGGGGTATCAACTTTTTGATGCCTTCCTCGAAGTAGTTTCCCGCCAACCCCTCCGTCCACTTCTCTACCTCCTCCTTTAGCTCCTCGTCTGTTGAAAACCTTTTTCCACCCATGTGCAGCTTCAGGGAGGTAAAGAGATAGTAATCTGAAGGTGCTAGGTCAGGGGAATGCGCGGAATGGTTCAGGACATCCCATTTAAACGAGGCGAGCAGTTCCTTCGTGGTGTTGGCCGTGTGTGGTCTGGCATTGTCATGCAGCAGGCAGACTCCCTTTGTCAGCATGCCTCTCCTCTTGTTCTGAATCGCCCTCCGCAATTTTTTTAGGGTCTCACAGTATCTTGCAGAGTTGATGGTCTCCCCTTGAGGCATATATTCAATTAAAATTATGCCTTGACAGTCCCAAAACACGGATGCCATGATTTTCTTGGCTGAAATTATGGTTTTGAACTTTTTGGCGGAGGGTGAAGAGGTGTGACGCCACTGTTGAGACTGCCTTTTGGTTTCAGGCGTGTAGTGTGCAACCCAAGTTTCATCTCCAGTAACGATGGAGCGGAGAAATTCATCTCCATGGAGTTTGCAGCGCCTCAAAAACTCTTGCCCGGCATTATTTATTTCGCACTTGGCGGGAGATTGGGTTGACATTTTTCATGAAACGTGTTGTCGCGTCGACACTTCTCAACGTACTGACCTAGAACCGGTCTCGTTGCGGTGGGGGAAGGGTTAGGCTACACGGAAGTGTAGCCAACATGTCGAAAATAAAATCCATCCGGTCGTGAGAGCCTCAGTACACTTACTTTCTGGATACGCCTCGTACTTAAAACTATTTTAGTTAAACGGATATACTTAAAACTATTTTAGTTTTTAAATAATTATTTTCATGTTAAGAGGTGGTTTCTGAGGCTTAAAGGATGTGAGAATAATTTATTAATTGACTTTTGTAGAGATTAAATAAAAGCGTTTATTGTTTCTTGAATGTTGTAACGGTTTATCTTATAATCGTAAGATAAAAATAGTCATTGAACTGAAAGGCGTATGGTTGTTGACGAAGCAAAATATGTAAATCGTGATAGTAAAGATGACATTCAATATCTTCTGTTTGCTTGTTTACAGTTGAATAACGCTTTCGTTTTTGAGTATACAACTTGACAAGTTAATTGCCAAGTGACCATATCTTCTAATTTCTTGTTTTTTTTGCCGTTCTTCTATCAAGAGTATTATCAGGCACATTCGTAAATATATATAACAAAAAAGAACATTTAAATTTTCTTCAATAAATAGTTATTGACTATCTCAATCTCTTCCAAGTCATCAGAAATGAATCATGGAGAAAATAAGACTGCAACCGGATTCACATGAATTGATTACCAATGGGAATACACATCTCAACCCCTAGGATGGAAGAAAGGCTTTTAAAAAAAGGCTCTTATCAATAGGGAAATGGGTGTATTTTTTTAAATAATTCATTAACCGTCATATTTTTTTATCAAATTAAATTGAATAAAATAGATTATCGAATTTTTTTGCAACTAGTGTAAGATTAATGCTAATAAAATTATTTTCACCAAGGAAGAATTTTGCGAGTGTCAATCTATAAAACAAGGTGGAAGAACTTTATCAGAAATACGAATAAATAAAATAGATGTTTTAAAAATATGAAAAAGGAGCGTTAAAGTGACGTGGATGTATGGAGAGAATGAGTAAGAAAATTAAAACTAAACGAGTATGTAAATGAGAAATTTTGTGCGTATGGTCTGTCGAACGGGTAAAAAAAACGTGACAAGATCAAGTTATTCAAATTTCAAAAGAATCTAAAGTGAGAATTTTGAATAACTGAAAAAAATATGCATGACGAGATGTACGAGTATACCATAAATGTGGAGCAGACAAAAATTGTGTGTTTCTAGAGAAAAATGTGTAAAACTACCTCCATGGCCTGGTGGTAAGATACTTGTCTGCCGATCCGGAGGTTGCGGGTTCGATCCCCGCTGGAACCCAGTTTTTTTTTAATAGGATTCCAGTCTGGTTAACACTTAGGGCCTATAAAATCATCTTTCTGGTTGGTTGGAAGAGATTGCCACATGGCAATAAACTCACCAGGTTAAAAAAAAGTGATAAAAAAAAAAAAAGTGATAAAACTGTACTCTATGGCTGCTCCGTGAAACACACAACGTGATGATATGAATAAATGTATATAAAGGGCATTTAATATAGACGGGTTATAGGCAGAAGGTGGTAAACCTTGAAATGAAATCTGACAGATGATTTTTTTCGAATGCATTATTTGACTGGCAAATAGTAGCTGTCTTGCATAACATCAAAGGGGGCTGGGAGTGGTATTTGTTTCTTGACACCGCTTTGCAATAAACTTTAAAAATGTATCTTTTAAGTAGTGTTGATTGTAAATCGTAAACGATTTACAGCAGAGCGGAAGAATCGATATTAAGATCCGGTGTACACTAATACATACGAGTATATACCATCAAAGCAGAAAGAAGAGAGCGCCAGATGTTTTTATCACAACACATATTTATTTATTTAATTAACGACACAACAGTGTCTTTATATACAAATGAACATGTGACAGGTTATACAAGTACTTAAAATCATTGACAAATAATACAAAACTTTATCTTAAACTAACATGAAGATACAAAAAGCAGCAGTAATAATAAATTACAGTCATTGTTTTAAATTTATTTAATAATTATATGTATATTTAAATTCAATATATGTTATGTATGTACGAGTATACCACAAAATATTACCAAACTTCACCAAGCAGACTTACGTAATTGTCGAAGACTTATTTTTATAGAGGTAAAAAACTCAGATTTGTTTTTAGTGGAATAACGCATCCATACACTTTTTTCATTTCCTTCATCATTCTTACACTTTTTTCATTTCGTTCTTTCGAAATCTCGTACACTTGATCCAACCATACTTTCTTTGGTCTTGCACTACGACGCCTTCCACTCCCATTTACACAGTATAATTGTCTTGTTAGTTTTTCTTCATTCATTAATTCATTCCACGTGCTCAAACCATCTTACAGTGGTCTTATTCATCTTGTTCAACACATCAACCTAAAGCTAACACTCATCCCTAATCACTTCATTCTGTATTCTGTCATGCACAATCACCCCATATACGTGCACGCATATTTTCCTTGATCTTCCTCTACCACGCTTTCCATTCACAACTGCATATATGTTTGTTTTGTTGATATTTCTTCATTCATTCGTTCTGCATGACCAAATCATCTCAGAGGGCTCTGGTTCATTCTACAGAATACACCAGCCTTAAGTTCGCATTCGTCCTTAATCATTTCATTCCATATTCCATCATACGAGGCGTATCCAGAAAGTAAGTGTACTGAGGCTCTCACGACCGGATGGATTTTATTTTCGATATGTTGGCTACACTTCCGTGTAGCCTGACCCTTCCCCTCCGCAACGAGACTGGTTCGAGGTCAGTACGTTGAGAAGTGTCGACGCGACAACACGTTTCGTGAAAAATGTCAAACCAATCTCCCGCGAAGTGCGAAATTTTGTAAAAAGGCAAGAGTTTTTGAGGCGCTGCAAACTCCATGGAGATGAATTTGTCCGCTCCATCTTTACTGGAGATGAAACTTGGGTTGCACACTACACGCCTGAAACCAAAAGGCAGTCTCAAAAGTGGCATCACACCTCTTCACCCTCCGCCAAAAAGTTCAAAACCACAATTTCAGCCAAGAAAATCATGGCATCCGTGTTTTGGGACTGTCAAGGCATAATTTTAATTGAATATATGCCTCAAGGGGAGACCATCAACTCTGCAAGATACTGTGAGACCCTAAAAAAATTGCGGAGGACGATTCAGAACAAGAGCAGAGGCAAGCTGACAAAGGGAGTCTGCCTGCTGCACGACAATGCCAGACGGAACTGCTCGCCTCGTTTAAATTGGATGTGCTGAACCATCCCGCGCATTCCCTTGACCTAGCACCTTCAGATTACTATCTCTTTACCTCCCTGAAGCTGCACATGGGTGGAAAAAGGTTTTCAACCGACGAGGAGGTAAAGGAGGAGGTGGAGAAGTGGACGGAGGAGTTGGCGGGAAACTACTTCGAGGAAGGCATCAAAAAGTTGATACCCCGCTTCACCACCTGCATTGAGAGGAATGGCGACTATGTCGAAAAATAGCTTACATATGTACTACGGTAACCACGTAATATTTTTGTTTAAATAAAAAAAATTGTAACCTACAAAAATTCAGTACACTTAGTTTCTGGATATGCCTCGTAGATTGTTGATCAATGCATTATGCTCAGTGCATGCATTTCTACATTTATTCGGCTTATTGTAGTATTTTTCCACGTCCACGTTTCACTCCCAAACGTCAGTATTATTGTGTACACCAACTAAAACATTTTTTTTAAATTTAACAAATAATTACTTTTTGACGTGCTTCGTGGCCTAGGTAGTAAGACGTTTGACTCCCACTGGGATTCTATATTCGATTCCAGATGGTACCCAACAAATAAACGTGTGCGAGTACTGTTGCTTCTTCACGCGCTAGGAGTATTGCGAACACGTGCGATAACGAATCGAGAGTTCCCTTCCTATTCCAGTGGTCTTAAACCGAAGACGAAATTATTTATATAAGACCTACACGCAAATTCATCTAACGATTTTTTTCCTTTTAAAGCAATTTTTTCAACCAACCAGCTCTTGTTTCACAATTATTAATATACATGACCATGTCTTAACATAGTGTATGAAAACTGTATTTGAGAAAAAGTAATAAAAATTGAAATTTTAGATAAATCTCAAAGAAAATATATATAAGGGTGGGAATTGTGTGGAAGACGAAGAAGAGGATTTTATTGAGATAAATAATGATTCCGTAGTTTATTTTTAAATATTTATAAGGATAAGCACATCTAATTGAGTCAGGAAGCTCGTTCCAAGGTTGAACTAAGTGAACTACTAAAGATTATGTGAGATGCGTTGGATGAAAGATTCTCCCGTCACCAAATTGAGCCATATAGTCTCCCGGCCACGTTCTTTAATCTTCTTCTTTTCGTGTCAAAAACACTTGACTACTTCAACTCAGAATTCAGCTACCTGAACAGCGCTGGGTGTTCCACGATTCTAGTCCTTTTCGGTACAAGACACCGGACTCAGGCACTGCAGCAAGTATCGCATGGACTGGTCTTCATCACAGATATATCACGTAACATCCCCCTTTTTGACATGTTACCCTTGGTTCTCCCAATTCCTGCACGAAACATGTTAAGAGGTTTCCAAGTTCCTCAGGGCAGTTCTGACCCAAGTGGCAATTCCACAACACTCTCTTTAACACTTGCTACCCTATGATGGATAGTGAGTGACCAGGACTTATATAATAAAATAATTTTATAGCTAATTACAAAAAATAACCTAGCAGATTTTGCATAATTTTAATTGAAAATATACATTTTTCACTGGATGCTGAGCGTCCAGCACAGTGGCTGGCGGAATTGTTTAGCACAGTAAGGCAAGTGTTAATATGTTTGTATCTAGAATTTATTGAAGAGTAATATACACGAAAGAAAGAATGATCTTTTGAGATGAGACCACCACGAAAGTCCAATTAACACTAATAGTCGTCGTTAAATCGACAATTAAGTTGACACATAAAATGTGTAGTTTTTTTAACGACTCAGCCGACATGTTTTGGATCAGCAGGAAGTCGTAAAAATAGCACAAACGCTTTAAATCTGCACATTGGTGTCAGAAATGAGCTTTGTTATTGAAACAATTGCCAAGAAGTTATATGAGCTTGACTCATTTTTATTGTGCCACTAAGAGTTTCGAATGACTTTTTCAGATGGTGCAATGGATTGTGTGAAATGTTTGTCCACTTTTTATTTTCTTTGTAGGTTCTCTAATATCATATACGGACAATTTCAGAATATAAACGTTTTCTTTGACCAAGGTTAGAGACTCATTTGTATACTGACACATCATACCGAATTTTATACATCATTTACGGTATACTCGGCCCGACTGTGTAACTGGTTGGCTGGAAGAGATTGCCGCCTAGCAATAAGCCCGCCAGATTGTATTGCAATAAAAATGTTAAATAAATAACGAACATTCAACATTTATTAGATGGGCACTATACAAATTTACGTTAAAATAATTGCAAACTTGTATATTACTTAAAATACCCTTTCATCCTATTTTTTTCTTTGATTACCTTCCATGATCCGCCGTCCACTATATCTTTAGCAAGTCTTGAATGATCTTGTGGACAACGCTGATTCTTTAGTTGTCTGTGTCATAGGAAAACGTTGCTAAAGGCGCATTCTCACGGTTCAAGTTAAGTTGACCGATTAAAGTAGATCAACAAAAGTTGAATGAAATCTGTAGTGAAGGCGCGTTCTCACGATTCAAGCTTGATTGACCGATTATAGTTGATCAACAAAAGTTGAATACAGGCCCGTTCTCACGGTTTAAGTTTAGTTGACCGATTAAAGTTGATCAACAAAAGTTGAAAACGACTTGAATCAGTTTTTGTTCACACGTTTCAATAGAAACTGATTCAATAAACTATTTCAATTTAATTCAGTTAAAAAAGGCGTCGAAAGCATTTTCTCTTGCATCTTTATTTTTATATTTATCGAGTTGAAAGCGAACTTGACAATCAACTTGAATTCACATGTTCACAAGTTTCAAGACAGGTTTCAACTTGAAAGCAAATGGCGGATAACTCATCACTTGAACGATAAAGTTTGACTGAGTCAATCTTTTCTTGATCAACTAAAAAGCTGATCAACTCTATTGAAACAAAGGTTTTCACTACAGATTTCATTCAACTTTTGTTGATCAACTTTAATCGGTCAACTAAACTTGAACCGTGAGAACGGCCCTTAAGTGCTTTTGGGTTGTGTTGTTTTTTTTTTATATCGATTTTTAATCGCTTAAGGCTTGTAGACGTACGTTTGATCTTGTATTTCTTCATACAATCCTGAATTAAGTATATTTCTTGGATTTTATAAAATACGTTTGTTTCACTTTGTGGTGTCATGTTTATAAATTTATAATAAAATAAATACAACATTATTTTTTTTAAATTTTGTATTCACCATGATTTATTTGAGTTCACTACCTACAAAGACCTCCGTCTTCCTCGTCAGGTGAAGATGAATTTCATCTGCACCTGACGAGGAAGACGAGAGTTTTTTGAAACCGGTAGTTAACTCAAATAAAATAGTGGAGAATAAAAAAGAAATGTTTTATTTATTTATTTTATCCAAATCATTTCTTATTTTTATAAACATTTGGCAAAACCAGATTTATTTGCCCTTATTACTACCCCCTTTCAATGCATTTATTCCCCTCCCATACATCAAGTACGAGACATTAAAGAAGATTTTGAAATTGATTTCTTACCAAAAAACAGTACTTAATGCGTCAATTTTCTTGTTAATACTAATTCATTTAGCCTTACATCAGTACATCTTCAGATCGATTCATTTAGCCTTACATCAGTACATCTTCAGATCGATTCATTTAGCCTTACATCAGTACATCTTCAGATCGATTCATTTAGCCTTACATCAGTACATCTTCAGATCGATTCATTTAGCCTTACATCAGTACATCTTCAGATCGATTCATTTAGCCTTACATCAGTACATCTTCAGATCGATTCATTTAGACTTACATCAGTACATCTTCAGATCGATTCATTTAGACTTACATCAGTACATCTTCAGATCGATTCATTTAGCCTTACATCAGTACATCTTCAGATCGATTCATTTAGCCTTACATCAGTACATCTTCAGATCGATTCATTTAGACTTACATCAGTACATCTTCAGATCGATTCATTTAGCCTTACATCAGTACATCTTCAGATCGATTCATTTAGACTTACATCAGTACATCTTCAGATCGATTCAATTAGCCTTACATCAGTACATCTTCAGATCGATTCATTTAGCCTTACATCAGTACATCTTCAGATCGATTCATTTAGCCTTACATCAGTACATCTTCAGATCGATTCAATTAGCCTTACATCAGTACATCTTCAGATCGATTCATTTAGCCTTACATCAGTACATCTTCAGATCGATTCATTTAGACTTACATCAGTACATCTTCAGATCGATTCATTTAGCCTTACATCAGTACATCTTCAGATCGATTCATTTAGCCTTAGATCAGTACATCTTCAGATCGATTCATTTAGCCTTACATCAGTACATCTTCAGATCGATTCATTTAGACTTACATCAGTACATCTTCAGATCGATTCATTTAGCCTTACATCAGTACATCTTCAGATCGATTCATTTAGCCTTAGATCAGTACATCTTCAGATCGATTCATTTAGCCTTACATCAGTACATCTTCAGATCGATTCATTTAGCCTTACATCAGTACATCTTCAGATCGATTCATTTAGCCTTACATCAGTACATCTTCAGATCGATTCATTTAGCCTTACATCAGTACATCTTCAGATCGATTAGCAAATCCGATCTAATGGCACCAAAGCACAGCTTTGCAGCATTCGAGGTGGCCTGTTCACAAGTACTTACAACTTGGTGGGCTGTTAGAAACCTAAGTCTTATTAAGTCACTTTACAGGTATATTTACTGCACTGCGAACCATTTTCCTTCTGCCGTGACGTCGGACTTTAAGTCTGTTGTCGATATTATTATTTTTATATAAGATTGTTTGAAAACAACCATTCGTTCGATATTAATCGTGGTTTGAAGATTCTACATATAAACCGAGGGGGATTGCATCTTGACAATTTGGAAATTCTCGAGATTAAAAAATCTATAAAATTAAGTTTAAATATCATCAATAACCAAACCAATTTTCATAATAGCCCTCTGCTTAATATTTTACCAATTTAAAATCCCCCCCTGTCTTAAAGATTCACATTCACTTTCACGTGCTTTTTTCCCCGCCCCATTCACCATTGTATTACATCTCTCCCCCCTTCACTCCCCCTGCCTCACCTTTTTTATATTCGGTTATTTACACTTGTACATAATATATTTTAGCAACTTAGTTTATATTCACCTGACGAAGAAGACGGTGGTCTTTGAAACTAGTTGTGAACCTAAATTAAACCTGTGGTGAACACAAAAATATAAAATAAGTTTTTTATTTTATTTTACTTATTTTTTCCTTTTATGTTCATAAAAAATCGTTTTCAACACATAAATAACTATCACGCTGTTTCCTTGTCGGGAAGGCAGAGATGACAAAGTGTCTAACTTTCCTATCTCGATACACATCTTCACCTCATCTATATCCAAACACCTTCTCATACAACACCTACGATGTCTCTGAATTTTTACGTTTCCTTCTTTCAAAATTTAATTCACTCGATTCAATAATACTTTCCTTAGCATTATTTTTTTAACCACGCCGTCCACTCACATTTACACTATATATTTGTTTTATTAGTATTCATTTATTCATTCGTTCCACATGCCCATTTCAGAATGATATTTTTCCTCTCAACACATAAGTCTTAACTTCAAATTCATCCCTAGTCACTTTATTCCGTACTCTGTCATACACTGTCACTTCTTCTTCCCAGTGTCATGTCAGGTCCACCCGACCTGAGAGTAGGCATCTTTGTCTCCGGCAGTCAGAAAAAGATCCCCAACGCTCCTTATACCAGTCCAATCACGTATATTGCGGAGCCAGGAGATTTGCCTCCAGCCAACACCTCTTCGACCCTTTATCTTACCTTGGATGATCAGGTGCAGTAATTTGTACTTTGCTCCTCTAAGTACATGATCCAAATAGGACACCTTTCGGATTTTGATATTAGTCAGCAACTCTCTATCAGCTTTGACTCTTTAAAGAACCCTTGTGTTGCTGACCATATCCGTTCAGGGTATCCGTAACATTCTCCGGTGCATCCACATGTTTCCAGTCGATTCATACTACCATCTTTGAGGGTCACTGTCATTGTCATACCCCAATTGATTCTTCTCAACACACGCATTTCTACAGGATTTATTCGGCTTATTTTTAGTTTTTATCCTTGTCCACGTTTGACGCTTATACCATCTAAGTGTTCATCTTGTTTTTAATAATTACATCAAACTGACACCTGACCTGATATCTAAGGTAATATTTTTATTTTGAAAGCCCTGTAATATACGAGGCATATCCAGAAAGTAAGTGTACTGAATTTTTGTAGGTTACAATTTTTTTTATTTAAACAAAAAAATTACGTGGTTACCTTAGTACATATGTAAGCTATTTTTCGACACAGTCGCCATTCCTCTCAATGCAGGTGGTGAAGCGGGGTATCAACTTTTTGATGCCTTCCTCGAAGTAGTTTCCCGCCAACCCCTCCGTCCACTTCTCTACCTCCTCCTTTACCTCCTCGTCGGTTGAAAACCTTTTTCCACCCATGTGCAGCTTCAGGGAGGTAAAGAGATAGTAATCTGAAGGGGCTAGGTCAGGGGAATGCGCGGGATGGTTCAGGACATCCCATTTAAACGAGGCGAGCAGTTCCTTCGTGGCGTTGGCCGTGTGTGGTCTGGCATTGTCATGCAGCAGGCAGACTACCTTTGTCAGCATGCCTCTCCTCTTGTTCTGAATCGCCCTCCGCAATTTTTTTAGGGTCTCACAGTATCTTGCAGAGTTGATGGTCTCCCCTTGAGGCATATATTCAATTAAAATTATGCCTTGACAGTCCCAAAACACGGATGCCATGATTTTCTTGGCTGAAATTGTGGTTTTGAACTTTTTGGCGGAGGGTGAAGAGGTGTGACGCCACTGTTGAGACTGCCTTTTGGTTTCAGGCGTGTAGTGTGCAACCCAAGTTTCATCTCCAGTAACGATGGAGCGGAGAAATTCATCTCCATGGAGTTTGCAGCGCCTCAAAAACTCTTGCCTTTTTACAAAATTTCGCACTTGGCGGGAGATTGGTTTGACATTTTTCACGAAACGTGTTGTCGCGTCGACACTTCTCAACGTACTGACCTCGAACCGGTCTCGTTGCGGAGGGGAAGGGTCAGGCTACACGGAAGTGTAGCCAACATGTCGAAAATAAAATCCATCCGGTCGTGAGAGCCTCAGTACACTTACTTTCTGGATACGCCTAGTATATAAATTCATACATAAAACATAAACTAGACCCATTCACAACCTTTGATGAAAAATAAAATCAAACAAATACGACAAGGTACACTAAAATAAAATAGTTTCCTTTGAAAATACGTTATAAGTCTTCCTCCGTATATCTTTATTGGCCTGACAAAATTCGTTGGGTTATTTTATCAACAAAGTCTTTTGAAACTGCTCAAGTCTACGATTGGATCAGTGCCCAAGTCTCTTGATCAAAGCCGGAATACAAAACGTTGTTTGAAAGAACTTTGTTTACTAACACATTTATTTCCTAGCTCCAAATAGCACGATGTACACCTGTAGTATTTCTCTGTGCCAAATACCTTGGTCTAGGGGTTGAATGCTCGACTTACAATCGTATTGTATCACACTGTCATTGTTAACAGTACAGCTTATTTATTACTATGTAAGGTATTTTATCGACTATTCAAAATAGTTGCAACACTTTATCTTATTTTTATTTATTTACCATAAACATGGTAAGAAATTTGATAACAGCATAATTTATGAAAAAAATAACACGTATGTAATTTAAAATGGAAACAAAATTTATATGGGTCTGAGTACGTTACATTTCATACGTCGTGTCCTCAGTACCATAAACTAAGCTTTTGCCTGTATCTTAATGAAGACATACAAACATGGAAAAATACATTGATTTATTTTTTCAGATTTTTGATTCAACAATACCCCATTGCGAACTCTCATCAGCTTAATAAACAGTGAGAATAGTAATACTGTAATTAGATTTTTTCGTATGGTATCCTTCAATATGCGGAATTAGTGTTTCGGACTCATTAAAGAGTGTGGCCGGGAAACAATATTGTTTTCGACCCCCCCAGTAAGCGAGCTTTCGGACTTAGATCGTCTACGGAGGTCTCAAAGTAGAATTTTGAGTGTGTATGAATCCAAAATCAAATGGTCACAAAAAGTTTAATCATTAACATGTATCATATGCAAAAAAATATTACAAAGCAGTACGTACATGCATACTACCTACTGTGCATATAAAACAAACATAAGACAGGCCAAGGCTCAAGAGATCCTATTATGCATATAAAACAAACATAAGACAGGCCAAGGCTCAAGAGATCCAAGACAGTAAATATAAAAAAAATAGCAATCTGTTTTGAAAAAATAAAAAAAAAACAATATATTCGTATAATTTAGCCTCTCCAATACACATACAAAATGCATATCGAAACTTTTCAATATGTCTTTTTTATTTTTCTTTCATTTTATTTTATTACGACACAACAGTGTCTTTTATATGCAAATGAATATACAAATAATAGTAACTTGGCAGATTAACTACCACGTGACTATCTCTTCCGACCAAGCAGATTATTTTTAAAACAAATTAAAACCAGACTGGAACCCTTATGTAAACATGAATTGAACCCGTAACCTTCGTGTTGAAAGGCAGGCATCTTATCAACTATACCACGGGAGTGGCCAGCAATAGGCCTTAAATATATATTAAAATTACCCAGCCCACGTTTTACCGTGGAGAAGAATGAGAGAAGTGAGACAATAGTTAACCACTTTGTATCGGCATTTACGGAATAAGAAAGTGCTCATTTAAACCGTCTTGATATTCCTACACGTACGTGTACATTGATTGATATATAACTTTTTCACTATTTGAAATTGACCAAAAAAAAAAGCTTTTGTGGATTGATTCCTTTTGTAAGTACTCGTATATGTCCCTTTAGAAGTTCGGTTGAACATATGTTTCTTTATTTCTTATTTGTATATGGTAGGTGTTTTTTAATGCTAATTTTAGGATTAAAACCCCCATTATTTTTCGTTAAAGCGTTTGAAATTTTGTATGGAAAAATGCTCAAAATTTGTGTTTGAATTACCGAACGAAACAACGAAATGGAGTTAGCTCCAAAAATTACAATGTTGAAAAACATTTTTACAATATATATTATGTATTATTAGAGATTTTATTAAACTTTTTTTACAAATTGTTATGCAGAGAGTGAGAAAGAAACTTTCACACCGTTTTATCCCCTTCCATATTTATTTATTCATTAACACAATTAAGAATATTTAAGCTTCTTTCACATAAGAAAGTAAAACTTAAAAATCAAAATATAACGTATTAATATCCTCCGAAAATCGTACAATTTGTGATCCATTTATTTTTCAAATATGATGCTTAAACGTGTATTTCACAAAATTAATGAACAATACAAGACTACGAAGTTAAACTTAAAAAATAAAATGTAGTAAAGGGATATAATAGAACAAATAACAAATAAAAAATCAACTTAGATTAATAAACATTATAATAAAATCCTCCGGTCAAAACTTAAGATTCAGTAAATGCTATGATCCCAAACTTTAGATTCAGTAAATGCTATGATCCCAAACTTTAGATTCAGTAAATGATATGATTCCAAACTTTAGATGCAGTAAATGCTATGATCCCAAACTTTAGATTCAGTAAATGCTATGATGCCAAACATCTTTTTTATTGTTAAATACTAACACAGCCAAAACTGAGGTCTCACAGGAGTTTTTTAGACCACCGACAACCCCCTTGAAGGGATGTGAGCGTTTCAATCATGGAGAGCTAGAACTGAATGCTAGATAGAGCACATTGATACAACCGTCGAAGTTCATGCCGTAGGGGCACCACCTATCATATGTCATATGGAAGTGTCTTAAAATGTCTACACCGGCTCGTGGATCGATCAAAAGACAATCTCCTCAGATGAAGGAAGGCGCACAAGATTTACCACTATGCATTTGTGGTGACATTCAATCATTGTCGCACTTGATGCTGTGTCCACAGTTTTCTGTTAACTGCTCGGATGCAGATCTGTAGAGAGGAACCCCAACGCCGCCATCACAGTTACGTATTTTTGGGTTGATTAAATGTAGATCTGATCTTATTGTGTCCAATATACGTGGGTCGTCCAGAAAGTAAATAACGTTTTGGCATAACTTCATAAAAACGAAAGATATCAACACAAAACTTTATTTACTAAGTCACAGTATTTTACTCTATTTTTCAACGTAGTCGCCATAGCTGGCAAGGCACTTATTGTAACGTGGAATCAATTTTTCTATTCCGATGTTATACTCTTTTACCGCCAAAGATTTGTGCCAGGATATCACTTCTTGTTTGAGGTCTTCATCGTTTGCGAACTGTTTTCCACCTAAAAAATCCTTTAGTTTCAGGAATAAGTGAATGTCACTTGGTGCCAAGTTAGGGCTGTAATGAGGATGTCCAAAAATTTCTCACTTAAAACGTTGAAGTTCTCGCTGTGTTCGTGCTGATGCATGAGGCCGCGCATTATCATGAATCAAAACCACCTTTCCCGACAACTGGTTCTTTCTTGATTAAACATTATGCACAATTTCCTCACTAAAGCCTGATTCATTGCATTATCTCCATAAACATTCTTTATTTGCCTATAAATTTAGAAAGGCCGAACACTTTGTGTATTCAGAAAACGAATGACTCTACGCACTTCACATTTTGCGGGATTATCGATGGGCGCAGCCATTTTTAAAGGTTACATAATAAAGACGCACGATCATTCAGCAACAAAACTCGGCTCGTACTGAAACGGGGGAAGGAGCTAACTGGCGCGAATACGATCGCGGTGGGGGGGGGATCGACGCAGGGCGTGGTGCGCAATCGTTCTTTACTTTCTGGACGCGCCTAGTAGTTAATTATAATATTTCCGCCGATTTCTGCCACCTGGGCAGCAATGGGCGTTTCACGAATAAAGTCCTCTTCAGACAAGACACCAAGCTACTCGGGCACAGTAGCAAATGTCGCATAAATTGCTCCTCACCGTAGATATTGCGAGATTATTGATCCATTACGCAACATTTCCCATTTTACCATGTTGTCTTTGGTATTTCCAATGATCTGGTGTTGACGCGATCCGAATTGAATTAAATCTCTCCCCTACTATATATGTATGTTATTGTGTAATGCCTGCTACAAAGCAGAGTTACATGTTTACTTCAATAAAATGTATTGTGTAATGTTTGCTACAAAGTAGAGTTACATGTTTACTTCAATAAAATGTATTGTGTAATGTCTGCTACAAAGTAGAGTTACATGTTTACTTCAATAAAATGTATTATATTCATTTCGATTCGGATTTTTTTAATATTAAAAATATATATCACTTCTTACATTAAACCTTTTCGAGCTTTTATCATTATATATATGAAACCTGGGAAACTAAACATTTGCCGTCATTTATGAATGTCTCCGGTGTCCGAATAGTCCCCTTAAATACCCCTTATGTACCATCCCGGGGCCTTTGTGTAATTGGGGTAAATTTGTCCCTTACAAGAAGTATTATTAGCACAAGAGCCTAACCCTCCCTGGACCCAGACCCCGACACTGTCATAATAATCTTCCATTATATCATGAGTATCGCCTCGGGATTCCCCGACTATTGTTTTACCCTAAAATATATCATCAGCATTTTACCCTGTATCAGTCCACTGCAAGACACATAACCCATCTTCTTCTTGTCCATCTTCCCGATACTACTTGTTCCCCATCTAATGATCCCGGCAAACCGCTTGATTTCGTCAATATGTCTTATTGGTATACGTTTTGTGGTCTTTTTGGTGACCTTAATTCACCTAGCCCATTTCTACTTCAATCGGATATTCATTTCCACTACGTCTCACAGATTACCAACCAATGCGTTAGACATTTTGAAGGAAAAGGTAAGATCAAGACGTGTTCAAACGGATAAAATAAACCTTAGAAGAGTAGAAAGCAAAACCTTATCAGATTTTTTTAAATCTCCTAAATTTATCATTTTTATTCTAAGTATAGTAGATGTTAACATATTTAAAAAGTCAACAGTTTAGGGCATAAAATCAATGCGAAAGTTTTTTTGTGATCTTCCATCTACAAGAAACCATGAAATGTCGCAGTAACTCTGAAACATTTGTGATCTTCCATCTACAAGAAACCATGAAATGTCGCAGTAACTCTGAAACATTTGTGATCTTCCATCTACAAGAAACCATGAAATGTCGCAGTAACTCTGAAACATTTGTGATCTTCCATCTACAAGAAACCATGAAATGTCGCAGTAACTCTGAAACATTTGTGATCTTCCATCTACAAGAAACCATGAAATGTCGCAGTAACTCTGAAACATTTGTGATCTTCCATCTACAAGAAACCATGAAATGTCGCAGTAACTCTGAAACATTTGACTATGGGACCTATATTTATTTATGTATTTAAATCTGTTTTTGTATTGTCTCTCAGCCCCATAGCTCCGAAGTGTGATTAATCCTTGTGAAAAAAAGTATCTAGCTTTCATCTTCCTTTTTCCTCTATCTCATCTCCAACTTTAACTCACAGTATGTCACATGCTGTGCATTATGACTTGAGATGATTTTTTTGGAACTATTTGTGTTATCTTTCTGTTTCACCGATTGTTTATATTTTTAATTATCACGTAGAACGTTATTATTTGTTTAGTGTTAAATAATATAGTTTACTTATAAATTATATTGTACTGTAAGAATTCTGAATAAATAACGAAAAAAAAAAACAGAATTGAGAGATTTGGGAAAACCTTACAAACGTGACCCACTCGAATGAATCAAATTTTGAATGAGTGAAAAGTCATTATAATTATATGGTATGCATGACGAGGCATATGAACGTTGCAGAAGCAAAATATGTGTGCTAGGATATAATGAATAACAAATCGGTTCTCTCTGCTTAGCTCGTAGGGGCATAACTTAACCCTTCCCTTACAGTGATAAAAATAATACGCGTGCTCCGGTGTTGGGTAGTGAGTACGCAATAAAAAATTAGCGATTTTAAATCGAAAAAAAAGAACATTCATAGATAATCCCCTTAATTAATTATAATTGAAGTTAAAAATTATAATAATTGAGATTTATTTGCTGAAAACATTAAAAAACCATCTGGCAACGCTCACGGAACGGGCGTACGTCTAACCTATTTGCAAGCCTAGAAGCTACTAGTGGCGCGGAACGTCAGTTGCATACCCCGGCGCTTACGCTTATGCTTGCGACGTTGAGACAATTCAGCTCCTCGCAATTCAGTGGAGTATGCAAGAGTGCGATGCGAATATAGTGTCGCGCTTCCCGCATACTATTCACCTATTGTCAAGACGAGGCACCCGCAGCGTTTAAATGCGAATTTGTTTTCGGTCTTTACAAAACACCTCGATGTAGTCGATAAATTCTGATTATTATTAATATTATTTTTTAAATCAATGCGTAAATATATTATGGAGGAATACCTAAAATGCTAACCTTGTATTTATTATATTTATAGAGATATTGATGGTTATTAGAAGCAACGTGTAGAAGATACCCAACACAGGGAAGGAAAGGTTATATCGATAATGATGAAATAATTCATATTTAAGTTACGTAAACCTCCAAATTTTCTTCGAATGTAGACTCTTTTTTGTAAAACATATAAAACTTATGTATTATTGCACATTTAAATTCCCGCATAATAAAAAAAAGTCTTTTGGAGTAAGCGAAGAGAATATGTCACCTAAACATATATTTATATTTTTTTACACGTGACAAGAAATATACATCATTTGTAAAAAAAAACAACAGGTAATTTCATTTGGACACAATTTTAATGGATTCGGGTTTGTTGCCTTTCATTTGTCGTGTCCCCATTAAACTAGGCTTTTGCCTGTATCTCACTGAGGCCATATACCATGATAAAATAAATCGATACTTCTTTCCGATTTTGGATTATATAAAACCCCGTTGCACATTCTCATCAACCTGACAAACAGTGACACTGAATCACATATGTGTGAGCACGCGAAATCAAACTCCTCACACTTCATCACTCCAGACAGACCAAAAACATTCACGCCACAATGTACCGCATATATGGTAATCATAAAAAATAAAAAAACAAAAATATAAGTACAAAACAATGAAAAACATCACTCTCAAGAGCTCACGCAAACCTTTTCCACAAGTCATTCCTCTTGCAAGCCCAAGTACTCAAATTCCTGTCGCAATAACCGCCACGCTCCGATTGACTGCCTAAATTGTTTTCCTCCCTTTGCTTTTATTGAATTCGGCACCCCATTGTATGTCATGGAAGCTAAATAGGCATATTGCCTTTGGGCAAAAGACGTTTTAACTCTAGGGATGGTGAACATTTGATCAGTTGCCATGCGTGTCATGTGTCTCTGCTGAGTCTGCATCTTCCCTTCCTCTCGATGATAGTGCCAGACAATGGATTTGAGATGTAAATTGGCTATGTTCATGATGCTAATGACACAATTTTTATTTTAAGGTTATCTATATACATTTAAAAATATCTTTAATGCTATGATATTTTCAACAATAATTTAGAATTTTCAAGGAGAATATGTTATAAATTATTATTTGTATTGCAGGGATGATTTTGTTTCGTTTAATTTAAATTTTTTTAATGTTAATTTTCTTTCTCATAAATTGGCGTTGGGTCATCGAGATGGGATATGTATTTTTTTCCTTATCTCTTGTCCTTTGCTTTCTTCTTCCTTGTTAGCTGGGGTTATTTGTATTTTTTTCACGTGTTTCCCTTTTTTCGTGATGTCTTGCTTTTGAGATGAGATCCGTTATTTTCTTTTAGTTTCCTATTGATTTTGATATATTTTTGCGTCTAACTTAAGCATTAGTATTTATTAATACTAAACCTGTTAGTTATTAATTTGTTTTTTTTTTTATGTCAAGCCAATTGAAACATATATTTTTTGTCAGAACTTATCCGATGAAGGAGTAAGGTGTCCTACCATCGGACCGAAACTCCGAACAAGCTATCCATCACTTGAAAATATATTTTTTTTATTTCAGGTAAGTGTTCGTGCATTCTAAAAGTTTTCAGGTTAGTGTTCGTGCATTCTAAAAGTCTTCAGGTTAGTGTTCGTGCATTCTAAAAGCCTTCAGGTAAGTGTTCGTACATTCTAAAAGCCTTCATTACATAAAATAACGTAAGTTTCTATTCTTAGTTCTGAATAAATTTTCTTTGAAATTTTTAATTTGATTATTTAACGAATCAATTTTGAGTATATCTAGTAAACCGCGGTATGTGATGGAATACATGTAGCCTGAACGAGTGGACTTGTTTTTGCTGAATAATTAGTGTAAGAATTGTTATCTAGTTATAAGTAGTATGTAGGTGTTAATTATTTCTAAGATCTCATATATTAAGATTGAATAAATAAAATAAAATTATATGTAGGAAAATAAGATTAAATAAGTTCATAAATTATAACATATAATTAAGATTAGTTAAGTAATAAATTTGTATATAGGTATAGCCTTGACAAATGTTTGTATAATAATTTACTTGTTTAATAATAAAATTTAAAAAAAGTAAACCGCGGCGCGGCGTTTTAAAATTTCTTGAAACTGTTGACTAAACAATTCCGATGAACTTTTGTCTTACATCATTATAATGTTGTGTTTATCTTGAAAAAATGCTTTAGAAATGCGTGCACTGAGAATAATTCATGAGGTAACATTTCTTTTTTTTTTTTTTTTTTTTTTTTTTTACCTGCTGAGTTTATTGCCATGTAGCAATCTCTTCCAACCAACCAGAAAGATGTTTTTATAGGCCCTAAGTGTTAACCAGACTGGATACTATTTTAAAAAATCTGGGTTCCAGCAGGGATCGAACATTGTATAACGGAATAAAAAACGAAGTATTAAGCAATGAATGTGAACTTAAAGATGATCTATTGAGTAAAATGAAGACGAGCGGTTTGAGTTGGTTTGGCCACGTCGAACAACACAAAAAAACACAGTATAAATGTGAGTGAAGGTCATCGTTGAAGAAGAGCATGTGTGATTAGATCAAGTGAGTAATATTTTAAAAGAAGCAAATTTAAATGTAAGAAGGGTGATCATATAGTACATCAAAAAATGTAAGAAGGGTGATCATACATCAAAAAATGTAAGAAGGGTGATCATACATCAAAAAATGTAAGAAGGGTGATCATACATCAAAAAATGTAAGAAGGGTGATCATACATAAAAAAATGTAAGAAGGGTGATCATACATCAAAAAATGTAAGAAGGGTGATCATACATCAAAAAATGTAAGAAGGGTGATCATACATCAAAAAATGTAAGAAGGGTGATCATACATCAAAAAATGTAAGAAGGGTGATCATACATCAAAAAATGTAAGAAGGGTGATCATACATCAAAAAATGTAAGAAGGGTGATCATACATCAAAAAATGTAAGAAGGGTGATCATACATCAAAAAAATGTAAGAAGGGTGATCATACATCAAAAAATGTAAGAAGGGTGATCATACACCAAAAAATGTAAGAAGGGTGATCATACATCAAAAAATGTAAGAAGGGTGATCATACATCAAAAAATGTAAGAAGGGTGATCATACATCAAAAAATGTAAGAAGGGTGATCATACATCAAAAAATGTAAGAAGGGTGATCATACATCAAAAAATGTAAGAAGGTTGATCATACATCAAAAAATGTAAGAAGGGTGATTATACATCAAAAAATGTAAGAAGGGTGATCATACATCAAAAAATGTAAGAAGGGTGATCATACATCAAAAAATGTAAGAAGGGTGATCATACATCAAAAAATGTAAGAAGGGTGATCATACATCAAAAAATGTAAGAAGGGTGATCATACATCAAAAAATGTAAGAAGGGTGATCATACATCAAAAAATGTAAGAAGGGTGATCATACATCAAAAAATGTAAGAAGGGTGATCATACATCAAAAAATGTAAGAAGGGTGATCATACATCAAAAAATGTAAGAAGGGTGATCATACATCAAAAAATGTAAGAAGGGTGATCATAAATCAAAAAATGTAAGAAGGGTGATCATACATCAAAAAATGTAAGAAGGGTGATCATACATCAAAAAATGTAAGAAGGGTGATCACTCATCAGAAAATCTACAATGGTTTCTTTATAGTTCGTCTTCTTGTGGTAAGTTTTTGCGGTTTTCTTACTAAATATGTTTTTCTAAAAATAGCCCGACTCCGGAAAGTACCTTATCAAAATCACTTTAAAATATTTTTAATCAATAAAAGTGAGTTCGAATCTCGATTTAGAGCGCTCTTGATCGGTGAGTTCTCTCTAAATGTCGCTATTTATTAGAGAAACGCTTCGCCGCTGAAAACATATGTAGGTAATACCCGACTCGTACGTTGAGAAAAACCAACCGTCAAAATTTGAACATTAATAATAATGGTCCTGTGTGTGCTACAGCGTTGTCTGTCTACTGTAGTGTGCATTTAGTTCATTACAATATATCTTTGTAGATGACAGTGCTTAAACATAATATTTATGGAAGTTGGAAGGCTTAGATGCGCTTACCCCGATTCACCTTAATATTTTTAAGTCGTTTGAAACAAGCCAAACAAGGGTGAAAGTCTGTAACTAATATATGGACATAGTGTGATATTTGAGTGTCCCTTTTCATCACTCGCATCATTTTCTAATTTCTTTTTCTTTTTCTTCTCTATTGTTGTCAAACACCGTGAATAAACCTGTCTTATCTTCTTCCTGCCATTAAAATAGCAGAGGTGGTATCGGGAACCGGTAAGTGGGGGTACCGCCATTGAACCGCGATAAGGATTTGGGCAGGGGGCGGGTAGGAGGAGTAGCGAAGCAATTTTCCGTCTGAATGAAGCAGCCATCTTTAATCTAGTGCTGGAGTGCTCGCAAGTATCAGAGATTGAACCGGCTGCCTTGTGTACTGTACTGTGTACTGTGTACTATGTACTGTATACCACTAATATGTTATATACCTTTCTAGAATCGAAGAAAAATCTCAGTGCTAGACTACCCTGCCTGCAAAACTTTATTGCAAACAATTCATAAATAATAATAAGCACAATTTATGTAGCGGGATACTATGATAGAGCTGACGACCTCCGTAACCTAGTGGTAACATTCTTGACTTCTACCCGGAGATTTCGGGTTCGATTTCTTAAGGTACCGAAAAAAAGTGTCAGTCTGATAAAACAATTTGTCTGGTAACAATACTCGCAAGTGCCGAGCAGTAGTGTTACCAACATGATACTCGAAGGCTTGCTTACAATACGTGCAAAATACTAATTTGTATATATTCAAGGATATCATGTGGAAAAAATGTATAGCGCTTTTGCCATTGCTGATTGTGTGTCATGGAATAGTCTACATGTTCTTAGTGTAAGATATATGAGTAGTGGCGTGTATAGTTTTAGGAAACGCTTGAAGATAACTCATTTTGGGAAGTTTGATCAAAATGTATAATGTTGTATGAACACTACACACATATACACAAATGTTTAGTTTTCACGTTTCATTTTCTATTGATGATGCCAAATTCTTACATATCAGCAGTAACGGAAATATATTGAACAGATTAGAGGCCCTAGAAATTTCTAAGTCAGTGCATCGAGGTGAACATCTGGCAAACACATACCATATATACCAAGAATCTCTCCGCTGCTCGCCGAGGTCGTCCTATGCCTCCCCCAGCCGCCAGTCCGCAACCCGAATGTTTACTGTTAGAAATGTGTAACATATGTCAGTGCAAGTTCGAACAGAATTCAGTCTTGTTTGTGCTCCCCTGAAGATGAGGTGAAAGCCTTGAAACCGGTAGGGTTATACCATTACAAAAAGTGAAATAAACAGTGTTTGATAAAACAAATAACAATGCTAACACATACATACTAACTAATAACTAGATAACAATACACATTTAACTAGTATTAGATAACAAATCTTAAAACTTAATTTTTTAATACTTAACACGTACACGTCCACTCGTCCAGGTTTCTTGCATTTCCGAACATACTCGTGTATACATACCATATATGTACGAGTATATGTATGTGTTGCGAAAATCTTACGCTACTAATTTTATCAACGTGCGAAAACCTTCTCAAGGTTCCTTTCTTAATTCTATAATACTTATAACACCTATCTCCAACAAACAGTTATATTTTATTCGATCGTTTCTTACTCTATGAAACACTATAATACAAGATATTCTAGGCAAGGCACGCATTACTGCCGCATTTATTCTGCTCTTATCACGAAAAGGTATTGTTTCAAATGAAAGCCTACCAGTGGTGTATAGAGAAACTGAGAAACAATTCTCAAATGAATAATGAATCAATTCAGGGCATAGTGTAGGTTTCTCCTTTGTATATTTTCGGTGCAGCGCATTAAGTTGCTGAATCCTTAGAAAAGCACTCTACACAATCGTGCAAATATACGAATTCCGGAGGAACATTTCGATGGGAACAAAATTATATCCGGGGAACTGGTGACATGGCTCGTTCCCTTTTTATTTTCATTTCTCGCTTTTCTCGTACTTATCATCTCCATCTTTGATTCGCATTAAAGTTTCAATATTTTTCGTTTGAATGTCCCCAAATAATGGGTTCTCTGGAGAGTGGTTTCATAATTTGTATCGGACGTGTGCCGTCACCCTTGTGTGTGTGTATGTGGTATGATGATATAGACAATGCCGTGTAGATCTGGAGGGAAATTCACCTTAATATTCGTCAATTTAAACTGTGTATGAACTCTTGTAACTCTTGTATTCTTTGTCCTTGTAAATCTGATATATGTTCTTGTATATGTAAAATGCTTGTATGTAAACCCTTGTATTTCCATATGTTTGTTTGAATCCGATTGCGCTCGCGACCGCACAGGGAATATGTGCTGGCGGCCGAGCCATCGAGACTAAGGCCAAGGTCAGTCGGGCTAAGCGGCGCCCCGCGCCATGAAAATGGTTGTGTTTTGCGGGTAACGGGCGCTTGCTATGACCGATTGACCATTAATATAGAGGGCCCCCCAATTTGGAAATCACTTCTCACTTGTGCTTCTCACTAGTTCTTGATTGAAATACATTCTCAGTAATACCGATTTTACCATGTTTTTACTTGAGACCCGCTACCCTACATCGACTGCCTGAGAGGAATCTCTCCCTGCTCTTCTTCTTCTTCTTCTGCTGGATCTTCGCTGCGGAATTCGCTACCTCGATTCTCTGGGCGCTACGCGGCAACCAACCGCCTATCTACAGTCTTTGTACCTGTCCGGTACATAATTCTCGGATAGATGTAGTTATGACAATATTTTCGTTGCTAATTTCATTCCAAACGTTATGAATGTATATTATTACAGAAGGTTAGAGTTAAGCACGTTTTATCGGTCATTGTTATCTTAATTGCTTGAGCGTTTTTTTGTCTTTATTTTAAAGGTGGTGACCTGGTTTTTAAGACGTTTGTATTCCATTCGAGTATTGTGGATTCAATTCTCGTTGGAACCCAGATATTTTAAAAATATATTCTTGTGTGGTTTTGCTTAGGGCTTTTTCAACATCTTTCTCATTGGTTGGAAGATATTTTCTCATAACAACCCGTCAGATTTGTAATATATACAATGAAAGTATAATACAATAAAATAAGTGTTTTTTTCGGTGCTTGATGCATTTTTACTACCACAAAGGAAAAAATGCGACTTAATAAAAAAAATTGTGCAGTATATGGTGACGGTGCTGTAAGCGATTGTGTGTGTCAAATATATTTTTAAAAATCCATCATGGGATACCACCCTCGTTTGAGTATTCAACTATTGTATTTGACCTAACAACACGTAAATACTTTTCGGATCATCCGATATATTAAACGTAAGAAAGGAATCAAGGTAAAGAATAAGGCCCGAATCCATAGTCCGACCTAAATATTAAATCTTCACAAATTTGTCGTAGCTTCCTAAGATAAGGTAATAACGTAGTTTTATTACCTCTCTTAGATCGTGTGAAGTCTGACTTTGAATACAATTCAAACACTAAGGCTAAGACCACACCAAAATGCTTCGCTACGTGACTAATATACTAGGTGACTTCATGCTTGGCCACACCAAAGTGCTTCGCATAAATTCATTTGACATTTGGGAGCGGCTGAGTCAACAAACGATGCCACTCTTAAAACTAACCAATTTCATTACAATTTACCATCTTTATTTACTTCCTGTGCAACTTAATTCCAAAGTGATTTTATTACAGGTACATTTTTGTATAATTTGCTCGATGGGTTCCACAAAGGCTCCCTTTTATACACAGCTGTTATTAAAACTTCCGCCATCTAGTAAAATCACTTGGTGACACAATAAAATTAACCATCACGTCTGTTTGCTAGGAGACTCACTAGGGGACTAATCGTCACGTAGCGTGACGTGAAGGTGCAGTGTGGACATTGCGATAGTATGGAGTGCGTTGGTTCGTTAGGATATGTCGCCTAGCTTGCAGCGTAGCACTAAGCACCACCTACCTGTGTGGCCGAGGCCTATGATTTGAAACTATGAATGGTTTTGCAACGTGAATTCAGTTGAAAAGCGAAGCTGTGCTTTAGAAATTTTCCTTTCTTTCTTCTTATTTTAATAACCACTAATCACCTTTTCTCCAGTATCAGTTACAATTAGAAAAAAAAAATTTAGACATAATATCGTCCATTTTCACCTGACGAGGAAAAAGGATGTCTTTGAAACCGGTAGTGAACTCAAATAAAACAGTGATGAATACATAGTGAAATTAAGTGTTTTATTTATTTTATCAAAATAATTATAAGTATTACACCACAATGTGAAACAAACGTCTTTTTTATAATTCAAGAAACAATAAATCTATATTTTTGCCGTGTACATTGTGCTTTACAATTTCTTACCTAGCGTATTGGATTTATATTTAAGGAAACAGCTGGTGTTAAACAAAGTTGGAAAAGAAACTCGTTAAAAACTTATTGCTCTGATTGAAAAGAAATTTAATTATTGGCATAAAAATTTCATCCCTTCCGAATCATCCCTCCTGGGATACAATTCTCTTTTATTGAGCTCTTTAAGTTTAATACGAACTGATGTTAGTTACTGTTAAGAATTTAAAGAAATAAAAAAAAATCATTGTAAGAATTGAAAAACTACATTTCGTGCGTATATTATTGTCTTTCATTATTCATTTTGTATCTCATTACTCGGAACCTTTTTCGTATTTTATCATGGATTTGTCTAACATATAAAGAAAAAGAAAAAAACAGAAGTACGTCTTAGAAAAGTGCTTCTTGGAAGGCGTGGTAACCGATAGGTTTATGCGATTATTCAGGGTAGCAGCTTTGAATCTTTCGAATAGGTTTAAACCGGTACTTTCGAATGTACACACCACCACGTTATGTCTATTTTTGGGTTCGAAGAGAGAATATATCTCCATACCCTAATATGTCTATTTTTGAGTTCGAAGAGAGAATAGATCGCCACACCTTAATAGCTTGAAACACAGCTTTTGCCTCGTTTACACCCACAGATCTCGTCATAAAATCGTATGTGCTTTTCTGTTTCTCATCATCCATACCCTTCCCTCACTTAAAGTTTCTTCAACTTTCTCGTTTCATATTTCTCTTGTCTATCTCTTCCTCACTCTCTGTTAATTATGGTATGTCTTGCGTAACTTATTCTCTCAGTGTTTACAAATCTCTTGAAATTCCTTTCTTAATTTTGCTTATAATTTCCACCTCAAACCAACAGTTATCCTTGATCCAATGATTCCTTACTCTATCATACATTGTAATACCATACACATATTTCTACCATATATATTCTACCCTTATCACTCTCTTTCAATATTTAGGCTTGTATTTAAATGCGCGCTTGCGCCACTTTGCTTAATCACTCTTGAAAATTATGCGAATGATTTATAGATAAAAAATATTACTTAGTGCGCCTTAAATCATTTTATCAATCAACTCACTGACAATTCAATCGACAATAAGATTCGGATAATTCGTCCAATAAATATTGAAAAACACTTGAGGAACATCTGATTTCGGAATAAATAAAATGAAGGAAAAGTGAGGACAATGAAATCGAAAAGCTTTGTTCCGCAATTTGTACTGGTTGCAAAATTACAATTTTGAAACATTGTTCCTTTTATTCTGATTTTGCTCGTTCATTGGGAGGATTAAATCACAGAAAAGTTTGGTTGAAGGGAATTATATTTTGAAGAAAAAAAGTAAGAGACGTCGATGGAACTGAATGAAAATATGTTGAGATATAAAGTAGATGAAATATGTTGAGATGTAAAGTAGATGAAATATGTTGAGATATAAAGTAGATGAAATATGTTGAGATATAAAGTAGATGAAATAAGGTTGTCGATATTGTATCCCTCTTTGGTTGTTTACAATACAACCTGGCGGACTTTTGTGTATCTGGCAATTTATTCTTGCCAGCCAAAAAAGTATAAACGATGCATTACGTAAAACCCAGACAAGAATCAACCATATTTGATAAAAATACTAACGGGAATTGATTCGCAACCCTCAGGTCGAAAGACGGGTGCCTTACCGACTTAACAACAATGGTTGTCAAGAATAAATAAAACATACACTTTTTGGTTCGGATTTTTTTATTGCTAATTTTGTTTCAAGTAACAGTGCCAGAAATGATGAAATTATATTGATGTTGATTCGGCAATATCGCTAAAGAAAATCTTGCATCCGGGGCAGTGGGTGAAAACGGTTTGAACCCAAACCTGTGACTCCCGGTCGGAAGACAGGGGTAGGTCTATGTTAGAGATGTTTGCTACTTTATTATCTCTTCCTATGCCGACAGAGAAATGACGTGATTGTGAGTTTGTTATTCTGTTGAGAAAATTGTGATAATCAAACGAATACTACACACCAAAAACGATTTTCTTTCTTTTGCGACGTACCCTTTACCATACCAGAATTGGTAATTCGGGCATATTGAAGGACGTACTAGATATACAATTCTGTTATCGGTCACAGTTATCAATATTTCTAGTTTATAACCACGGAACTCGCAATTATTCATCGCACGTGTTGGCAAAAATACCGCACGTGAAAAACGATAACACTTGCATGTACTCAGTATATTGCGAGTGTTGCGACCTGATGAACTCTTTTATCAAACTTTGGTACCATTGCGTATCGAACCTGAAACCTCCGGGTGGAGATTAAGCGTCATTTCAACTAGACTACGGAGGTCATTGATTTGAAAAATACGGATTTACATTTATTCTAACCTCCCTTATTGTAACAGGAAAAAAGTACTTAATTTTTTTTTGTATCAAAACCAAAAAGCAGGTAAACGAAATGAGAAATTGCCTTTCTGCCCAAAAAGTAATTTATCAAATAATATAACCCTTTCATAATCCTTCAAAATTAATTAAACACGCCGTTTAATGTCGAAAATATTTCCGAATTCTCCGCTATAAAACTTGTATGAAAATGTATAATAACAAAACCGTATTATAAAATCCCACAAAAGGTAAACTCTCATATGATTAAAAATGAGTTTAAGGATACGTAGTATTAATTTCCAAATGGGGAAAGGGTCCTGGGAATTGGGAATTGGGAATGGGAGAGAAAATATTGGAATTGGGTGAGTGTAAGATACAATACTGTTTGAGAAAATAATTCATAATGCGTAGGTCTTTTTTACCGTTATTTATGTTTTCATAACAATATTAGAGAAATTATATATTTTAATTTATTTAACTAAAACACTGTTTTTTCTACTTCATGTAACGGTATAACCCTACTGATTTCTAGGTTTTCCCCTCATCATCAGGGATGATATAGTTTCGACATGTAGAACGAATAAATGAAGAATGACTAATATAGCAAATATACAATGCAAATGCATGTGTAAGGCGGGAAAAAGGAATACCGAGGAAAGTTTGATTGAATCAAGTTAATTGTATTATAAAGGAAAGAAATGTAAAAGTCAGAGAAATACGTATATTGAGAAGAATTGTATTATACTCGTATATGACAGAATACGGAATGAAGTGATAAAGGATAAATGTGAACTTAAGGCGGATGTGTTCAGTGTGGTGAAATGGTTTGTGCATGTGGAACGTATTAATGAAAAAAGACTAACAAAACATATGTATAAGGCAAATGTTAGCGAAAGGCGTGAGAGACGAAAACCATGGTATGTTTAGCCGGATTAAGTGAACGATATTTAAAAATAAGGGAACGTTAAACGTCAGAATCGTTGGAGTTGTGTGATAAGCTGTGTCAAAATAGAAGAGGCAGAAAATGTGTCATGACAGGAAAGTCTAGCGCTCTCTCTTATCTGCCTACTGCGACAGGGAAATGATGGAAATTTTCAAAAGAATATTCGCCTTTGACATAATAATAAATCACCTAATAAAGCTCACATTAAAAACAACCACATGCCTTATTTTTCAACAAATTGTTTTATTTATTGCCTATTGTTTGAAATTTTTCAAACTTCAGTCTTTAACCAAACAGGCCAGCAACAGATAATAAGAAATATGGGTGAATGTCCTTTCATATAACAAATACATTATTAATGCTAATATGTATTTATAAACGCTGACTTGACCACAACATACTCCACTCCACCCACACCGGTTACGGGTCATTCGCACTCGGACCTTACGACAATAACACCACTTCTCGTAATGAATCACAAATTTCCGGTTTCGTGCAGAAGGGTTATGCAAGCAACTTGATGGTTGCATCATGTCAGGCAGTTCACTAGCATAACTTGCATGATAGATAATGCCTCGTGCTGCTGCAGTTTCTAGATAGCTTGCAAATTATTAACCGCTGACACAGTATTTGGTCATTGCAAATTTGCTGCGTTATCGATGTAATTTAGTGAAGTGAAATTTTCCTAGTATGAATATAAAAAAAATACGTTAGATATGATTTATGGAAGATATAATAAATTAACGTGTTTAGGGATGAGTATGTGCTTAATAATGCTGATGTGTTGAGTAAGATGAAATAAAGCACTGTGAAATAGTTTGGGCATGTAGAACGCATGAATGAAGAAAATTAACATAACAAATATTCAGTGCAAAATGTAAGGGGAAGACATAGTAAATGAAGCAAAGAAATATATGGTTGAGTTAACGTTTTAGAAAAATGTGAAAAGAAAAGTGAATGTAATATTTATGTGGGCAATGAAAGATTCAGAGCAAATTAAATAATTCTGCTATTAATTGTGTTCGTAGGTCATTATGAAGTTTTGATGGAAGAAAAACCATTCGTGAGTCATTTGTGAGGTGTTGACAAAAAAATAAAATCCGTTCGTAGGTCGTTATTTGTTGTGGATGGGAAAGGAAATCGTTCTTTTATCGTTGTGAGATGTAGACGAGAAAGAAAGTCTGTTCGTAGGTCGCAACGATGTGTGAACGAGAAAGAAAGTCCGCCGGTAGAGCGTTATGACGTGTGGACGTGAAACAAAGTCCACCCGTAGGTTATTATGAGGTGTGGATTTTAAAGAAAATCCGTTCGTAAGTGTGAGGTATTGACGAGAATGTAAGTCCGTTTAACAATTGGTCAAAACATATGTGTGGAGTATTTTGATGTATGATTGCGAGACATGGTGCATGGGTAAAAGGGATCGAAAAAGACTAGAGGCTTTCGAGATGTGAACCTATAGACGAATCCTAAGGATTTCCTGAAGAGACCACATTACAAATCAGGAGGTTCTCAGCAGCATCGAAGAAACCAGGCACCTGTCAAACACCATATCGAAAAGGCGTGCAGAATGGATGGGTCATATGCTGCGACACGAAAATCTCCTGCACAATATACTGGAGGGAATGATTGAGGAATCGATTGGCAGAGGGCGTCCTCGCCGAGAGTATCTGGAGCAAATATGCAACGATATGAACTGCACCTCCTATACAGAGCTCAAGAGGATCGCTGAAGACCGAGCGGAATGGAAGAGGAGATGCAGAGCTTTGCTGCTAACCAATCCCTAGGATTGAAACTGAAGAAGAATAAGTAAGTCCGTTTGAAGGCTGTTATGATGCGTGAACGAGAAAGAAAGTTCGTCAGTAGAACGTTATGAGGTGTCGACGTGAAAGAGTCAATCTGTAGGTCGTTGTGAGGTATGGATGAAAAATAAAGTCTGTTTTAAAAGTCTGAATCCTTTCTGTATGGTTTATAAGTTCAGATAGTGCTAAGAAATAGGTATTTTCAAAATGTGTCTGTACCATATCGGTCCACTCTCTTTACTAATCATTAAAGTGTAAGCTTTTTAATCTGTTCACCGCGTTAAAAATCAAATTCCACGAATCCTGTGCGCGGCACAATTTCTGTTTTTTTAATTTCTAAGTTTAAACGCGTATTTTTTTTAGAACCACTGATATTTGATTACAACACCAAGTAAACATGACACATAAGTAATTTTCTGATAATAAATAATAGTCATTACTCTTAAGGAGACTCATTAAATAAAGGAGATAAACTAAACATTACGTAAAATAAACAAAGGAATTCTACGATCAAAGCAATGATTCATTACACTCACCCAATCAAATGCATATAGCACTAGTAATGTTTATTTACATAAGAGAGACTTAGTAATGTTTATTTACGTAAGAGACTCATCGCAGGACTCGATCCGCGTGACAGGTCGTTACATGTGACGCAATAGCTGGAAATATTGAGAAACCAAAAAAAATCGGCGCTCTGTTTATTCAACAATATCTCATAAACTAATATATTATTTGACAAGGTTTTCAGAGATGTCGCTAGAATAAAGATTATTTTAAATTTTAGTTCCATTTTCATTTCGGTTTTGTGTCATTCTTTTTAAGTATTTGTGATTTGAAACTTGGATTGTCGTCAGATCACAGGCGTTTGTGCTTCCCGCGAGGAACACGTTAAAGATTCCTCGACTCATTATTATCCACTTTAGTGTCATTACTTCTTGGAAGGTTTACTTAAGTTCAACTTTTTCTTAATTACCAAATGACATTTTTGCTTCGAACCTTTTACACATTAATTCCACGAAAAGGTTTCAGGATTTTCTCCTCGGAATGATGGTCGCCCTAATAGTCTTAATTCTCCTTGATTGGCTTAATAAATTAGTTCAGAACAGTAAAAATCTTTTGAATAAGAAAATTTTACAAGAGAAAACTTCCAAAGAGACTTATTTAAACAATAAAAAAAGTATTACAAAAAAAAAGTTTTGGACAATTGAGAAAGCTCACGAAATAAAGATGTTTGTCTGAAATTAATGGAAAGTGAGGGAAAGGTAATGGTGAGAGTATATTGTAGACATTTTAATAAAAGGAAAGCAGAGGAATCATGAGAAAGAGAAGAAATGTGGATGAGGGAAAATCTTTGAATGTAGATACAATAGTGTAGTGGTGTGACACCTGTGAGTACAATAGTGTGGTGATGTGACATCTGTGGATACAATAGTGTGGTGATGTGACATCTGTGGATACAATAGTGTGGTGATGTGACATCTGTGGATACAAGAGTGGGGTGATGTGACACCTGTGAGTACAATAGTGTGGTGATGTGACATCTGTGGATACAATAGTGTGGTGATGTGACATCTGTGGATACAATAGTGTGGTGATGTGACATCTGTGGATACAAGAGTGGGGTGATGTGACACATGTGAGTACAATAGTGTGGTGATGTGACATCTGTAGATACAATAGTGTGGTGATATGATACCTGTGAGTACAATAGTGTGGGAATGTGACATCTGTGGATACAATAGAGTGGTGATGTGACATCCGTAGATACAATAGTGTGGAGATGTGACATCTGTAGATAGAATAGTGTGATGATGTGACATTTGTTTCCTATGAAAAGAACAGGTCTTGATGGATAAGTTATATATTAAAATAGCAATTTACATTTTTTTAGGCGATTAATTCTTTGTAATAATGATAATAATAATACAAGTTTATATAGCGCCGTTCAGGGAGCAGCTTCTTTGCAAGGGCGCTCTAACTTGAGATTCGAACCCTCTTATATTGACATATTAAAAATATTACATAATAAATATGTAAAAGCCGAGTGTCAAAATGTGAAGGTGTTAGCTACGGTCATTAGATAAATCACTTCTCCGCATCTGCATATCTTTAGAAAAACATATTTGGTAAGAAAATAGCAGAAAACTTACCGAGAGAAGACTAGTTACTAAGTTTAAAACATACAGCCTTAATTTTACCTTCACTTAACATCTACTTAATAGGCAGCATCATAATTTCATCATGGAGCTGGAATATGTTAAGTAGCTCTTAATAAAGCGTTTCTTCTTTAAGATTTCCACTGTTGTAGGGAAACATTGCAGGACATTTACCGAAAATCTCTTTGATCGTGTATGAAGAAGTGAAAATAAAATTGATGTTGATTCAAAATGAACAATACATGAAAGACTCAATGAATGAAAAATGTTATGAGTGAGTGTTATCACATTGTTTATTTGTTTAAAAATCCATTGTATAAAATTCTTGTGGTCTTATTGCAAACTTCTTCTTCTTCTCAGTGTCATGTCAGGTCCCCCCAACGTTGAATATCACTGAGAGTAGATATCCCCAACGCTCCTTATACCAGTCCAATCACGCATATTGCGGAGCCAGGAGATTTGCCTCCTGCCAACACCTCTTTGGCCTTCTATTTTGCCTTGGATGATCAGGTGCAGTAATCTGTACTTTGCTCCTCTAAGTGCATGACCCAAGTAGGACACCTTTTGGATTTTAATATTGGTCAGCAACTCTCTATTAACTTTGGCTCTTTGAAGAACCCTCGTGTTGCTGACCATATCCGTCCAGGGTATCCGTAGCATTCTCAACCAACGTGGTTAAATTAAAAGTGGAGTTATACAGACCCTAAATCATTCAAAATTATATTTAATTAGCATACTCGTATAATTCGTGAACTTTATAATTTAAAACAATAAAAGAGATATAATATATTATTATAGGAAAAAAGAAAGCGAAAACATGCTGTAGAGTTGTTGGATAGATTCCTTAGAGGTATATGAAAATTATTGTTAGATAAATTCCTTTGAGGTATGTGAAAATTATTGTTAGATAGATTCCTTTGAGGTATTTGAAAATTATTGTTAGATAGATTCTTTTGAGGTATTTGAAAATTATTGTTAGATAGATTTCGATATTTTTATCTTCTTAAAACGCTGTCAATTCATATGGTATTATATGTGTATAAAGGTGTTCTTTGAAAATGATAGAAATATCAAAACCATAATTTCAATATATCATCGAAGTGAAAAGAAAACAGTGTTTATACTGACAATAGTTTTCAATACAAATATAAAAAATATTTATACCGAAAACTTGTAAGGCACTTAGGGAAAAAATTGTGAAATGTAAAATGCACCAAGTTATTGAGAGAATACAATGCCTGATGAACACCTGAGTAAAACAAAACGTTTCAGTTGTAAGTAAACGCATTTCTACAGTATTGTTTCTGCTTCTTTCTGTCTTTTTCTATGTCCCCGTATCACTTCCAAACATCAAAGTTGATTCTAAAATACTGTTACTTCACTGATAGTATGATCGAATTTTGAATTAGAGCGCCCTTAAGGGGTGTCTGCTCTCTAAATATGTTAGTGCTATGAAGGTTGTCCCTTTATTATTATTATTATAAGTATCAAAATAACCTAGTGATTACTTTCTGAGGAAAAAACATGTTGACATAACCATTTTGATTACATGTTTGTATTACGATAAATACATTCCCATTTTACTCTAAACGAGAAATAATCTTGTCTACCTTAAGTTGACACACGCCTTAACGTTGTTTTTATTAAATGTTGACTTTGCTTGTCCGGGATGTGTAATATAATATTATATAATAACATTTGTCCTTTTTCCCTCTCTTACTTATCCAATGAAACGTTTCTTTACCCCAGACTCCATCTGAACAAACTCTCATAATATTTTCCTACAAATATGTAATTATGTGATTTATTTTATTATACTTTCTGATGTTACATTTTGTTCGGTAACCTTCGTAGTCTAGTTTGAAAGACGCTTGATTTTCATCCGGAGTTTTCAGTTTCGATTTTCTATCGTACCAAAAAAAGGAATTAAGATTTCGTCTGGTAACAACAATACTTTTTAATTTATTTTCAGCCTAAGAAAGTATGATCATATAACTTCATACCAGAAGACATTTAACTGGTTGAATGTTAGAGGTAGACGCCAAATTCATATACTGTATATATTGTATAATATCCTAAACTGCCCCGCCGCCCCGTTTTATCTCGCCGAAAATTTTCAGCGTCTTTCAAATCATGGATTAGCGCTACGCTCAAACAGAGATTGTTTATTGGCCTTTCCAGTTCACCGCTCCACTTTTTTTACGTCGTCCTTTACTGTCCATGCAGTGAGACTCTGGAATCAGTTACAAACCAATATAAGACTCGCTCCGTTCTTGGCATGATTTAAGAAGAGACTGAAAAAAAATTTAATTTCTAATCAGTAAAATAACGTGTTTCATTCCTGATTTTTATTTTCCTTTCCTCTACATCATCCCTTCCTTTCCTTTCGATTGATGATATCTCACTTTATATGAAAAATTAATGTTCGGGTGATTGTTCGTCTTTGTGGCGTTCGTGGGCATATACTCACGTATGTGTTTATGAATTTCGTGGGGATGGATAGTCATTTGAATGATTTATGCGACCACGTAACTTGCTTCATTTCTTTTGTCTGGTTGGCTGGAAGAGATTGCCGCCTGGCAATAAATAAATAAATACATGTATGCCTTAGTATTAACAACACGCGATGACGAACTCGTGCCTACTCCAATGCTTGGAATGGAGCCGAAGGCAATATAGTCTCTCAGCCCCGCTTTTCCGTTTACGTGTACAATGATGTCGGCTTAAAAATGTCTGGCGTCCTCGTGACTCGCCCTCCTCTTGGGGGTGTATCTCGATTTTGAGGATGTTAAGAAGTGAGTCCTTACCTTTTGAAACGAGTAGCGTGTCTCTCTAAATGTATTTTTTCAGTCTTGACATATCACTAAGATCCAAAAGTATCCTGCCTAAACAAGTAAGAGCATATATTAACATGTATTTCTACCCTCGGTAGTATATCAACTGGGGGCGTTAGAAGACGTGCGGTTTCGTTATATTCAGCCGCCGGCATGCGACACCTACGAGTAAATTAATAATACGCGAAAATTATTAAAATTAACGCGCACGGAATTTGTGTTTTACTTTATCAGTAACAAAATCGTGTTATAGCAAGGTACGCATTTATAAGACCCGTGTGCGACCTATCCTCACATATGGCATCGAAGCGAGGGCGGACACTGTCAGCGCAAAAAGTATGCTAAGGACAACGGAAATGAGAATTCTGCGCGCTATTGCTGGGAAGACTTTGCGTGATCGTGTAAGGAACACCACAATCCGAGAGGTCTGTGAGGTCCAAGATGTGGTCAAATGGGGACGACAGCGTTGACGATACTGGTACCAACATGTACAGAGAATGAATTCCACAAGAACTCCATACATAGCTCTGCATGGGGTGCCGGATGGATGGCGTCCGCCAGGGATACCCCCGAAACGATGGAGAGATAGCTGGAGCTCAGCATCACAGGACAATCCTGCAGTAACAGGCTCTTGAGAGTCTACAGAAAGTTTAAAAAGAAGAAGAAAAAGTAACAAAATGTATGTAAAGTTGGAAACCTCGAAAGGGCCACACGAAATCTTAAATTGGACTACATTTGGCCCGCGGGCCACGATTTGGACACCCCTGCTCTAGAGTCTAGACCACGGAGGACGTCTTGTTCTACAAAGTTTGAAAACAAAAATTAACTCAAACTGTAAATTTTCTTTTAACTTTTGAAACGTGTATCATAATAAAACGAGTTCCTGCGAATTATATAGCTCAGATACTCTTAACGAAAAACAGGGAAAACCTCTTTTCGGCATCAGTCCAATTATCCTCATTTGAGATATATCATCTGCCAGGTATGGACGTGCTTTCCGTTTTAATGTACCTGTTTCCACTTAGTAGAATCTCCCCTTGATTACCTCCCGGAGAAAGAAATGTGGGTTAACGACGACATCCAACTATAAACGGTGGTAATTGGGACGCTAATGGTGACAGAGCACATTACCAGAACTGCGAGGAAACTAACAGGGCTATTTGGTATAGTCTTTTTTTATTTATTGGGAGGAAAATATTATTGCGAAAAGCCTATTTTCGATTTCTTGTGTCAATCAAGAAAAGTGTTCTTAATTCGTTTGAGGAATATTTGGAATGTTCGAGTGTCGCTAGTCTTATGGACTTATTTTTTATTTCTTTATTAGAAAATATGGAACATCTGTCGGATGTTGAATATTAATTTATCTTTTGGGATCTTCTTACAAATGGATATGAACTCCATTTATTATTTTATTTTCAAGTCCTTGACACACGCAGGTATTTCCTACAACGAACAGATATATCAATAAGTACAAAAAACATATAATACTTTAAAGGAATTTTTATAAATTAAGAAATTTGATAATAAATTATAAAAAAATGTAAATATAATAAAAAAATAAAACGTGCTACAAATAAAATGAAATTATACTTATTTATTAGTGTTTTTCATGAGTTGAGTCTCAAAGATGAAAGGAAAGCAAATTTACATGTTTATTTAAACTTTTTTTTATTGTATTTAAAGAGACCATTCGTCACATAGTTGGGAAGACACCTGGTATCTAAACAGAGGGTTGCGAATTCAATACTCTTTGTTACTCATTTTTTTCAAAAGATTTCCAATTTGGCTTTTATTTAAAGTATTGTAGCGAGGTGCTTAACTTGATACGTCGTGATGATTTTGATATGTCTTGTATTTAAAATAAATACAAAACTCAGGAATGCGGATAAAAGTGAGAGTAAATAATCAACGAATGGTCGAGTGAATAACAATGTTTATTTGTCTACAAGTAGGTATTTTATAGTTGTGCGTGAATGCGCCCGCGATATATACTTTGTCTCACTCCTGCGCGTGCCCCAGTATAGCGGGTAGGATACAGCGTCTTTCCAATCATGGATTAGCGCTACGCTCAAACAGAGATTGTTTATTGGCCTTTCCAGTTCACCGCTCTTCTTTTTTCACGTCGTCCTTTACTGTCCATGCAGTGAGACTCTGGAATCAGTTACAAACCAATATAAGACTCGCTCCGTCCTTGGCATGCTTTAAGAAGCGACTGAAAAAACTCTTAATTTCTAGTCAGTAAAATAACGTGTTTCATTCCTGATTTTTCTTTTCCTTTCCTCTCCACCATCCTTTCCTTTCCTTTTGATTGATGATATCTCACTTTATATGAAAAATAGTGTTCGGGTGATTGTCCGTCTTTGTGGGGTTTGTGGGCATGTTCTCACGTATATGTTTATGGATTTCGTGGGGATGGATTGTCATTTGAATGATTTGTGCGACCACGTAACTTGCTTCATTTACTTTTGTCTGGTTGGTTGGAAGAGATTGCCGCCTGGCAATAAGCCCGCCAGATTGTATTGCAATAAAAGTGTTAAATAAAAAATAAATAAATAGGATATTTATTTGCCGAAACGGCGAGACAAAGCGATGCGCTCTCCCTCTACCGTGGAATGCCGCGTAAATAATATTTGCGAGTACACATTGTTGACGTTTCTGGCATGTGACAATTGTAGATGTCCAGAGGTTGATTCATCGGTCGTTGACCCTGTATGTTTGACAATTTATTTAGGGACGTAGGTATTCCCTACAGTATCTTTAACTTCTGATTTGTATTTCCATGAGAGAAGTTACACATGTTTATGATGTCCATATTTTACATTTAACGACATTTAAAACATCTGGTTATCATACTCGAATAATATCAAGAGTCAAGGCACTGATTCCCAAAGCGGACATTATCGGCCCCTTAGAGGTGGTATAAGCCTCAAGGGGGGCGCTGGATGGCAAAAAAAATAGGGGGGGGGGGCAGGCTAGTGAAAATAAGTAAAGAATGCAAATATATATTTCTTTCAAATAGAGTCGTATGTCAGAAAAGTCAATTTTATAGTAGATCTATTTGAAGTTTATGGTATATGTTTTCCGATATTTTCAAGGGGGTTGGGGATGAGGACGCTGATGAAATGTATATTCTAAAAAGAAGCGCTTATCCGAAAAACTTTGGGGAACACTGTGAACACGGTTAAGGTTTTAACGCTGGAGGTTTAATGACATTTTAGTTTATTCAACTTAAACAGTGTTTTTTCCATTTAAGTGGAAAATTGTGTTTTAGCTTTCAATCAATTAAAATATCGTCTTCAAAGCACATAAACTTACAACAAAAAAATACTTTTTAATAGTTATGAAAAAAATTTATCTTCGATACCTTTGTGTCCTTTTGTTAGTCTAGTTATGACTAAAATTATCTTCGATACCTTTGTGTCCCTTTTGTTAGTCTAGTTATGACTAAAATTATCTTCGATACCTTTGTGTCACTTTTGTTAGTCTAGTTATGACTAAAATTATCTTCGATACCTTTGTGTCACTTTTGTTAGTCTAGTTATGACTAAAATTATCTTCGATACCTTTGTGTCACTTTTGTTAGTCTAGTTATCACTAAAATTATCTTCGATACCTTTGTGTCCGTTTGTTAGTTTAGTTATCACTAAAATTATCTTCGATACCTTTGTGTCACTTTTGTTAGTCTAGTTATGACTAAAATTATCTTCGATACCTTTGTGTCACTTTTGTTAGTCTAGTTATCACTAAAATTATCTTCGATACCTTTGTGTCCGTTTGTTAGTTTAGTTATCACTAAAATTATCTTCGATACCTTTGTGTGACTTTTGTTAGTCTAGTTATGACTAAAATTATCTTCGATACCTTTGTGTCACTTTTGTTAGTCTAGTTATCACTAAAATTATCTTCGATACCTTTGTGTCACTTTTGTTAGTCTAGTTATCACTAAAATTATCTTCGATACCTTTGTGTCACTTTTGTTAGTCTAGTTATGACTAAAATTATCTTCGATACCTTTGTGTCACTTTTGTTAGTCTAGTTATCACTAAAATTATCTTCGATACCTTTGTGTCCGTTTGTTAGTTTAGTTATCACTAAAATTATCTTCGATACCTTTGTGTCACTTTTGTTAGTCTAGTTATGACTAAAATTATCTTCGATACCTTTGTGTCACTTTTGTTAGTCTAGTTATCACTAAAATTATCTTCGATACCTTTGTGTCCGTTTGTTAGTTTAGTTATCACTAAAATTATCTTCGATACCTTTGTGTCACTTTTGTTAGTCTAGTTATGACTAAAATTATCTTCGATACCTTTGTGTCACTTTTGTTAGTCTAGTTATCACTAAAATTATCTTCGATACCTTTGTGTCACTTTTGTTAGTCTAGTTATGACTAAAATTATCTTCGATACCTTTGTGTCACTTTTGTTAGTTTAGTTATCACTAAAATTATCTTCGATACCTTTGTGTCACTTTTGTTAGTCTAGTTATCACTAAAATTATCTTCGATACCTTTGTGTCACTTTTGTTAGTCTAGTTATGACTAAAATTATCTTCGATACCTTTGTGTCACTTTTGTTAGTTTAGTTATCACTAAAATTATCTTCGATACCTTTGTGTCACTTTTGTTAGTCTAGTTATGACTAAAATTATCTTCGATACCTTTGTGTCACTTTTGTTAGTCTAGTTATCACTAAAATTATCTTCGATACCTTTGTGTCCGTTTGTTAGTTTAGTTATCACTAAAATTATCTTCGATACCTTTGTGTCACTTTTGTTAGTCTAGTTATGACTAAAATTATCTTCGGTACCTTTGTGTCACTTTTGTTAGTCTAGTTATGGCTAAAATTATCTTCGATACCTTTGTGTCCTTTTGTTAGTCTAGTTATCACTAAAATTATCTTCGATACCTTTGTAACTAACAATCGTGACACAAAGGTATCGAAGATACCTATCGAAGATACCTTTGTGTCACGTTTGTTAGTCTAGTTATGACTAAAATATACAAAATTGAAAAAAAATATTTCATTTAATTATCTTTCCGAATTTCACTTAATATGCGGGTTTTATTAACGCGACTCGAATTTCAAACTCATTAATCGATCTCTTTGTCAGATAAACTTGTTTGTTGAACTTAGAGCTTAACAGTAAAACTTCGAGCCCTAAACATTTAAAAAAATATTAAAAACAACTTAAAAAGAGTTTAAAAAGGAATTCGATCCCTAACCATGTTTCTTTTTTGTTTTTATTAATTACTGAAAAATCAAAGGATAAAAATCTAAAATCATAAATATATTCTATCCAAATTGTAATAAATCTCAAAAATGATTTTGCGGAATTTCTATTTTAAAATTTTTGGCATTAAAATGTAAAATAATAACCTTTTCCTTTATTTTCCTTTTTAATTTAAACTATAAGTATGTAAATAAATGATTTCGTGTATTTTGTAACGTGAATAAATCCCTTAACAGTATTTGTAGACAAATTGATTATACAAACAGGGGAAATAAATCTTGTTTTGTATTTCCTTTTTTTTTCGTTTAAAGTATAACCTGGCAGATTTATTCCAGTGTGAAAATATCTTCCAACTAGCCAGAAAGATGTTATAACAAGCAGACTGGAACCCTTTTTTTACCTCTTACCTCCCTGTGATGTGTAACTAATACACATTGCTTCTAAAAAACTTTAATATCTCTATAAATATAATAAATACTGGGTTCAGCTTTTCGATATTCCTCCGTAATACATTTCCGCATTGAAGGAAAAAAATAATATTAATATAGTAGTAATTAGCTCTTATCGGCCACATCAGAGATATTTTGTGAACACAATCAAACGTGTGCCAGTGTGTATCGTATGTATATTCATTCTAAAAATACGCTATGGGTGTGGAAGTGACGCTATTTACGTCTCACTCTTCTTCGGTATATGGGAACGCAAGAAATAGAATCTCAGTTCGCAATTGTGTTTCTTCCTTCGAGGTATAACAATCCGAGACCGAGTCCCGTCTCAGTTCTCAGTAGCTCTGGGGCATCCATTTGAGGTGGACGCTTTGCCCGTTTTGTGAACGTCGGCTTATGTCTTTTCATGTTTTCAGCAATTAAATTTCAATTATTATCACTTTTGACTTCAAATTTAATTAATTTAAGCGATTGGCAATGAATATTATTTTAAATCGATAATTTTTACATGTGTATTGATGTGCATTGAATACACAGCACCGTAGCGCGCTGATTTTTTTTAGCACATGAAGAGAAAGGTTCAAGTGGAAACTAACGGGAGGCGAACCCATAATCTCCGGGCTGGAAGACAAGTGTCTTACCACCGAAGTTAATAATGTATAGTTTGGATCACGAAGATATGATATTTTAAACAAACAGTTTGATTTTCATTTAAATAATTAAATGTATATGTTTAATTTCTCCGCTAAACCATATATTATTTTAAATCCCATTAAATATATTTCAATTACCAAAGAATATTTCCTAAGGAATCCCGCACTATGACAATCTGTTCTGAAATATTATTTATTGCGTTTCACGTCTAGCGAAAAAAGCTTAATATTTAATTACGAACTGAAATTAATATATATTATATTTACAAAGCTCCCGGAATTGAATCCGACATAAGCTAATCTCCTTAATCCTGCGGGCTTCACTGCTGCGCGCTGCCGAGGATTTAGTTCAGTTTTCAGTTCTTTAACGTGATATTTCAGGCCACTGAAATTTCTGAAACAGTCATTTTTGTAGTCTACTTAGCAGCATCATCCGATAGATCGTGCTTCCGGTTTAATTACGAGATTTTTTAAAGTAATTTTGCTATGTCTACATTAAACATTTTTCGTTTATTTTTTTATTGGAATATTTGAAAATATTTTAATTTTGTTTAATTTATTTGAAGCCCATGGAAAACATCAATGAAAGTTAATTTGTTTTTACAGTATTGGGATCCAATAGGGTAGGGTATTATGACAGGACTTATTATGTTGCTTTTGTTTAAAATATGTGTGTGGCGTGTGTAATTTTAGGAAGCAATTAAAACCCCCTTTTTAGGTTAGGTTGAAGCCCATGGAAAACATCAATGAAAGTTAATTTATTTTTACAGTATTGAGATACAATAGGGTAGGGTATTATGACAGGACTTATTATGTTGCTTTTGTTTAAAATATGTGTGTGGCGTGTGTAATTTTAGGAAGCAATTAAAACCCCCTTTTTAGGTGGTCTTAACACAAATTAGTGTACATTCCACCTAAAACTGAATTCATAACAATCTTCATTTAGGTAGGATGTGTATTGGCATTTTATGGGTAAGAGATTCGATGACTCCATAAAATTCTGAACATTTTCGGTATCTTCCAAACTTCCATCTCAACACCTTTAAGTCTGTTATATAAAGCACTTATCCAAGCGCTCTGATATCAACATTTCTAATTATTGTTGTAGAAAATTTTCTTTTAAAAAACCTACACTTACAAATCGAATTTGACTTATCTATCTGGCCTAGGAAAGGGATAATCAAAAAAGTTACCTTGTTATGAAAATACTTGAAAAATTAAAATCTGAAAATATAATTAATCGAAAAACTGCTGAGAATAACATTAGGAACCCTAAATGTTCACCAAATACAAAGTTTATTGCGTTTTTTTTTCAAGAATATAATAGCGAGTTTGTTGCTATACGGCAATCTCTTCCAACCAACTTGACAATTGTTACGTAGATTCGTGGCAAATGCTGGGTGCCAGGTTATTACGTTATTTTCAAAAAGACTTAAATGTAATTCAAGCATTAAAAGCAAAAAATAGTAACACAAGAATTGTTTTTAATAAATATTTACTCAAATTTGGGTGTCCCTAGTCAGTGAATAAGATAATTAAATTATAAACAATCATTCAGAATACAAAGTATATTCTAGAAGTGCTACCGCAGCAAGTTAAATAAAATCAAATAAAAATATTACATTTTCTATAAGCAAAGTCTCCTTAAGGGCGCTTCAGCTTGGACTCGAACCTACTTTTATTGACTGGTTTAATTGGTCACAAAATAAAATTCTTATGCCTTTCAAATTGAGCGGGTTTTTTTTTTAATTCTTGGATAAAACACAGATGACGTCGCGAACTTGCCTGGGTCTTGTGACATTTGAGAAGTGTAATGAATGACATTTATAAAAACGCGTTCAAATTGTTGAATTATTTTATGTATTGTTATCTCCGGAAACGGTGATGTTAATTAGCCACCAAGATCATGTGATCTGACACCGTTGGACTATTTTCTCTGGGGTTACGTGAAAAGACAGGTCTATAAGAATGACCCCCAATCAATTCCTTTTCGCTGAGGGACGAATTTATTCGCGTTATTGGTGAGTTAGAACCACAATTATGCCGAAATGTAATCGAATATTTTGACAAATGAGTGTACATCTATGGAGTTGCAAGAGGTGGACATTTGGCGAAAATGTTTTTTTTGTGTTTAAACGTCATACATTATACTACAATGACCAATAAAACAATTTTTGAAATCAAAGCAAATTGTGTGTTTTATTCAAGAATTTAAAAAATTTTAATTAAAAAATCTGCTCAGTTTGAAAGACCCTTTATTTGTTATATCTGTATGTATTCAGAACAACATATTTGTTAAGAAACCCGCAGAAAACTTACCAAGGGAAGGCGAACTACAATAAACCTTCGTAGGTCCTCCGAAATGTGAGTCCTTGACTTTAGGTGTAGTAGAGTGTATGTATGTAGTGCTCATATGCAATAAATGTTGGTAAGACGTCCCAAAAAGGGTTATCTTTAAGTGCTTCTTAAAGCTGAACACGCCACCCATATATCTAGCACTAAGAGGCAGACCATTCACGCCACAAAAAATTAAGGCAAAAACTCGGTCATAATACCCTGTCCTGTTGAATTGATTTTGAACAATTAATTTAATTCATTAGAAACTATAAACTTACTTGTTAATCTGCAAACGGGGAGAGATAGACAAGTTTAGAATGAGCATTCTCATGAAAGATCATATTCAAATATAAACAAAGCTTAAGGACTGTTCGATTTTTATTTGATATTCTTGTTTATTAATCCTTGTATTGAAACTTTATCCAAATGCGACTCCCGTTTTAAACTCGTAAATGCAAAACTCGTAACTTTTCATATGAACTCAACCGTGACTGTAACAAATATTGCAGATTGCATTTATTTGTTTGGTATAGCGCTGCAATATAATTGCATTAAACCTTGTTCGACACTCTTGGACAATAAGTGCTAATTGTATTTCAAAACTTAATTTTAACAAACAAACGAATCGTAAGTAAAAGTTTTTGCGATTTACATAATTTGGTTCTGAAATGTGCAAATTAAACGGGAAATGCTGAAATTTAATTTGAAATATTTTAAGAGAATTTCAGAAGTTTTTTTTGTATGTGACCATTTATAAACAGGAAAATTTACGTATTTATGCACTACTTAATCGAGGTTTCAAAAAATCCATTGCGTCGTCATGAAAATTATTGAAAGGGTTTTTGTTTGAGAAATGCGAAGAGAAAACTCTAAAATGTTGCGAAATCCGAAGTCATGGTGATAAAAAAGTGGGCAAGGAAAAGTAATTGCGATTTATGGGTGAGCAATAAAATACAAGAATATTTTAAAGAATACTGCTATATCCAATAAATAGTAATTTTTCAAATGATGGTATATAATAGTTACAAGAGGTATTTAAAGGCGTGTAGTTACATGAACAAAGTGAACAGGCACTTAAACTTGAACCGGAAAGTACCAAATTCACATACTGTCTCTATTGTATAATATCCTTAACTGTCCCACCGCCCTCTCTTATCTCGCCGAACATTTTCAGCGCTTTTCCAATCATGTATTAGCGCTACGCTCAAACAGATATTGTATATTGGCCTTTCCAGTTCACCTCTCCTCTTTTTTACGTCGTCCTTTACTGTCCATGCAGTGAGACTCTGGCATCAGTTACAAACCAATATAAGACTCGCTCCGTCCTTGGCATGCTTTAAGAAGCGACTGAAAAACTCTTAAGTTCTAGTCAGTAAAATAACGCGTTTCATTTCTGATTTTCCTTTCCTCTCTACCATCCCTTCTGTTTCCTTAGATTTATTATATCTCACTTTATATGGTAAAAAATGTTCGGGTGATTATACGTCTTTGTGAGCATATGCTCACGGATGTGTTTATGGATTTCGTGGGGATGGATAGTCATTTGAATGTTTTTTTACGACCGTGTAGCTTGCTTCATTTCCTTTTGTCTAATTGGTTGGAAGAGATTGCCGCCTGTCAATAAGCCTGCCAGATTGTATAATATTTGGAATGAAAGTGTTAAATAAATAATAATATCAAAACCTTTTAAGATAATAATCCACAACAGTATTGTAATAACAGCTTTGGTGTATGAAAGTTAAACTTTAGGAAGGAGCCAAATTGATGATGTGTCCACTGAGAAGAATACATGGGGGGACAATATTTGTCAGAAAACAGATTGAAGCGAGAAGTCATGAATGTGAACTTAATACCGGTATATTCCGTAAGACGACGAACAGCACTGATGTAGAACGTATGAATGAAAACAAATTTAACGAAATAAAAGTACAGCAAAAATGTGGGTGGTGGAATAAGACAAAATAATGTAAGATGTGGTGGAATAAGACAAAAAAATGTATGATGTGGTGGAACAAGACAAAATAATGTATGATGTGGTGGAATAAGACAAAAGAATGTATGATGTGGTGGAATAAGACAAAATAATGTATGATGTGGTGGAATAAGATAAAATAATGTACGATGTGGTGGAATAAGACAAAATAATGTATGATGTGGTGGAACAAGACAAAATAATGTATGATGTGGTGGAATAAGACAAAAGAGTGTATTATGTGGTGGAATAAGACAAAATAATGTATGATTGTATCAAGTGAATTACATTTTGAAAAAATGCGTAAAAAGTTAAGAAATCTTAGGAGTCGAATGACAAGCTTTATGAATGTAGAAGATGTGAATTGCAATAATAATTATGTCCTCTCTGCCCACTATTGTACAGTGTTATTGTTTATGATAAAGTGCAACCTGTTGGGTTTATTGCTATGTGACAATCTTTTCCAACCATTCTGAAAATGTTTAAAAAGATCTGGGTTCTACCTATTTAACAAAATCTAAGTTTTTCATGGGAATCAAATCCAAACCATTGAACTAGAAGACAGGTGTCTTATCTACTACGCCTCATGGGTAATATGGTGCCATCATTCAGTCAGCATCCCAGCTGTGTATTCTCTTGAACTTGTTAAACAATTTCATTATCTTTATCAAGAGAAAAGTCTGCTCTTTAATTGGCGCTATATAAATTGTCATTTTATTATTATTATTATTAATAGGTAACATTTCTCTTATTTTTTCATAACAATCATAAAATATTTATTAATAAAAATACAAACATTTTTTAAAATGCATTTCATCATAAAAGTAAATAGCAAATATTTTGTTTTAACGTTCAGATATCAAAGCATTAATCGGGTTAAAATTGTCCATTCAGATTCGCACTGTATATGTTTATGGTAAAGTGAATTTAAAAGGGTCCGCTTAATTTCCTTGCTGATTGCCCAGCCTATGCAACCGCTCCATAAGAATTGTAATTACAATGACGTAATGGCACATTTACTTTACATATCTCCCTTTGCAAGTTAAAATGTAATTAAGCATCATCCCGATAGATGTCGCCGCCGCTTCCTAAAAGGGAAATCCCTACAATAGATGCCACAATGTATTCTGCGGTTTAATCAACTTCACTCTCCTGCCAGCGTTCACTATTTAACATCTACAAGGATGGCGCATAGGTGCATTGAAATGGGAAACGAAATTGCTAAACGAAAACGTAGAGAAGTTAATTAAAGTGTGTAAAGAACAAGAAATTAACGAAACTTTAGATGATAAAGTATGAAGTTATAATGATAGATCTAATAGAAGAGACTTAGAGAAGGAGAATAGATTTGATTATTACATCGCCTTCAAATGGCGCTAAGATAGAGATTGAGGTATGATTTTACACTTTCGTTGCATACTTCGACCTGATGACATATGCTGCACCCGTTTGTGGTAGTGCGAGCAATATGGAGCACCTGAAGTTTCTACGAGTGCAGAGCAAGCATTCAAGATCTCCTTCAAACCCATCCTGGAACAAACCTCTCCCGACTTCACGCCAAACAGCGTAAAGAAACCCTCCAGCACCACATCCTCGATTTGATCTAAAAGTTCTATGAAAGCCAACAGGAACACAGCAATACTCTTATCGTTGTCCTGGGGTGTTACGAGAATAAATCCAACCCACGTTTTCGTTATAAGTACAGGCTTCCAAAGCATCATATATTGCCTGACTAGTTCTCGTACAGTATTAGCAAGAAGGACTAGGGTCAAAATGAATGTGATGAAATGCAAGTAGCCTGAACGAGTGGACTATTCGTACGAAATTAAATGTTAAGATTATTAAAAATTACCTAAAGGAAATTAAAAATAATTTAGCTTATAGTTATAATATATATTAGATTAGTAATTTTGTTCTTAAGTCATAAATTTGTATATACTATAGGTGTAGCCTTTGGCAAATGTGTGTATCATAGATTGATTTATCTTTTATTTAAAAACTACTACTTGGCAAGTTGACTATCACGTGGTAATCTTTTTTAATCAATTAGAAATGATAAGCAATAAATAATTTTGTTATTTCATTAGTTACATTAATCTCCGCTACACGTGTTTCTATCTTCTAGCCCGAGGCTCACTTCGAAAGGAGTGAAAAACACGTATAACGGGAATAAACCGAAACCTTTGATAAAAACCCAGGACGTGTTTAAAGAAGCCTTAAATGTTTTAATTAATCAAAATATTTGAGTCGAATCCCGAGTTAGAGCACCCTTAAGGAGAGTCTGCTATCTAAATGGCGCTATATGAATTCTCCTTCCATCTCCATTGTTATAATTCATATTAAAACATACGTTTTTTACTACGTTTGTGAACATAACATACATGCCATTACAATTCACTTTGTGAATTCAACTTAAATGAAATTGCTATCGTGACACGAGTTTCAAGATCGTCTCTGAGTTCTTTGTCAGACCAGCATATTAATTTACTTAACCTGTTTAATTTTTAACCTATGAAACATAAGGGTTAGATTAAGGGTGCGTGGTAAGGGAAATTTAACATATTTTCAAAAAAGTTAATTTTTATTTATTTACAAATGACAAGAAATGTACATAATTTGCGAAAAAAAAAACAACACGTAATTTACTTTGGACCCATGATTTTATAGGGTCTGGGTTTGTTGCCTTACATTTGTCGTGTCCCCAGTAAACTAGGATTTTGCCTGTATCTCACTGAGGACATATAGTATGAAAAAATAAATCGATACTTCTTTCCGATTTTTGATTATATAAAACCCCGTTGCACATTCTCATCAACCTGACAAACAGTAACACTCAATTACATATGTATACATCACGCGAATCAAACCCCTCACACTTTATCACTCCAGACAGACCAAAACGTTTATCCCACAATATACCGCACATAATCATAAAAAAAACACCACATACAAGAGCTCACACAAACCTTTGCAACAAGTTATTGGCAGAAGCTAGAAATGTGTGCCTGGGTTGAATGAAATGAATATCTGTTCTCTCTGCAGTAATGGCGTGGTAGTGATGATGAATATGAACAGAATAAAAGCCTATCAAGATTATATTTTTATCATTACAGATTTAAGTAACAAAATATCAAGTGAAAGGGGAAAAATAACAATATAACATTAATGGACAACTAGTAACTTTTTGTAAGATAAAAGAAATATTTTCTACGAAACGAATTTTCGTTTCGTTCAACTGAAACACAGATATTTCAGTCTCCTTAATCCTCCAGATATCAGAACAAAGCCTTCAGCGGGGTCGTAGGAGTCCTAAGGCCCCCCTGTCACCGGACAATTGCCGAGTTAATTGCTGCGAGGCTTTGATCGTCTGCGCAGCTTTGGGGCTACCATCCTTTCCCCCTGCCCACCGCCTTGCAGCCCTGGAGCGACTTTAATTAAATGATAAGCTTATTTTCAATCTTTAATAAATCTGGATATTAATAGAGTTAAATGAAAATAAACGAAAATATAATAAAGTATTTTCATCATAGCGAATTGAGTCCAGGAAGTGGATGAAGAAAATTGAATGAAATACCTCAAATTCAAGCGAGAGAAAATGAAGCGTGGAGAACATCAGAACTAGGACTCGAAAACCGGGTCTTTTTTCACAATTTTTTTCATCCAACTGGTCCAAAAGGTCACAATAATAATCAGAGTTGATTGTCTTACCAGTTTGGAGATAATCTATCAATAAAATTCCTTTTGAATCCCAAAAAACTGACGATAACACCTTCTTGGCCGATTTCTGAACACGAACTCGCTTCGGAGCCAAAGTGCCTGGTTCACACCACTCCTTAGCCTCTTGTTTTGATTCAGGATCATGGTGGTAGACCCAAGTCTCATCCATAGTGATGAATCGACGCAGAAAATCCTTTTTATCCTTTCGAAATTGCTCCAAATGTTGCTCAGAAAGTCGCATTCGAACGTGTTTTTGTTGCATTGTTAGCAAATGCGGCACCCATTGTGCACACAGTTTTTTGAAACCCAAAACTTCAGCCAAAATATGCCATGTTGTTCCATGTGAGATGCCTATGGTGTCAGCTATCACATCCACAGTCGATCGATGATCTTCCAAAACCATATCCTGTATTTTCGCTATGATTTCTGGTGTTGATGCACTTTTTGGACGTCCTGAGCGTGGATCGTCTTCAACGCTTGTACGGTCACGCTTAAACTCCAAAACCCATCGGTGAACGGTTGGAAATGAAGGAGAAGACTCCTTTAATACTTTCACCATCCTTGCATGGATCTCAGTAGCCGATAAACCTTCCAAAACAAAGAATTTAATCACTGCACGATATTCGGATTTTTCCATTGTTAAAAAATACACTGACACGTCAACTTCAAATGGCTTGTAAACAAAGAATGAATTGACAGATCGAAATGAAATTTTGAGTACGTTCTTATGAAAGATGAAATATTAAAATGGCGTAGAAATTTTGGTTTTGCTGCTCTATAGATGTCGCTTTCAAAACTTTTTGACTAACCTAGTTCTTATATACATTGTCATTCAAGATGTACAAGGACTAACAACCTTATAATATTATCCAACAAATGTAATATATTCCATGCTATATTGCTAGTCACTCAAAAACACTGATCGAGTTAGTCTGATCTGTTTACCCGAATTCATCTCACCTAGATGATAAACAATTACCAGAATATGATATAGCAAGTGTTCCACAAGACACGTCTCCCGACTACCAGAGAAAACAAGTGTTCCACAAGACACGTCTCTAACGCATTATTTCGTCATGTAAGTACTATAACGCCAAACCATTCAGGCTTTCAACAGGATGAGTTTAATTTTTTATTCCGTCCAAATTATAGTCAGGGTTTGTGTTCCGACCCAGTTTGGAATGGTTTCGGTGCCACACCTTTTTGAATGTAAATGAGCACTGTCTCTCTGTCCTCGCCCAGCCTTTGTTTATGCTAATTTGGATTTTATAATTTTGTTCACGCATTTTACTTGTGTATTTCTACGAATAAACTTATTTTTACAAGTAATGACCTTTTTTGTCTCGTGTATCTTCGGCCTTATAGTTTTCACGCTGTTTTTTTAAAAAAAATTAAAAACTTTCGAACTTTTTTTATGCTAAATACTTTTTATAATTTTTAAACTATGTCTTGGTATCAAATGTTATATATTACGACACGATACAAAATATTTTATATTAAGCTTACGATACGATACAATTAGAGTTTAAGTAATTTTGATGATATATATTTGAACTTATTTATCTTTATTTTTGTATTATAATTTACGTGTACCTACTCGAACAAAGATGTGATATAAAAAACGGGTTCCCTCTCTATGGATGGGGGTGTATCTCGACTAGGGGATGCTATGAGATAAACTCAAACCTTTTGATAGCTTATCTCTTAAATATTTTTTTTCCATTGCCTTGATATACGAGTATACGTGTAATTTTTAGGATACATTTATAAACATACTATGTTGCCATAAACCAATATTTATTTAAAAATAAACCTTAATAAAACAAAAGCTCTAATTTTGGTTTTGATCTGGAAAAACTGTGTGCTTGCTGAAGTTTAACATCTTGCATCGTCGTCATCATCGTTACCGGGCCTTGTAGTCGAGGATCCCCTCGCCACTCCAAAGTCAATCTTGAACCGTTTTTCCACTTCAATCATGTGATCTTCTGTGAGAAAACAGTCCGATCCTAGATGCGCACTCTCTACCGCAAATGTCAAAGATATGTTGACCCTGCTGAGCCGCCTGGCCATGTTGACGCATGTTCGCAGCGCGCTGACTGTTTCTCACACGTCTAGCCGGTGAGACGCCATCAGCCCGAGAACATACGGCTCTGCACCCTTCACGGTCCTGAGCCACCTGCTTCCAGTCCTCAGGCGCCCCACACAAAGTAAGCCACTCTCGCAGACTGTCCTTATAGCGCTTCCTCTGCCCACCAACTCTTCGCTTACCCACCACTTCCCCGTACAAGACGCATTTTAGGAGTGTATGATCGCCCATGCGTATCACATGCCCGGTTCACCGCAATTTCGCCATTACAACCATATCGTCTATTGGTTTACAGTTGGAGCGTTGCAGGACCAAAACATTTTAGATTTATTGCACACTTTGAATCAATACACACACAATCAACAATATGGTCTTCCTTCAACAATATGGTCTTCCTTCAACAATATGGTCTTCATTCAACAATATTGTCTTCCTTCAACAATATGGTTGACAATTATACTGGATCACGAGGGAGAGTCTGTCATATCGTATAAGTGAATACTTGACTGTATTGAAAACACGTGTTTAATCAATATGCTGCCTCAGTTAATTAGTATTCATTGCAAAATAAACGAATACGCACAATTAAAAATAAATTAATCGAAAGAAATAAATAAAAATGACATAAAAAATATTGAATATATTATAACATATTATATTGTATTTATGTGCTCAAAATAATTCGTTTAAATTACGCGCATAATTCTTTCGATTAAGTAATTCCGCTTTTCCGCTTAAAATAATCAACTTTTCTCATAAAAAAAAACAAGTTTTGTTACAATACTTAGTACCTCTGTATCTGATATATTTTTTCCCGTTTCAGGTAAGGAAAATCAACTTTATTCTTCTTTAAACTTCAGGCCGTACGGACTTATATGTAAGTAGGATTGAGAACTTTCCCTATTTTTTTATTTTTGGAATATATGTATTCGGGAAATTTTCCGAATTAAATTCTCGATTTTTTTTCCATCTCCCATCTTCCGATTTCTTAGAAATATTTTACACGCGGATAATTTGATGTTAATTTATGCTTTATCTTAAAGTTTTTATACGTTTCATTTACCACTTGCAAGAATTTTATATATTTTTTAAACTTTAAATAAGGATAAATTTATACATTTTTTTATTTACTTGTGAAACACTTTTATGGAGAGTACGAATAAGTGGACTGAGACAAAAGCGAAAGGCGAAAGTTGAAGAATTCTTCTTCTGCATTTGCCTCTCATATTCGATGTGTCATGTTAGGATGTGCAGCTCCTACACGCCTCCAGGAAATGCATACTCGTGGTATGGATTTCTCTGCACTCACAAAAATGCAACACTGTTAGACCCCACTTTGTGTGTACTCCACATCTGGTCCTGTTTGGAGTATACTACTTCTTCCGATGTAGGAAAACCCCAATCCACTTCACCGTCAGGTCGCTCACACGATGCATGTTTTTAACACCACACTCAGTCTAACGGGAACGCCATTTATCAGCGATCGGCCTATGGTTTATTTGCTCCAGGGTCTTACAGATTAGACGATGGAAGGTAAGACGGGGTTGATAGAGTTTCTTTTATTTTCGCAATAATAGGCAGTTTCTAGATTTGCGACATTAAAGACCTAAGAGATAAGATGACCTCCGTGGCCTACTACGTAAGACGCTGATTTTCTAACCCGGAGATTGCGGGTTCGACTCCCGCTAGAACCCAGATTTAAAAAAAGATTTCAGTCTGGTTTTCACTTAAGGCCTCTTTAGCATGTATCTGTTTGGCTGGAAGAGATTGTCACATGGAAATAATGCCGTCAGACTGTATTGTATACAACGAAAGTATAGTTAAAAAAAGTACGAAATATCAGAAGCAGGAGAGAATATTTGGATGTGGACGAAACGAGTACCATGTGCATGATAGAAAAGCGTAAAGGTCTGTCCTTTCAGCCTACCCCAAAGAGGACATGACATGAAGAAATGTATGTATGAAACCATTTTTTTACAATTACACATACAACCTTTACGAAGAACCGCGAAAGCCTCACAACATAAATATCAATCTATTGTAATTGCAATATTACGCGACAAAACAAACGTTAACCAAAAGCAAACATCATTGACTCATTAAATATAACACAGTAGCAATATGACTAATCATCCTAGTTTGGGTGGATTGCCTATTGATTCATTAAATATAACGCAGTAGTGATATTACTAATCATCCTAGTTTGGGTGGATTGCCTATTGATTCGTTAAATATAACGCAATAGTGATATGACTAATCATCCTAGTTTGGGTGGATTGCCTATTTATTCATTAAATATAACGCAGTAGTGATATGACTAATCATCCTAGTTTGGGTGGATTGCCTATTGATTCATTAAATATAACACAGTAGTGATATGACTAATCATCCTAGTTTGGGTGGATTGCCTATTGATTCATTAAATATAACGCAGTAGTGATATTACTAATCATCCTAGTTTGGGTGGATTGCCTATTGATTCGTTAAATATAACGCAATAGTGATATGACTAATCATCCTAGTTTGGGTGGATTGCCTATTGATTCATTAAATATAACGCAGTAGTGATATGACTAATCATCCTAGTTTGGGTGGATTGCCTATTGATTCATTAAATATAACGCAGTAGTGATATGACTAATCATCCTAGTTTGGGTGGATTGCCTATTGATTCATTAAATATAACGCAGTAGTGATATGACTAATCATCCTAGTTTGGGTGGATTGCCTATTGATTCATTAAATATAACGCAGTAGTGATATGACTAATCATCCTAGTTTGGGTGGATTGCCTATTGATTCATTAAATATAACGCAGTAGTGATATGACTAATCATCCTAGTTTGGGTGGATTGCCTATTGATTCATTAAATATAACGCAGTAGTGATATGAATAATCATCTTAGTTTGGGTGGATTGCCTATTTAAAAAAAAGTAATATGAATGTTTTAGTTACGAAATACGCGTAAAAATAATAAAAAATACACTGTTACTTACTTAATAACGAGAAATATACTGTTACTGACTACATAACGAGAAATACACTGTTACTGACTAAAATATATCAATCAATCAAGAAACAGACTGTATATAAATATTATATAATGGTATGTTATGCACAGTTTCAAGTGGAGTGTATGTTTTTTGGATGAGTTGAGCCAATGGGCAACCTGGCTTATGACGCACCAGGTTTAAAACCCCGGGATTGTGTTTGGACTCTCTGAAGTGGTTCTATGGAGACCCACTTCTTTGCCTGTTCCCTCAGTGCATACCCCAAAAGTGTTTATCATTTTATTGCTCTGAATATACTTAATGTGTTTCGAGTGTTTAGTGTATGGATAGGCAAGGAATGCGTTCGCGCACGACTTTATTGGGAGCGCCTCGGCATTTGTCTTATTACAACAGGAGAAATCGCGGTAAACTCCGTCGGGACGCGGCTGATGGCCCTTCAAAGAGACCTGCCCTTTGGTATTTATTATTCCCGTGTAATAGTGTTTGTTATGCACAGTTTCAAGTGAGCATGTATTCAAAAAGGCAAAAACTTCTGCTCTTTTCATTTCCATGTATTTTATATACTTAAGGTTAGATTGAAATAATGTAGAAGGGAAAAAAAGATGTGTTCTCAGATAACATATAAAACAGCAGATGTTCGTTAATTCAATTCATTTATAATGTTTTTAACTAAATACATAAGAATGGAGACAATTCGTCGTTGAAACTTGTATTATCAACGGAGATGACGAAACCAAGTAACGACGATTACAAAAACAAGGGATTTTTAAATTAAAGAAAGAGATCCTAGGTCTTGTTGGTAAGACTGATCCTGTCTTTCAAGCCGGTTGTTACGCAGAACCTTCTTCTTCTTCCTCTTCTTTTAGGCCTGTTGGCCTGTTATGGTCCTGCATCATCGTTTCCTTCTTGTGACGTCAACTGGCAGCTGTCTTTCCATCTTTTCGGAGGTCTGCTTGCTTAGGGGATACTGTCCCTGGACATTCTTATGGTTCTTGGTTCCGCCATTCTGGATACGTGTTCGTTCCAGAACCATCTTCTCTGTCGTCCCCATCTGACAATATCTTCAACTTCTCACATCTTTTTATTACGCAGAACCTTAATTAATTTTAAAAGGATTTGCATCTGGTTTTCACTTAAGGTTTCTTTAACAAATTTCTGGATGATTGGAAGAAATCGATATATTGCAATAAATCCCAGTTAGCACTGTATGCAATGAATACAATACAATAAATAAATGAACAAATGTTGCACTAATTTTTATTATTTATTATATTTTTCTTTCCTTTATTTTCAAAAACAAAATATGATTGTTAATCCATTGTTTGATTTTTCGGTTCAAAATAAATGAACTCTTAATAAAATAAACTCGATTGGGAATGGAAAAAAAACAGTTCCCAAATGTTTTGTTTTATTATTTGAAATGTTAATTAAAATTGTTTCAGCCCTTTGGCCTTAAAGAGATCAAAATTCTTTTGTTTTCATTCAAATTAAAATTATTGGTCAATGTTTTTGAGATTGGGCTTCGGTTAACGGGTTTACTGAAATAAATAAGCAAAAAATTCTAAGACACGGTGAAACCATGATAATATGTGTTTAGTATTTTTAAAGTTTAATTATTTTTAACATTTTTTATTTATTTAAGTCATTATATTTTTATAATCACGACTGTCGTAGCCTACTAGGTAGGACGGTTTATTTTCGATTGCGGGTTTAATTCCCAATGGTATTCGGAAAAAAAGATCCAGTTTGGTTTTAATACTAATACGAACATGCTTTTGGAGATATAAATATCCTTAACTTGACTTGTTTCTTTATTAGGTTTCCGATGTTATTTAATATGTTTATAATTCCTTGCAATTAAGTGACCTAGTCTGAAAAGACGATCATGAAAACTGAGCCTTTTGACTCGGTTGATCTCAATAAGGTAGTTTGTAATCTGAGTTAACAATCTTTGCAAACAACGCCTCCCAAAGGTCACGTCATTAACCCAAAATTTGACATTTACTATAGTATATTACCAAATTATTTAAGGATATAATTAATTAAATTCCATCCATTCTGGAAACGTTAACTAGTTATTGTTGAAGTCACCTGGCATAATGTATATTCGTAAATGCAAAGAAGTTAGAAAATGCTAAGTTCCACTGTATTCGATATGCTCCGAATTTCCTTTGCCGCACAAAACTGAATTTCAAGCAAATGAATGTACCGACCCGTACCATGTACAAAGGGAATTTTCGTCAAGTCATTAAAAATCTTATTTTCTGTTAGTTAATTAAATAGAATTAAAAAACTAAAAGTAGGTTTAATAAAAATAGGTAAAAATATTAATTTATTTTCATAGACGTACAGACAATTAAATTTCTTTGTTTCTTAATAACCCATTTTATATTATCTTAATGTCTAATTTTTAAAGTTTTTTTTATATTTTAATATCCCTAGTTTCATATTTTAAAATTATGGCCTGCATTACTTGGTATGTGTATGTGTATGTGTATATGTATGTGTATATGTATATGTATTATATATGTATATGTATATGTATATGTATATGTATTATATTTATATATGTATATATGACAGCTGTGTTGCGTACGGGGGGGTTATGCGCTCGATTCTCCATGGTATTTTTATAACAAGATTTTTGTAATTTATTTTTAACAAACACTGTTTATTCCACTTTTTTGTGACGGTATATCCCTACCGGTTTCAAGGCTTTCACCTCATCTTCAGGGGAGCGCAAACAAAACTGACTTACAATGTCTTTAAACCTCCACAACGTTAATGCCTTAACTATAAACAACATAACAAGATTTTAGTTTGGTTTATACTTAAGGCTTATTTAAAAAACTTGTTGGTTTACTCGATTAAAATTGAAAATGGTTGAAACCTAACGTATTTATTACCAAATGGCAATAAACTCGTTAGTTTATACCGTATAGTACGGTGTGATACATATTACATTTTTTTTCTTCTTTTTTCAAGTTGCTCTCCTCTTCGGAGGTTGGCGATCGTCATGACTATCTTGACATTTGAGGCAACATCTCTGAACGAAGACATGATGCCATAATTTGAGGCAACAGCTCTTAACGAAGATATGATGCCATAATTTGAGGCAACAGCTCTGAACGAAGATATGATGCCATAATTTGAGGCAACAGCTCTGAACGAAGATATGATACCATAATTTGAGGCAACAGCTCTTAACGAAGATATGATGCCATAATTTGATGCAACAGCTCTTAACGAAAATATGATGCCATAATTTGAGGCAATAGCTCTTAACGAATATATGATGCCATAATTCAAGGCAACAGCTCTGAACGAAGATATGATGCCATAATTTGAGGCAACAGCTGTGAACGAAGATATGATACCATAATTTGAGGCAACAGCTCTTAACGAAGATATGATGCCATAATTTGATGCAACAGCTCTTAACGAAGATATGATTCCATAATTCAAGGCAACATCTCTGAACGAAGATATGATTCCATAATTCAAGGCAACATCTCTGAACGAAGATATGATGCCATAATTAGAGGCATCAGCTCTGAACGAAGATATGATGCCATAATTTGAGGCAACAGCTCTTAACGAAGATACGATGCCATAATTTGAGGCAACAGCTCTGAACGAAGATATGATGCCATAATTTGAGGCAACAGCTCTGAACGAAGATATGATGCCATAATTTGAGGCAACAGCTCTTAACGAAGATATGATGCCATAATTCAAGGCAACAGCTCTGAACGAAGATATGATGCCATAATTTGAGGCAACAGCTCTGAACGAAGATATGATACCATAATTTGAGGCAACAGTTCTAAACGAAGATATGATACCATAATGAAACCATTCTCGTAAGTTATGTAACCGGTACATGTATATTCTTCCGTCCTCAATTTTCACAATCAATATCAGTTGTAGAATTTATAATTATTATTCATACGCGCAAATACTTCAGGATATGGTGATCAGTCGAGGAATCTTGAGAATCACAATGTTTCGTTGATCACACAATGTTCTTATTAACGTAGGTAAAGGGAACAGATCTCCACTCCATTCTGCCCCTTCAACTCTTCTTATCTCGTCAAAAATATTCAACGTCTTTTCGATCATTTACTTGCGCTTCGCTCGAGCAGAGATTGGATTTTTACTTTCCCAGTGTACCACTCAACTTTTTTTAGGTCGATCTTTGCTTTTTATGCAGTGATACTCTAGAACAAACTAATGGTAAACTCGCTCCTACATTGGCATTTTTTAAAAAGCAACTGAAAAAACTATTTTTTTTTCAAGACAGTAGTATCACGTAGGTATTTCATTCTGATTTTCCATTCTTTTCCACCATTTATTCCCTTCCATTGATGATATCTAACTTTTATTTTTACAATATATATAGTCCATAAATGTACAGATGAACTAGGATTTGTTTTTTTTGGTCATGTAACTTTAGTTTGGAAAAAAATTCCCGCCTGGCACTAAGCATGCCAGATTGTTTTACATTACAATACAGGGTTTAAATAAATATATTGGCACACATATTTCGCTTTTACCAAAGCCATACATTACGTCATGCATGCTCGTCCAATTATAAATGCGTTTCACTCTTCCTTGTTTCAGAATTTGATTCATTTGGCGACTATTTGTAAGATAAAGGAATAAAACAATGAATCCGAAACTCAACTTGGAAGGCATTTATTTGTTTTATTTCCTAGAATCTGATTCTTTTTATTTTCTTACTTAGGATTTCCGTGAAAAACTATATTTGTTTTACAAGTATATCTGAAAAAAGGGTTTTGCAAAGAAAACGATAAATTTTCAGAATCACCGTAAAAACGTCGCAATAAATAGTACATTTTGTTTTTATTGCATACAACGAGATTATACAGCATTATTGGTACTTATCATAAATCAAAATAATAATAATAACAATTGAATACATAGGATGATTATGGATGATAGAATACGGGATGAAGTGAGTAGAAATGAATGTGAACATAAGACTGTAAAGTGTGTTAAATTGATATCGCCGATGTGTTAAGTTGATTTCGCTTATGTGTTAAGTTGATATCGCCGATGTGTTAAGTTGATATCGCCTATGTGTTAAGTTGATATCGCCGATGTGTTAAGTTGATATCGACTATGTGTTAAGTTTATATCACCGATGTGTTAATTTGATATCGCCTACTTTCCTTGTTGATATTTTTACTATTAGGGAGTTGTGGGCTCGATTCCCATTGATACCCATTTTTTTTATTTTCACTTATGGCTTGTTTAACACCTGTCTGGATGGGTGAAAAATATTGTCGCATGACAATATATCCACCAGTTTGTATGACAATACATCCACAAGTGCTATACAATACAGTTCAAGAAAAGGACTTTGAGATGATTTGAGTACGTAGAATAAATTAATGATGAAAGAAATATACAGTGCAAATCGGAGTTGAATGCGTTATAGAAGAACACAAGGGATAGTATTGTCGGTTCAAATGCGTTATAGAAGAATACAATGGGTAGTGTATTGTCGGTTCAAATGCGTTATAGAAGAACACAATGGGTAGTGTATTGTCGGTTCAAATGCGTTATAGAAGAATACAATGGGTAGTGTATTGTCGGTTCAAATGCGTTATAGAAGAATACAATGGGTAGTGTATTGTCGGTTCAAATGCGTTATAGAAGAACACAATGGGTAGTGTATTGTCGGTTCAAATGCGTTATAGAAGAATACAATGGGTAGTGTATTGTCGGTTCAAATGCGTTATAGAAGAATACAATGGGTAGTGTATTGTCGGTTCAAATGCGTTATAGAAGAACACAATGGGTAGTGTATTGTCGGTTCAAATGCGTTATAGAAGAATACAATGGGTAGTGTATTGTCGGTTCAAATGCGTTATAGAAGAATACAATGGGTAGTGTATTGTCGGTTCAAATGCGTTATAGAAGAACACAATGGGTAGTGTATTGTCGGTTCAAATGCGTTATAGAAGAATACAATGGGTAGTGTATTGTCGGTTCAAATGCGTTATAGAAGAATACAATGGGTAGTGTATTGTCGGTTCAAATGCGTTATAGAAGAATACAATGGGTAGTGTATTGTCGGTTCAAATGCGTTATAGAAGAACACAATGGGTAGTGTATTGTCGGTTCAAATGCGTAATAGAAGAACACAATGGGTAGTGTATTGTCGGTTCAAATGCGTTATAGAAGAACACACTGGGTAGTGTATTGTCGGTTCAAATGCGTTATAGAAGAACACACTGGGTAGCGTATTGTCGATTCAAATGCGTTATAGAAGAACACACTGGGTAGTGTATTGTAGGTTCAAATGCGTTATAGAAGAACACAATGGGTAGTGTATTGTCGGTTTAAATGCGGTATAGAAGAACACAATGGGTAGTGTATTGTCGGTTCAAATGCGTTATACAATAGAAGAACACAATGGGTAGTGTATTGTCGGTTCAAATGCGTTATCGAAAAATACAATGGGTAATGTATTGTCGGTTCAAATGAATGATATTTTGAAACAAGGGAATGTAAAAAGTCAAAGAAATTAAAAGAGCTGTATGATACGGTGTATGGGCAAAGGAGGGGAAAAATATGCTTTGCGATAGGAAAGTCTCGCGCTTTGTCCTCTTTGCCTACCTCAACAGGGAAATAGTATGAAGGTGTGTATAATAATATTCAATACGGCGTTTCACTGCCTTTATGTACAGTACAACCTAGTAATCTTAACGCCATATCATTATTTTTTTTAAAACAAACTAGAAATATTATTGAATGGCCTTACTGTGGCCCATAGGTATATTTTCGTTTGCATTAAGAATCGAACCCAAAGCACCTGGCACGGCAATCAAATATTCTACAAACTAGGTCACGGGTCTTGGCTGGTCTTAAATCAAAATATTTTTTCACTATATTTACAATTTTTTCGTTACCCAGAATGATGTTAAAGGTTATTTTGGCGAGCATACAAATTGAGATTTTTTTATTGGCGTCACGTAAGTCGAACCGTATCAATTGGCATCGAACCCGCAATCCCCGATCTGAAGGCAGGCTTTTTATCTACGAAGTCACAGAGATTGCCATACTTGTTATTTCATATTACATAGATTACAATACTTGTTATATCATATTACAGAGATTACAATACTTGTTATTTCATATTACAGAGATTACAATACTTGTTATTTCATATTACAGAGATTACAATACTAGTTGTTTCATATTCAGAGATTACAATACTTGTTATTTCATATTAAAGAGATTTCAATACTTGTTATTTCATTTTACAAAACTGTTCTAAAATATAACAACAATATTATTTTTGATGGACGCAACTTTTCCACTTCTGCTACAGTGTGCCGTCCTCACTCTTGACATTTTTCTTCCATGCACACAAGAATAACTACAACTGTGAAGTGCTTTTCTTTCTTCTCCCCTGTGACTCGCTTGAATTTGCATAGCCTCTCGAGAATTGCATGACACATCCGTGTCAAGATGTCAACTGGAATGTAGAATTTTCAGATGCTTCCTAAGGGAATCTATTTATTTATTTTTTTGTCAAAAATTATTACTTTTGAAACGCAAGAAAACCATGGATCTTGCCAAGTAAAATAAATGATTGACTTAAGCAAATAAATAACATGTAATGAGGACTTCTTACACGTTGTTTTGATGTGGTTGTTAAGATATTAATATGGTTTTAATTGTGTGTGTACTTAGGATTTAAGGATGTGAATGCTGGGGATTAACTGGGGATTTAAGGATGTGAATGCTGGGGATTTACTGGGGATTTAAGGATGTGATTGCTGGGGATTAACTGGGGTGATTGTGATTGCTGGGGATTTAAGGATGTGAATGCAGAGTAGGAATGTTCCAGTTGAGCATATAAGTGAAGTAGTTCTTTATTCCTTTGAACCTAGTGAATAAGTTATCTATACCCACAAAGTTATGGGGATTTTACATTGTTTTTATACTCGATGGTTTGCTTTTCTATCAAAACGATGTTAATTACAAATATTATCAGTATGATGAGTTATCAAAATAATAAAAATTATAAAAAAGCAAAATTCATTTTTCAGGAATTTGATTTCGCGTGATGTATACATGAATGGTTGAATAAAAATAGGCACTAAGTACCAAAAAAAAAAACAAAAAAAAACAAGTATGCAGTTTCATTATATATGACATATAGAACTAAACTGCATACTTAGTTTTTTTTGTTTTTTTTTTGGTACTTAGTGCCTATTTTAATTCAACCATTCACATATGTAATTGAGTGTCACTGTTTGTCAGGTTGATGAGAATGTGCAACGGGGTTTTATATAATCAAAAATCGGAAAAAAGTGTCGATTTATTTTTTTCTTGTTTATAGTTAAGGCATTAACATTATGGAGGTTTAAAGAAATTGTAATTTATTTTTATCAAACACAGTTTATTCTACTTTTTTGTAACGGTATAACCCTACCGGTTTCAAGGTTTTCACCTCATCTTCAGGGGAGCACAAACTAGACTAAATTTATCGGGATTTATTTTTTCATGCTATGTGTCCTTAGTGAGATACAGGCAAAAGCCTAGTTTACTGGGGACACAACAAATGAAAGGCAACAAACCCAGATCAATTTAAATTGTGTGTTTGAATTAAATTACCTGTTGTTTTTATCGCAAATTATGTATATTTATTTTCATGTGTAAAATAAATGTATAAAATTAAATTATTTTTTTTGTTTTTAACGCTAAATTACTTTATTTCCCTTAACATTATTTGCCGCTACACGTGTTTCTACCTACTAACTCGATGCTTTTTTCAGGGATTATTAATCGTTAAATATTTGTATATATAGTGACACAAAGTAAAAACCGAAACTTTTGATAGAATTTTGGTATTTTAACAATATTTGAAATTAATAAAAAATTACATGTTGTTCCTCGAGTAAAAAAAACTGCTTTGTATTTGACTTTCATTGTATGCAATATAACCATGTAGGCTTATTGCCATGAGGGAATATCTTATTCATTTAACACTTTTATTGCAAATACAATCTGGCAGGCTTATTGCCAGGCGGCAATCTCTTCCAATCAACCAGACATAAGCAAATGAAGCAAGTTACACGGTCGCAAAAAAGCATTCAAATGACTATCCATCCCCACGAAACCCATAAACACGTACGGTAAGCATATGCCCACAAACCCCACAAAGACGGACAATTACCCGAACAAAACCGATGGATTCGTGTGATGAGGCTATCTTACAAACACTTACGGTAAGCATATGCCCACAAACCCCACAAAGATGGACAATCACCCGAACAAAACCGATGGATTCGTGTGATCAGGCTATCTTACAAACAACCAGAAAGATATTAAAGAGGCCTTAAGTTTAAACCAGACTGGCATCCTTCTTTTTTTTTAATCTAAGTTTCAGCGGGATTTTTCTCAAGTTAAAAAAAAACGTTGAACCTAAAAGAGTGTTTTATTATGTAGGAAAAATATCTGAAATTTATAATTCAGGAAGGAAACTACTTTTTCACAGGGCTTGCCATATAAAGTGGGTCTTTATACCCATAAAATGTTCGGTTTTAGCATTGTTATGTACACGTATAGTCGACGATTTTCGTTTTCATTTAAATAGTGTGTTGTATAACAGTTTCATTTAAATAGTGTGTTGTATAACAGTTTCATTTAAATAGTGTGTTTTATAACAGTTTCATTTAAATAGTGTGTTGTATAACAGTTTCATTTAAATAGTGTGTTGTATAACAGTTTCATTTAAATAGTGTGTTGTATAACAGTTTCATTTAAATAGTGTGTTGTATAACAGTTTCATTTAAATAGTGTGTTGTATATTAAATTTAATTTAAATAGTGTGTTGTATAACGATTTAAATAGTGTGTTGTATAACAGATGAATAAATATTTTTTTAAACGGATTTATTTTATATTTTCTACCCCTTTTAGAATGACGACTTAGCGCATTTACTGACATTACGCTCCCTAATTATTCAAATCACGATGGTAAGTTCATCTTCACCTGATGAGATAAAGGTCTTTGAAACAAGTTGTGGACTCACAAAAATAAAAGAGTGGTGAATGGAAAAGGATAAATAAGTGTTTAATTTATTTTATTAAGAATAAGCATAAGTTTCGTTTATCCAATAGCAATTTTTCAGTATCATATTAAATAGATTATACTTGAGAAAATGTAGGATAGTCCCTGTGACATTTGAAATGTCATGTCTCAAAGGGATGGCATAAAATCGTTTTTTTTTTACAAATCGAACCGTTTTTTTATGAATCGAAAAATTGTTTTTCTCTAAACTGACGTTTTAATTCCTAATTTTCATTAAACTGACTTTCTAATGTATTGTATGATTTGTATCTATCTTAATTATGCCAAGATCCACTATGAATTAATACTAATTACGAACAATTAATTTTAGGTATAAACAAATCGAAAATCCAATTATCGTATACCCCATCCCTAGCCAATGCAGACTAACATAGTGACTTTTGACAAACGTCACCAAATATAATTTGATTTAAACAAACTGCAACATTTTTGCTAATTGGTAACAAGATGTATTAATTTGTAATTTTTGTTAGTTTTATGTAATCTATTTACTTAAATTACTTGCTATTTATTAGAATCGAAGCTTATATTAAAGTTGATAAAATAATTAAAATTGCTGAACGTCGTTACAAGGTTGTATTGGGGCAAATTTGTGAACTGTCACAGGGACCATTCTACATTTTCTCAAGTATATTCTTAATTGTAGAGAAATAAATGTTAATATTTTACGTACTTCAAAAATAACTATAATAACAACGAATTTAAAAGCATTATATATGCATAAAGCTATATATAAACATATTAAAATGAAAAAATAATTTAAAAAATCCTCTCATAAATTTTTTCCCTTGGGTCAATACACCATACACATTTCCTATGAAACGTGACACCAGTTGGATGTTAGTAATATTCTCGTAATAACCGGGAAATCTGAAGAGAGCATGGAGATAAAAAAAATAGATACACATGTCGCACTAATAAAGTGATTAATAAAATTAAAAATTAATTTATTTTATGCTGTTATATTTTTATAATAATTTCGTTCTATACAGCACCTCTTGGCTAGTTTATTGCCAAGTGGTAATCTCTCGTCACCAACTAGAAATATACTATAGAGACCTTAAGAGAAAACGAAACAAAAGTTTAAAAAAAATGGGGTTACAGGAAACTAAACAATGGAGGGTTGTGTAAATTCTTAAGTATATGAAAAAAATTAACACCTATTTCGCAAGATTAAATAATGAACCATTTTCAAGACCAAAAATCTTTCTTAAGTTAACGTCTTTTCTCACGTATAGATAAACAATTCCTCTCTTATCCCTCCGCCCTCCCTACAGCCGCTCACTGACCTTCGTCAGAAGTTTCAGCGCGAGCTGAAACATGCATTACCACTTAATTCCTGTTTTGATATTGTTAGTGATATCCACTTATCAGATTTCTTTCATTATTTTGTTTTTCATTTCTCTACTATACTTTTTCTCTACCTTTCTTTGCTCTCGTATAAACTCTAATGAGAAATTCGAGATCCCGCCTTCTTGATTTGACTGAAAGCTTCATGGAAACAATATAAATATATCTTTAGAAAATTACGTTTTTTTTAATTTTCTTGTATTCTTGAGCTTTTTTTCTGGAACACCAGTTTATTTTTCCGTATTATTTCATTTAAATTATATATGAGATACAGGTAAAATCCTAGATTACTGGAGACACGACAAATGTATTTATTTATTTTATTTATTTATTTATTTATTTTTACACATGACAAGAAATATACATAATTTGCGGAAAAAAAACAGGTAATTTAATTTGGAAATACATTATTTTAATGGATCTGAGTTTGTCACTTTCATTTGTCGTATCCCCAGTAAACTAGGATTTTGCCTGTATCTCACTGAGGATATTTAGCATGAAAAAATAAATCGATACTTTTTTCCGATTTTTTATTAAACAAAAACCAAACCCCGTTGTACGTTCTCATCAACCTGACAAACAGTGACGCTCAATTACAACTGGAAACATCATGCGGAATCAAACTTTTCACACATCATCACTCCAGAAAGACCAAACCTGTTTATCCCATAATATACCGCACACAATCAAAAGAATAAAAACAAAAGTAAAACCAAAAATGAACCCAATATGAAACAAAAATAAAACCAAAAATATTCATCCCATAATATACCGCACACATTCATAAAAATAAAAATTAACACAAAAATATACAGAAACACAAATACAAAACAACAAAAATCAAAACAACAAGAAGTAACCCACACTCAAGAGCGCACACAAATCTTTTCCACACGTCATTCATCCTGAAAGCCCAAGTACTCAAAATTCTGTCGCAATAACAACCACGCTTCGATCGACTGTCTAAATGGTTTTCCTACCTTTATCTTTATTGAATTCGGCACGGCTTCAATGAAGGCAACAAATCCAGATCCAGTAAATTGTGTCCAAATTAAATTACCTGTGGTTTTTTTCGCAAAATATATATATTTCTTGTCATGTGGAAAATAAATATACAATTAAAAAAAATTATGTGTAAAATAATGAAGATCAGGTTAAATTAATCTAGTTCCGAAAGGAGAAAGATTAAAAAAACTCACAAAATTTGGAAGCTCTACATGAAAATGTATGTGTGGACGTCGCAGAAACTAAAAATGTATGCCTAAATAATAAGACTGTGGCCATGGTCTACTAGTTAGCATTCACGCTTAACAAATTCGGTTCCTGGTGTATTCACTTACAAACATATGTTTTTCTATAGTTTTGAAATTAAATTTTGCAAATTATGATAACGTCCTTAAGTAACGTTAACGTTATATAAAAAAAAACAACGTAATGAAAATCTTTTTCGAACTTTGATTTCTTCCTTGGCATCGGAACTTTGAGTTTGATTTTTAAAGATTTGGTGCTAGCCTAAGTTCAACAGTTTACACACAATAAACCAAAACACCCAAAGGCGTCTTAAATCCGTAGAATAGCTGAGTCATACCCGATTACGAGGGATTACCAATCAATCAAAGATAGAAAAAAATTGAGATACTTTCTCTCTGACAATTTCTACAGATGTGTTATTTCTGTGCAAATGTGGCATTGTATATTATTATATCATTTTAGCAGTCACCTGAAAAACAAACTATGTATTTTATTAATGAAATTTCAAAGATTTATTTACAAAATAATCAAACATGGAAAACAAAGAGATTATTTTAAATTCAAATGATAATTTTACTTTCTGAATTCAATTTTAATTTATTTTTTTAATATTATACAATACAATAAATATATAAAAGTTGAGTGTTATAATAGGAAGATAGAGGCTGCAGCCTTAGCATCGTTTAACATCTCTTCGCATCTCTTCAAGTCGAGACTCGAACGCTCTATAACCGAATAACTTTCAATAAATAATATCTTGCTATGAAGAATATAATAATTTGATAGATGGGTTTGAGGCCCGAGCTTTTCTATCATAAGTCAGATGGTTGTTGCTCTGTTGATACTTGGAGAAACCCTTATTCAAAAGCATGACAAATTGTTTTACGTAATTGGGTTCCAACGGAAATCGATTCTTTAACTCCAGGGCTTAAATATAGATATCTCACCAACAACGATACAGAGATCATCGTACATGATGAACTTATTATATTGATAATTTCTTTCAAGCAACGATAAAAAACTTCACCGGGAATTGAACCAGAAGATCTCTTTAAAAATACTACACAAAGTGCTAAGAAAATGTCTTTGAAAATTATTTTTTCATAAAACAAAGACTTTTAATTCTCACTCTAATTTATTCCTCGCGTTAAACTCAAAAGGGTGGCAAATGAAAGTTGTCATTTTCTCTCCACGGGCCCTCTCCCCTTAAACCACTCCGCCAGTGTTTCCGGCGTTTCCGGCGAGCGCTGCAACCGTTTTCGGTCCCTCCGCACAATCCAATTCCGGTTCCCCTCCAGCCATATTGGATATGTCATATTTCACCAGTTTAATGATGTTGAGAATAAAATGAGACTTCCTGGAGAAATGGTTCATGACAATTGAGAAATTTTTTGCCAAAGGCTTACTGAAGCTTTCCTCAATATTTTATTAAAGCTTAATGAAAAAAATTTAAAAGTGTTTTGTGTCGAAAAGTAACAGCTTTTGATAAAGCGTAGTATGCTTTTTTTTTAAATATCACAATTTTATTTTATGAAACTCTAGACCAAGCTGTCATAGTTGGAAAAAATTGATAAAAGAAGATAAAAAAAGAAGATGAAAACAACATCGTTATATAGAATATGTGCAAAAATATAAAAGATAGAATAAGGTATGAAGATATTATAAAATAAAGTGGATTAAAATAAGTTGAGTGCTTATGATAAAAAATAGCATTGCAATGATTCGGACAGGTAGAAGTAATGAATTTTGGAAGATCTTTCAAAAGGAATTGTGATATGTGTGTACGACTTCAGTTTGGAAGATACGAGAAATTTGACATCTTTAACCCTTCCTTTCCTGTGACGTGTAACTAGTACACATTGCTTCTAAACACTTTAATATCTCTATAAATATAATAAATACTGGATTCAGACTTTAGGTATTCCTCCGTAATACATTTACGCATTGAATGGTAAAATAATAGAAAGAAATTCACCAATACAATCAAACGTGTGACGTAGGTATATTCATTCTAAAAAACCGTTATGGGTGATGAAGCGATGCTATTCACGTCTCACTTTACTTCGGTACATGGGAATGCAAGAAATAGAATCTCAGTTCGCTCGCTTTTCTCGCTCAGTAGATCGGCGGCTTTCGGTAGAGGTGGTCGCTTCGCACGTTTTGTGAACGTTGGCCGATGGTTTTTTTTTCGTGTTTTCAGCAATTAAATTTCTATTATTACAATATATGGCAGAACTTGCCTGAACTTGGAAAAGTGGTTAGAAAAAAATAAAAAACACGTGTATTTTTTTTTGGGTCGGGTACTATCGAAAATTGAACCCGAAACCCCCAGGGGTAGTCAAGCGTCTTACCAGCTAAGTTACAGAAGTTGAAACACGTGTTGTACTCAACTGTATTTACCAATAAAGCAATTGAAAATTCTAAAAAAACTGATAGTACACAATGGTGTGTTATTTGCACCCCTTGATGTATGGACGTAAAGCCTGAACACTTAACCACGAAAAATCTATTTTCCTATGTTGATAAATATATTTTCTTACTTAAATACCATCGCGAAAAATCACAATTAGGTAAGTGAATTTTGTAATTTATTTTATCAAACACTGTTTCTCCGGAAACTCTTATTTAATGGGAAAAGCAAAAATGGAATACTTAGTAAAGTGGTGTGTATAAACTTTTATGTGCTGATTGTGATAATTTCTATATAGGAAAGACAGGAAGATACAGAAGAAGGAAGAACACAAATCCGCCTTAACAAATCCTGTAATTTATTCTGAAATGGCTAATCATTGTCACTGTGAAAACCATACTTTTTCTATTGATGATGCCAAATTCTTACATATCAGTAGTAACGGAAATAAATTGGACAGATTAGAGACCCTAGAAATTTATAAGTCAGTACATCGAGGCGAATATCTGGTAAATACATATATCCCAAAAATCTCTCCGCTCCTAGCCGAAATCGTCCCATGCCTCCCTTACCCCTCAGTTTCCAACCGTTGAAGCGTGTATGTCCGTACCAGTTAGAACATAATTCAGTCATGTTTGTACTCCCCCGAAGATGAGGTTAACGCCTTGAAACCGGTAGGGTTATACCGTTACAGAAACGTGGAATAAACAGTGTTTGATAAAATAAATTACAATTTATTTAAACCTCCACAACGTTAATGTCTTAACTATAAACAATATAATATAGGTAAGTGAAGTTTAGGGAGACCTAGAAAAATTATCCTGCATTATCGTAGCACTAAATTATCCAAATTCTGTAATAAGGTAAGAGCGAAAAGCCTTTAGGAGAGTATTCATGAATATGTATGAACGAGGCAGAAAGGAAAGATTTTTGCCAATATAAGATTAAGTGGAGATATTTTCTCATGCTTCTTCACGAGGAATATAACGTGATGGAGATGAAGACTATGGTGATCTTCCTGCTCTTGGCTCTATCCTACTACGAGGATTCTACTTTTTGCATCCTCTTTCTCCCCAGAGTTACCTGTTGTGAACAAGATCCCTGGCAACTTCCATCTGGGAGACGTCCTCTTTTGCACTATCCATCCATCTTAACTTTGGATGACCTGATGTTAGTGATGATGATGTATGTAATATCGTTCAAACATTCGGCACCAACCCTATAGCAAATACAATTCATTTCAACTTTATTCTTTCATAAAAGCACGTCGACAAACATATTAACCTAAAAATTAAATTTGCTTTCTGCTTCGCAGCGTTAATAGCTCAATTTCGTGCATAAGACAAATCTTTTGAGGATCTGTCTGTGAGATAAACCCAAATATATATTCAGTTGACTCTGGGTATAAAATAAATATTTAAATATATTCCATGCTTCATCCCTTATTGTTAAACGATTCCTTTTGTCAACCACCCCAAACGGTGACATTGTGCAGCCCCGTAAAATTGAATCGTATAAAAAGTGAAAGCAACCCCTTAATTTATTAGAAATATTTCCTGAAAATTTCCGAAATTAAGCTCCAAGAACTGGCACATCTTCTTGAAAATTGATATGGGTAGAGCTGGACAGAGTGGACGTAAGGAAAGTGTGTTTTATATTTTTTTAAATAATCCATATTTTTTTAATTAGTTTTCATTATTTTGTGTACATGGTTGATCATGGTACATCTCAAAGGCTTGTTTCTTATACACCTTTTTTTTTCAACCAACCAGGTCACCTTGGATACAATAAACGTTTTCAATCCATGTCAGATTTTACAAAAAAAGTTTAATTAAGAAGAATGAAAAACAAATAAATCGCTAATCTCTATCAATAATAGTAGAACTAGAGGAAAATAATTTGTTCAAGAATAAAGAAGGGAATCAAAGGATAAGAATTATGTGATATTGTTGTTGTTGTTGGAAGTATTTACAATTGATGACATCCGGGGTTCTAGTTGGTACGACGCCTGTCTTCTGATCTTGAGGTTGCGAATTTTTTCCCGTTAGTACCTAATTATTAAAAAAAAAAATTCGATTTTTACTCAGACCTCTTTAACATCTTCCTGGAAAGTTACAAGAGATTACAATATGGTGATAAATCCGCTAGATTTTACTGTTTACAACGAAACACATAATGCAATTCAATACGTTGACTGTCCCTAGAGTTTTTTTCCTCAAATATCTGTGCTACAGAACAAAGGGCTATTACATAAAATATGCTCACCATGTCGAACTTCTCACGGTGTGTAACTATGATATAGAAGCCTCGAAACAAGAAGGCAAGAATCCATTGCGATGTTGCTACTTTACGGTTTTCAAGATTGCTTTAACTGTCCCGCGATTCTAGAAGCACTAAGTTTATATGTACCTAATAAATATAGCCGTGAAAGGAATCACCCTCTGTTCTACATACCAACTTACAGGACGAATATCATGGCTGAACACTCCGTCACGCGTGGTATAGAGATATTGAACCAACTGAATGACACTGTTGATATATTCTCGGTACCACCTAGCAGTATGAGAAGAATCCTGGCTGATATTCTTCCTAACGAATAAGCTAACGTTTGGCTTAAGATGCTAACGCTAGAACGTTAGCATCTTAAGTCAAACCACGTGTATTGATACTCGTCGAGACCATGTACAATTGATACGAAAAACAGCGAAAACCTTAAAACATATTTGATTCCAGTCTGATTTTATTATAAGGCATCTATGATATCTTTGTTATCTTTCTAATTCGTTGGAAGGGATTCCCACAATTAGCCTGCACGATTTTACAATGAAAGTGTAATATAATACAATAAAAAAAGCGTTGTAGCGGTGATATTCTATACCGAAACAGTGTTATAGGTGCCATCTATTAGTTAACCAATTGTTATTATTTGAACCCTTTTTTACCTGTAGTTCATCCTACCCTTAGTACACAAAATAATTAAAAAACTTTTGTAGATATGAGCATCTACTTGGTGCTTTCCCCTTTCGCCGCCCCTGGTCTCCGCTCCCACACACCCTTCTTTTTCATTCCTCGTCTTCAAGAGCCAGGCAAGGGCCCCGTCTCCGGCTGTCTCCTGAGAACTCCAATTAGTACGAGATGCCTTCCACCCTCTACTTTCTTGTTCCTCTTCCTTCACACTGCCAGGCTGGGCCGCGCCAGGGCTGCATAACTTTTCCTCCACATTCCTTTTTCTAATAAATACAAAATACCTTTCTGTCTCCTATCTTGGGATAAGGCATATAAGATAAATCGCTAGAGTACTTTGAACGCGAAATCCCACTTCCATATAGGTACTTTATCTGCAGCTCTTTCGATTTTTGTTAATAAATGCTTTTTTTTTCCAACACAACATTCACTTGGTCCAGCCGCTCTTCCTGTGTTAATTTTCTCCCACACACTTCACTTGTACATTATTACTATTTTTATTGTATAAAGTACAACCTGATGGACTTATTGCCATTTGACGATCGCTTTCAATCAACCAGAAATAATTTAAAAAGGCATTCAGTGAACACTCTTTTAAAAAAAATATGGTTCTGACTGGAATAGAACCTGTAATCCATGGGTCGGAAGACAGGCGTTTTACCAACAATGACACGGAGATCGACGTACTTCATTCTTTCTGTAAATTTGTTTTGTTATTCTTATATATTTCGTTCGATTTACATGTGCAGACCACCGGTTACATTGTTTTATCCTCTTCAATATTTGTATAGAGTTTATGAGTTAACACATTATCTTAACGAGAATTTCGGATTCGATTGCCGATGATTTATTTAACATTCAAACCTTTAATAATAACAAAAAGACAATTTATATATTACCGTTTAGAGAACCTCCGCAAGGTTGCTCTAACTCGAGATTCGAACCTACTTTTATTGACAGATTAAAATATAACAAAATTAATATTTATATAAGTTGAGTGTAAGGAAAGGAAGGTGATGGTTGCGGTCGTTAGGTAAGGTACTTTCCCGCTTCGGCATATTTAAAAAAACATATTTGGTTAGAAAAAACCACAGAAAACTTACTAAGGGAAGACTAATTATAAAGGAATGTTTATAGATCTTCCGATATGTGATAGTAATACAATATTCCGATATGTGATAGTAATACAATCTTCCGATATGTGATAGTGATAAAGTCTTCCGATATGTGATAGTAATACAATCTTCCGGTATGTGATAGTGATACAATCTTCCGTTATGTGATAGTAATTTAAACTATACAGGATATGGCTGTAAAGGCGAAATTGCGGTGGACCGGGCATGTGATACGCATGGGCGATCCCTTTTGACGCAATCTAATTCGATCAGACTTTTCAAAGAATAATGGTATAATATCGTTAAAAATAAGTAATATCAATATTGAAGAATGGTACCAACAGCTTAAATGTGTTTAAAGCTCATAAGTGATTAAATATGCCACGCTACTCTCGTACAAAATGCAAAATGGGATAAGTAAAATTGTGATAAAAATGGGGCATCAATGTATTTGAAATCAACGTATTCCAATATATTGTACCGTTTTACACTTTTGTTGTATACTAAACATCCTGGTGGGCTTATTTCACCTACCAAATGAAAAATGACCTACAAAGAAATCTTTAAAGATATATTCTATGTGTGATAATAATACGTTCGGCTTTAGATGTGTGTATGTATCTAGTGTTCATACACAATCATAAATCTCGATAAGACCTCCCAAAAAAAGTGTCATCAAGTGATTCCTAATATTCCACACGCCACTTATAACTCTTACACTAAGACACAGGCCATTTCCTCGCTACGGGACCAGAAACGACTATGTTAATGTTGAAAAAAGAGAGAAAATGTTTATTTAAAAATGATACTTGTCTTTGTAGTTTTGAAATCTTTAAACGCTCTCTTGTGAGATGCATGAAACGAGTTATCATATTTTACACTTAGCACGACACTACAATTGAAGATTTCACCCTGAGAAGAATTCAGAAGTGAGGAGGGCAACAGTAACTTTGATATTCCCCATGATGCTGCAGCGCCCTCCTGACAATAGGAAAGCAAGCACCCTCTTAGCTTGTTTTATTGCATTCTGCTCGCAGACATTTGTATACAAATGCAGAGAGAGAAGCGCGTTGTTGCAATGAAGATAGCAGGCTTCTCTGCCCTTTGTTTCTTTTATTGCACTTTCACAGGTCAAAGATATTACGTTGAGAGAAACGGAGCCTGAAATGTTTCTTTGTGTCAATGTATCATAAAATTTATAGTGAATTCTTCACGTTTCGTACGGATGAAGTCTGAATTTGTTAAAATATATAAATATGTCTTTTCAATGTTCACATTTAAAAGCTCAAGTATCACGAAAGGATTGATTTCAATATTTATTTCTTTATATGGTATTCAAGTCCCTTAATGGGATATCTCCATTGTATCTTTCTAACCTTTCCTTCAAAGAGGAATAGAACTTTGAAGTCGATTTCTTCTTCACCTAATAAATTGATTGTTTCAAATGGACCCAATAGGGCGGAGTTTGTGATAGAGCTTTTGCCATTGTTGATCCTGTGGTGTGGAATGATTTGCCCTCATTGCGTTAGAGATATGGGTGGTATATTTTTAATAGTTAAGGCATTAACGTTGTGGAGGTTTTAAAGACATTGTAATTTGTTTTATCAAACACTGTTTATTCCAGGGGAGCACTAACAAGTCTTGTTTGTGCTCCCTTGAAGATGAGGTGAAAGCCTTGAAACCGGTAGGGTTATACCGTTACAAAAAGTGGAATAAACAGTGTTTGATAAAACAAATTTCAATATGGGTGGTATGTGCAACTTAATTTATGTAAAAACAATCCTTTTTGGAAGTCTTGTCAGAATGTATGATTGTACAGTACACTACATCTAAAGCCGAATGTGTTACTGTCACATATCGAATGATCTACAAAAGTTTCTTTGTAATTCATCTTCCCGTGGTAATTTTTTTGTGGTTTTCTTACCAAATATTATTTTCTAAACATATGCAAATATACGCAAGTACCTTATCTAATGGCCACGGCCACTACCTTCCTATACCTACACTCAACTTATGTTAGTTTTATGATTAAATATTATCAGTTATTTTTTCTATTAATTTCATCACATTATTTATTAATGTAATTTAAAATTGCTGGGTAGTTATTTCGAAATAGAAATAAACATATTAACAAACAAACGGAAACACAAGTACAACTGAATATAGGCATATAGAATAGATATCCACTTCTTTCCATCGTGACATATTTTCTATTCTGCCACATCCATAAATCTTCATATATAACAGACTTTTCACTCTTCTCTCGTGTTTCAGAATTTAATTAATTTGGTCATAGCACGATTTTCGTTTTTTTTCCAAGCTTCTTTATTCGTAGACCTTCTATCATTCGTTCTTCTACGTAACCGAAACATCTATGTACCCCTTTTTTTCATTTTTAGCGCTGTATCTTATTTAAACCACATTCTTCTTAATGTCCTTATTCATAATTCCGTCATGCATTATTTTATCTCACTCATTTTATACAGTGAGTCGCATTTACCGTGCTTTCATAGCTTTTTTGCCACGTCTGAACTATGATTGCAATCATAAAGTTGGTGCCAAGATTACATTGTTAGCAGCTAGTTTTGCTTGTCTGTGACCTGTTTAAATCGATTCAATCTTATATTAATACAAATAGATATTATTACTATTTTCAGGAACAATTTTATACATACACATTAGTGTAAGCATGAAGAAAGATAACATTGATGAATGTGGGTGGAAAAAGATGCAGTGCTTATGAAGAAAGGAACATTGAGTGTGGCTACGTAGAAAGAATGAAGGATGATAGATTTACAAATAAAATACGAGAATTTTGGAAAATAGACGTTTAAAAATGTGGTATGACGAAACTAATCAAATTCTGAGAAAAGGAAGTGTGAAATTCTTCCGAGTACATACTCGTACTAATTAGTCCATATCTTTGTTAGTCTTGTCGTACCTGCTTTTGCCATTCCAATTCATCGTTGGATCTTTGCTTTACATTATCCATTCATCAAAACAAGAGCATCCAGGCAGTTCTTCTTCTTCTTCCTAGTGTCATGCCAGGTGTCCCCAACGTTGACTATCACCTGAGAGCCCAAAAAAGATCCCCAATGCTCCTTATACCAGTCCAATCACGTATATTGCGGAGCCAGGATATTTGCCTCCAGCCAACACCTCTTCGACCCTCTATTTTGTCTTGGATGATCAGGTGCAGTAATTTGTACTTTGCTCCTCTATGTGCGTGACCCAAGTAGGACGCCTTTCGGATTTTAATATAAGTCAGCAACTCTCTATCAACTTTGGCTCTTTGAACAACCCTTGTGTTGCTGACCATATCTGTCCAGGGTATCCGTAGCATTCTCCGGTGCATCCACATTTCGAATGCTTCCAGTCGGTTAATTCCACCATATTTGAGGGTCCATGATTCCACTCCATGCAATAACACTGACCAAACGTAGCATTTGATTAATCTTGTCGAAGTTTCAAGTTTAGATTATCATTCTTCAACTAGGATACTTCCGAGGTATTTTAATTAGGTAGTTCTACTCGTATATTCGTAATCCCTTAGCGAGTCACTTCTTATCAGAGACTCGAATCAGTCCACGATCAAGACTTTTGTTTATTTCTAGTCTTAGTTGGTGGCTCTCTATTTCAACTCTACACATATAAAGGAGGTCGATCATCTCATATTCGTCGTTGGATATAAAGCATCCGTCTCCAGCACCACATCTCGAAGACATTTGTCATGTTTTTTTACTTCCCTGATGATGATAATGATACTGTTTAAGATGTGCCTTAATGCATGAAAACTATACGTAAAACAAAACAAGGAGTCGTGTGCCACATGACACCAGATTTTCTGAGGTTGGGCGTTGACAGATCGTATTCATACATGTCCCGGTACCGGCCAGTTTCACTAGGGCCTAAACACTAAACACCCAACGGCTAATTTGAATAAATGCCGCCTCTGCCCAGGTGTTGGAATGTCATTGTGTCGGGCGAGTGGCGCTCTGCGCTGGTATTGTTCGATAATTTTATGTTTTATCACTTGAGAGGGAGGGGTCGCACGGTCTTGTGATATTTCAAATAAAACTTCAGTTGATAATTATTCCTAACTCCCCAGCTTGGTATTTTTTTTGTAATTACTCATATTTTAGTCGATATTAGGATGATACTCGTGACTCAGTCGGAGTAACGAGTATCAAAGGTTAAGTTAAGTGTGGTTTTCGCTTAAGATCTCTAGATAAATAATTTTGATTTGCTGGAAGAGATTGGCAAAGTTCAATATGCTTATTTGGCTCCCATGACATAAAATGGCGTGCCGAATTCAATAAAGGTAAAGGGAGGAAAACCATTTAGACAGTCGATCGGAGCGTGGTTGTTATTGTGACAGGATTTTGAGTACTTGGAATTTAAGGATGAATGACGTGTGGAAAAGATGTGTGTGGGCTCTTGAGCGTGAGTTTATTTTTGTTGTTTTATATTTGTATTTCTGTATATTTTTGTTTTTATTTTTATGATTGTGTGCGGTATATTATGGGATGAACAAGTTTGGTCTTTCTGGAGTGATGATGTGTGAGGAGTTTGGTTTCACATGATGTTTCAAAAATAGGAAAGAAGTATCGATTTATTTTTTCATGCTAAATATCCTCAGTGAGATACAGGCAAAAGCCTAGTTTACTGGTGATACGACAAATGAAAGGTAACAAACCCAGATCCATTAAAATTCTATATCCAAATTAAATTAACTATTTCTTGTCATGTGTAATAATAAATAAATAAATAATAATAAATAAAATATCCCCGCTAGATTGTTATATCCACAGTGGAAATTTAATACTACAAAAATTCTCGTATATACAAACGTTCCCTCACGCCATTTCCCTTTTGTGGCAGAGAAGAGAGAATGCTAAATGTTCCTATCACGACATAGATCCATCGTCTCCTCCCAATCCATACATCTCATACTGTTCCTTTTCATACAGTATTGTTCGTCCATGCTGGGCCTCGTAGTCAAGGATCCCCTCGCCATTTCATCGTCAATTCAGGGGGGGGATTACCCATTTAAAAAACGTTATTAAAATAAGTGACGAATATTTCGTTCGTATAAATTAATATTACGTAAGTATACATGAAATGAATGTATGTATTACCAGTCATAATAAGGTCAAGAGCACGTGTCCTTTCCAACTCTTCTTCGCGTAAAGTCAATATTACGTAAGTATACATGAAATGAATGTATGTATTACCTGGCATAAGGTCAAGAGCACGTGTCCTTTCCAACTCTTCTTCGCGTAAGTCAATATTACGTAAGTATACATGAAATGAATGTATGTATTACCTGGCATAAGGTCAAGAGCACGTGCCCTTTCCAACTCTTCTTCGCGTAATGTCAATATTACGTAAGTATACATGAAATGAATGTATGTATTACCAGACATAAGGTCAAGAGCACGTGTCCTTTCCAACTCTTCTTCGCGTAAGTCAATATTACGTAAGTATACATGAAATGAATGTATGTATTACCTGGCATAAGGTCAAGAGCACGTGCCCTTTCCAACTCTTCTTCGCGTAATGTCAATATTACGTAAGTATACATGAAATGAATGTATGTATTACCAGACATAAGGTCAAGAGCACGTGTCCTTTCCAACTCTTCTTCGCGTAAGTCAATATTACGTAAGTATACATGAAATGAATGTATGTATTACCTGGCATAAGGTCAAGAGCACGTGTCCTTTCCAACTCTTCTTCGCGTAAGTCAATATTACGTAAGTATACATGAAATGAATGTATGTATTACCTGGCATAAGGTCAAGAGCACGTGTCCTTTCCAACGCTTCCTCGCGTCAAGTCAATCTTGTCCCTTTATTTGACTGTCTTTTTAAAAAAAGGTAAGTTTTTGTCGAGTATATATTATTTCCAAAAGCGATAATGTCGAGTCTTATTTTTCAATTATTATTATTTGTTTAAAGTGTTTTATTTCTATTTTCAAAGGAATTTGGAAAATGACAGCTATTTTTATTACCTACCTACTGAAAAATATTTTTTCTGGTTTGATCATAAATCACAAATTTTCGAAAGCTTACATTTTTTTGATATCAACAAAAAATATGGTATTTAAATTAAAAAAATTACAAAATCATCTCTGAAAAAGGTGTCAAAAATTGCGTAAAAAAATCATTATTTATAATATGAAATACTCATTTAACGGACTTGATATTTTGGCACAAACAGGCGGCATCAATTTTTTTTTTCAAATAATTTATTTTATTATTTTTTTTATGGTACACATGATAAGAAATATGCATAATTTGCGAAAAACCCACAGGTTATTTAATTTGGGCACACAATTTTAATGGATCTTGGTTTGTTGCCTTTCATTTGTCGTGTTCCCAGTAAACTAGGATTTTACCTGTATCTCACTGAGGACATATAGCATGGAAAAAGTAATCGATACTTCTTTCCGATTTTTGATTATATAAAATAATACATAATAATAATTTATATTTAGTGAGTTGGGTATTTTCTGTATAATACGTCTTATTCGAGAACTAAGGCTTTGAAAGCGTTATATAAGATCTAGACTACTTGTTCATGGTGCAATGGGGTGAATTTATGGGGGATGAAGGGGCATAGAGATAAGTTATTCAACGAGTTAAAACCCTCAACCAGTCGTAATATCAAAGATGTTAATGATAGAAAACTAGGATACATATTCCGTATAATTCGAAATGTGCTCAGTGAAAATATCCTTAAAAGTATATACTTTGCCTTATGTCAGTCGGCACTTACTTACGGTATATCAGTTTTGGGGGGATGCACTTTAACCCAAAAACACATATTGCAGGTTTCCCAAAAATTGATTGTGAAAATAATTAATAAACTTCCTGCTCGGTATCCCATGGCGGAGCTTTTCAGAGAGTATCAGGTCCTGAACATAGCCAATTTACATCTCAAATCCATTCTCTGGCACTACCATCGAGAGGAGGGGAAGATGCAGACTCAGCGGACACACATGACACGCATGGCAACTAATGAAATGTTCACCATCCCTAGAGTTAAAACCTCTTTTGCCCAAAGGCAATATGCTTATTTGGCTCTCATTACATACAATGGCGTGCCGACTTCAATAAAGGTAAAGGTAGGAAAACCATTTAGACAGTCGATCGGAGCGTGGTTGTTATTGCGACAGGATTTTGAGTACTTGGGCTTCAGGATGAATGACGAGTGGAAGGGATTTATGTAAGCTCGTGAGTGTGGGTTTTCGTTTTGTTGTTTTAATTTTGGTTGTTTTTGTATTTGTGTTTCTGTGTATTTTTTTTTTGTTTTGATTTTAATTTTTATTCTTATGATTGTGTGTGGTATAGTGTGGGATGAATATTTTTGGTCTTTCTGGAGTGATGATGTGTGAGGAGTTGAATTTCGCAAGATGTTTCCAGTTGTAGTTGAGTGTCACTGTTTGTCAGGTTGATGAGAGCGTGCAACGGGGTTTTGTTTTTGTGTAATCAAAAATCGGAAAGAAGTATCGATTTATTTTTCTCGTGCTAAATATCCTCAGTGAGATACAGGCAAAAGCCTAGTTTACTGGTGATACGACAAATGAAAGGCAACAAACCCAGATCCATTAAAATTGTATGTCCAAATCAAATTATCTGTTGTTTTTCTCAAATTGTGTATATTTCTTGTCATGTGTAATAATAATATAAAATAAAAATAATATGGAAAGTTTAAAAGAGTGTAGGGTGCAGATGGCCCTTTTTATTACAACTCTTTTTTTAGTTTTATTATTTTAGTATCATTTGGAATCAATGCCAGATGGAAGAAAGGCACGAGTACATTGTCAATAGGTCACGCAGGAATCAACCCTGAAATCGTCAAACATTTAACCACTGTATTATGGATGTTGCCAAGTTGTTACGGTCGTTTTGTAAGATATAAAAAATATAGAAATAAAATGAATGTCTTGATTTATTGAAAACATTTTATTATATTATTAAAATATTATCATAAATATAACAATAAATTCAGATGAAAAAAAAGGTTCCTTTTACGCGTGGGTACTAAGAATGCATTCCGACAACTGAATCGTGGTGCTGACACACTTACCTTTCCTTATTTTATTTTGTTCACTTGGTTCATCCATGCTTTCCTTCGTCTTCCTCAATCATGACTACCGGTCCAGTTCGTATTGTAGATTTGTTTATGCAGTATTTCGTCTCCCATACCTATACGTTTAACATGTCCAAACCATTGCTAAGTGTCCTTTTAATCTGTAGTTCACATTGATCATCAACATCTACTTTTATTATTCTGTCATACATCGACACGATATGTGTTTTTCACCCTTATATTTCCACAGTATTTTTTAATGCTTAATGACAAGACAGAACGTTGGACTTTCCTATTGTTATTTGTTTTATCAAACCCTGTTTACTCCACTTTTTGTAACGGAACAACCCTTCCGGTTTAAAGGCTTTCGCCTCATCATAAGGGGAGCACAAACAAATACTGAATTCTGTTCGAACTGGTACCGAGATAGACGCCTCTAACGGCAAACATTCGAGTCTGGGAGCTGGGGGAGGCTTGGGACGACCTCGGCGAGCAACGGAGAGATTCTTGGTATATCATATATGTGTTTGTCAGATGTTCACCTCGATTCACCGACTTAGAAATTTCATGGGCCTCTAATCTGCCCAATTTAGACTTTCCTATCTCAACACACATCTTTCGCCTCTTTTGAATCCAAATACCTCATACGATTTCTCTACGTCTTTTTACATTTTCTTCTTTTAAAATATCATCGACTTGATCTAATCATACTTTCCTAGGTATTCCTCTACCACGCCTTTCACTCACATATGCACTCTTTATTTGTTTTATTAGTCTTTCATTAATTTGTTCCACGTGTCCAAACCATCTAATGGGTGGGAGAAGGAGAGTGGGCAGGCCAAGGCTGCGATAGGAGGATGAAGTTGAGAGGGACGCAACCCGGCTGCTGCAGGTGCAGGATTGGGGGGTCATGGCGGAAGACAGGAGGAGTTGGAGGCGAAGATTGACGGAGGTCAAAGCTTGATATGGGATGTAAGACCATCGAAAGAATGAAAGAAAGAGACGTTAGCGCATCTTGCGATCCATGGGACACGGAACGTCCGTCAAGTTAACTCTCTGTTTATCTTGAGACATTGTTTTAAAAAAAGAATAACGAGTGGCATGCTAAACAACGTGGACCAAATCACCGAATTAAATTATAATTCCACGCAAGCCCTAAATAGTAGGGTTTAAATCTGTCAAAAAAGCTTTTATCCCGGTAAAATGGGTTAATTTCAACTGAAATCGACACGGCTCATCGACTAGAAATAAGCTTTGTGGAAGTCCAGAAGGTAAGCGAGTGATTGGTATGGCTTTCTCTAAACCTTGCCGATAATCCTGCGGAATACAGCCTCCAATAAATCGAAAATACTATTGCCTTGGCTCTCTGTGTGTCAAAAATAAATTCATGTAATTAATCATAGTAAATTCAAGGATTCCAACAGGGTTTTAGTAGGTACTTTGATATATGGGAATGAAACGTGGATACGGAAAAGACTAAAGAGCCGAATAAATGTTGTAGAAATATATCCACTGAAAATAATATATGGGAACTTAAGATTGATATATTGAGTAAGATGAAAAATAGCACTATGGAATGGCTCAGGCATGTAGAACGGATGAATGAAGTCAGAATAAAATAAATATATAGTACAAATGTGAGTAAAAAAACGTTGTAGAGGAAGACTAAGAAAAGTATGGTTATATAAAGTGAATTACGAAAATATTAGGTGGAAAAGACGAAATACGTGTGAATGATAAATTTAGATAACAAGGTTCAATATGAAAGAAAGGTTTTGAGAAAAATTATAATTAATAATAAAAGGGCAATTTATAAAGCACCGTTTAAAGAGACTCATTTCAAGAATACTTTACTCGGGGTTCGAATCGACCATTTTTTTTTAAATTATAGGTGTGACCGAAGTCTGTCTCTTTCTCTCTTTGAATAATGGCCGTGAACTCCTGTATATGAAGGAGTATACGCCAGTGTCAAGTGACGATGACCGAAGTCGTAGGAATTATTATAAGAGGGGAGTAGCACAGAGTGGGTTTCGAACTAGCAATTTTCCACATGGAAGTCCATTACGTAACCGCGCGGCCATGTGGATTATTGACAGATTAAAAATATTACAAAAATAAATACGATGAGTGTAGGAAAGTTGTGACTGATGCCATTCGATTGGAAACTTCCCCGCATCTTCATATGTTTAAAAAACTATTTGGTAAGAAAACCAAAGAAAACTTACCGCAGGAAGACGAACTACAAAGAAACCTTTGTAGATCTTCCGATATGTGGCAGTAACACATTTCACTTGCAAACTACAAACTGATTCGATACGTACAAAAGGAAATCTTTCTTTATATTTCTTCTGTTTTTTTCTTCTATTTCGAGACAAAAGCTTTAAACTAAAATATCATACTACAGTGAAACCGATCTTGCGAGTTCCTCAACAGGAAGACATGTCTCCTTATTAATTTATTTGCTCTAAATTTTCCCCTGCAATATCAGTTGTAGGATCTCGCATTAACTTAAAGTGTTGCAAAGATTCCTGCCTACTAAAACCAAAATTTTACTCGTGCAGTCTCTGCTCTTTCCGATTCTGGACTATGCGGATGTATGTTACTTGAATGTTGCAGAGAAACAGCTGGACAAATTACGGCGTCTTCAAAATGTGTGTCTAAGATTTATTTTTAACCTAAGAATATACGATCATATAACTTCATACCAGAAGGCATTGAACTGGTTGAATGTTAAAATTTGAAATAGACGCAAAATTCACATACTGTATCTATTATATAATATCCTTAACTGTCCCGCCGCCTCCTCTTATCTCCCCGAAAACTTCCTGCGTCTTGATCATGGACTAGCGCCCCGTTAAAACAGAGATTGTTTATTAACCTTTCCAGTTCACCGCTCCTCTTTTTTTACGTTGTCGTTTACTGTCCATGCAGTGAGACTCTGGAATCAGTTACAAACCAATGTTAGACTCTCTCCGCCCTTGGCATGCTTTAAGAAGCGACTGAAAAAACTTTTAATTTCTATTCAGTAAAATAACGTGTTTCATTCCTGTTTTTTTCTTTCCTCTCCACCATTCCTTCCTTTTCTTTTGATTGATGATATCTCACTTTATATGAAATGGAATGTCGGGTGAGTGTCCGTCTTTGTGGGGTTTGTGGACGTATGCTCACAGATGTGTTCATAGATTTCGTAAGGATGGATAGTCATTTAAATGTTTTTACGACCATGTAACTTCATCGTTTACTTTTGTCTGGTTGGTTGGAAGAGATTGCTGCCTGACAATAAACCCACCAGATTGTGTTTGCAATAAGAATGTTAAATATAACTGGAACTTTCTCTTCCAGAAACTGGATAGCTCTACATGTTTATACTATACACAGGTGGTTGTGTAAAGATATAGAACCAAAAACTTTCTCATTATAAGGACGTATATATGCAAAAAGGGATTCAAAGTGGCATTTCTCCTGGTTTAAGCTATACTAATATTTTTATAATTTATTTAAACATTTAAATTTTCACAATGAAAAATACAAAGCACTCCCTTATCTTACTAGACGTACGCTCTTCCTAAAACAGATAGGTTTCGCATAACAAAACAAAAATATAATATAAACATACGAGTATATGCAGCAGCCATAATAATTTAAATCACATATTTATTTTATTACAATGTAGTGTTTTATCGACCCTAAACAAAAATTTACAAAAGTAATATTTAAATTAGAATTTTGAGTGCGCATCAATATAAATACAATTTGTCACAAAAATTATAAATATTTACATGAGTCATATGCAAAAAAATGTCGAAATGCTGTATGCGTATATGTGACATGCCACCTAAAATACAAACCTGAGACAGGTCAAGGTTCAATCAAAGGCCATGCCGAACAAAAAGAAAGAAAATAATAATGTACGAAAATATAAATGCACAATCAATCCACTGCAATACAAAAAAAGCGCATCGACCTTCGAGTAATAAAATGTTTCAGAGATCAAAGTCAAAAAAAAAAAATAAAGAGAGAAAATCAACGGGAGTCACGCCGTGGATTTGGATTTATTGTTTAGATAAACGTAACGCTATCTAAGAGAACTTTAAGACTGTCGCCAAATATGTCCGAGACTCCAGCATAGGCATTACCCAATCCATGCTATCTGGGTTCGGGAGAATTCGAGTAGTAGTCAGTTCTACAGCTCTCGCACAGGAATATATCCTGGAGTCACGTACTTCTCGGTGGGATTCGGAAGTCAATCAATTCCAGTAACTTCAAACAGTAAATTTTATTATTTTAACAGTTAAATAAAAGAAAAACTAAATGCCAACATAATCACATTATGTACACCAATGAAGAGTATTTAAATCAGAAACGTTCAATTTATAAAGGATCATTCAATGAGTTGTAGACTCAAAAATCCACAGATTTCTAGGAAAAGGGAACAACATGAAATTATATTCCATTGTACAATTTCAATGCATTTTGAGTTTTCATCTTAACATACGTATATGTTAGTCGTATTATTTTACTGAATCTGGTCTGTTTTCTTTCAGTCGTTTTTCTATTAGTCTTTTTCACCCCATGAAACTATCGCTCTCTTCGCTAATACGACGCTAATATGCTTTTAGTTTACTCCTAGGAGAAAGAAATATGAAAATGTATTTATATTTTTTACCTTTATATGTTATTTAGGCTTATATTTTTAACCTTTATATTCAAGCTTATATTTTAAACCTCTATATTCAGACTTATATTTTTAACCTTTATATTCAAGTTTATATTTTTAACCTTTATATTCAGGCTTATATTTTTAACCGTTATATTCAGGCTTATATTTTTAACCTTTATATTCAGCCTTATATTTTTTTGTTCCTATCTGAAAAGATAAAAAAGATATATCGTAACCTCTTGGGAACACTCATAAATCATTGAAGAGTTGGCAAAGGACAGAATATTATTCAGCATTATCGGCAGGCGTCTAAAATTATACATTTTTACCGTTTAATGTTCATACCCTTTATTGCCAAATATATTCTGGTTGTGTTGAATATATTCTGGTCAGGAAACATTAATAGAATATACAAAATCAAGATCTGGATTCTTAAATTCACTCTAACAAGCTGGACTGTGAAGAACGTTACCGGTTCGAAACCCGCGCTGTCTTTCTTTTACATTGTAAACAAAAATCATATTTAAAATACCTTTATGCTGAAGTCAAGTAATTGCCTTAAATATTGAAGAAATATATATTTTACTCATGAAAATACAACACCTCGTATCTAAACAACCAAGATACAAATTAATCGATACAATTGATTCAGATTTATATCTAGAAAATACACGTCAAAGTAAAATCTTTAAATTCTGAAAATTATAATAGATTTATTTTTCTGCTTATACTAATATCCTGCATCGCATTTGTAACCAGCGATATACGAAGTTTATTAATATCTTTGACTATCAAGGCTGTATGGGATACGAATTATTACTGTGTGGGATACGCGGTATTACTGTATGAGAAACGATGTATTGCTATGTGGAATACGAGGTTTTCATTAGTGATTTTTTAATATATATTTGACTTAAAACAGAATTTATTGAAGTACTGAATATATATGAATTTTCCTTTGATTTTGATGAAGTTCGAGTTTTTGACATACTCGTACAATACATCTCGGGCATGCTCGGATATAACTCCTTGAGCGTAAGAAGAGATCTGCGTCTCCTGGTATACGTTGTCAGACTCGTTCGAGAAGTTGTGAGCTGTCCAGCATTACTACAAAGATTAGCGTTAAATGTTCCTAACAATTACACTAGACTGCGCCGGCAAGAACTGTTCTCAATAACATACGCAAGAACGGGTCTTCCAGCCGCTATGCCTGTTGAAAGGGCCTTAACTCTTCTGATCGGGACTGCTTTGGATATTGACATATCACATTACCAAAAGCAAAAGTAAATTTTCTTCTAAGATTGAGCGCGTAAGAAAGCACTCATCAACGTACTTAAGTGACTTAGAATATATGTGTATGTTTGTATGTATATACGTATGCATATACATAATTTTTTATTTTATATAATTTTTCTTTATTTTTAACGTTAACATTTCTTGTATTTATCAAAGAAATTGGGCTAAGCTTGTTTTGAGAAATTAAATAAATCTCATAGATCATGCATATTTTTCGTCTTGATTTTGTTCTTATGAGTTAGTACAAATATATATTTAAAAAACAATACTCGCTATGGAGGTAGAAGATTTACATTATAGTACCAATTCGTTTAACGTTGGTTTGAAATTTGGTTAATCTTTTTTGCCTCTTTGTTATTCCAAGAAGTATAAAGGTGTGCCTTACAGCCACCCACACGGACTGGTATTGGGAATAAATCAGGTTCTCATAAAGTAAGATAAAAACCCCATACTTTATTGAATGCCCATGGTATTTTTTATTAAATGGTCTTCTTGGAATTTTCATTGAAACAAATAGACGTTTGAAATATTTGTTTTATTATTCTTTCAACTAGAGGACCTCCGTGGCACAGTATAATATTTAAAACACATGTTATCGAAACAGGAAATCGCGGGTTGATTCCTTTTAGTGCCATTTTTTTTAACAGAGTTTCTGTCTTTATTGCCACATGTTAATTGACCTGACACACTACCTCCATAGGCTAGTTGTAACATTCTTGAATTTTATTCAAGGATTTCGGGTTAGGTTGTCGATGGTGCTAAAAAAGGAGGGCCAGTCTGGTAAATGAATTTATCTGTTAACAATACTCGCAGGCGCAGAGATAGTGTTGCCAAAACGTTCAATGATGAACCGCGAGTTCAGTGCCTACTCCAGAGATTCTCGAGGACTTGATTACGGGCACTAGAGAAAATATTGTCTCCCAGCCATTATTTTCAATATGTTTGAAACACTAACTGGATATATTGAGGGGTGCCATTACGCATTTAAAAAATAAACCTGACAGGTTGCATTAAAAAAAAACTAAAATTAAATACTTTACAATTGAGAATGAAGGTTGCGTTAGATGTACCAATATAGAAGACATTGCATGACGAGCTGTACGAATGTGGACAAAACAGAAGTATCGTGTCTGCTCAGGAGAGCGTAGAAAACGGGTTTTTCAACAAACCCCTCAAGAGATATGTTACATGATAATATCGCCTGTTGAAAATCATATGTTAGTGGCGAAACTCATTTTTTACGTGCATAAGTCGTGAAAGTATATTTCAACTCCTTGAAGCGTCAAGGAGTTGAAATATACTTTTGCCACTTACGCACGTAAAAAAGAAGTCATTTAAGTGCCATTTGAAGTCTTAACTCGAAAATCGATGTTTTGGAGTTTCGCCACTATGATTCTCAACAGGCGATATGTAACATATAGACATGTTATTTTTAGTGGTTTTTATACTCCTGCCGACCATCTAAGCATTCGCATTTCTACTGTTTCAAGTTGCCTAGAGTAGGAGCTGTACATAGTCTAGCATACAGCAGCATTCTATACATAATCGCGGGTCTAACGATAGTCTGGTATACCTTTCCTTTTAGTTTTATAGATATTTTGAGTTAAACTGTCTAAGAATTAATCTAGGTTCTGTAGCGAGGATACTTAGATCCACATTCATAGTCCAACATCAACATTAAATTCTTAATCTGCCATTTTGGTTCCTAAAAAAATACAATAGTATTTAAAGTTTATAATCGTACATATTTGTCGTAGCTTCCTTAAATAAATGTACGTTGTTTCATTGCCTCACTTTAAAGTTTGAAGAGTATTAAGTCCGACTGAGTATAAACCACGAAATTTAAGAGTTAAAATTACTTTTAACTCTAAAATTTAGTATTAACCAGGCTTTGAATTTAGTTCTTAATCTTAAAAAAGGGAATCCAGCCGTGTCAACTTATAAAACTCAGTTTTTCAATTAAATGAAAAAAATGTGATGTATGCGAAAAACTTACAAAACTTAATTCAGCCTTTAGAGTTGTACACTTTGATACCAATGGACAAGTTAAGTACTCCTGAAGCTGCTCCTTTCGCAATAAGGGTTATTAGATTGTATTGCCATAAGGAGAAGTTTCACAGCGGGCAGGGCTTATTTCTTCAGCATTTAAAGAAGAGGGTTGAACTTAATATTTTTGGAAAATCAAAAAGTTCTCGTAGGAACAAAGCTTTAGCGAAAAGTATGTTGCGCAAACTGGGGATATTAACTGGGGCGTGGCCTGTCGTATGCGTTAGTACGTATGTACTTCTATTTAACCAGTGCTCTCAAACTTTCAGGGACCAGTTTTTTTTCATTCCAACCCTTCGTTGACCAGCATTTTTGTGATATAATTTTTGTTTATTCAGTTACCTATTTTATATCCTAGGGCGTATTTAAAATATCGATTGAGCTTGCCTAAATCTTTAATATGACAAAGAAGTTTTTACCGTAAACATAAACATCAGGAGGTGGAGTTTGGGTTCAATTCCCGTTAGAAATCAGTATCCTTTGTAAAAAACTGATTCTTATTAGTTGGAAGAGATTACCACATACCATCTTTGTTTACGGACAGACTGGAGTTAAAGAACATTTTTTAAATGAAAAAAAAAAAATTATTTAAAAAGAAACAAATAATAAAAATTGCGAGTGTTGATTTTTTATACAATATTTTCTTTCAACGCGGTCGAGTAATAAACAAAGTATTAGCGAACCAACACAACTCCAGGTACCATAGTTTAAGGACCACTGTATTTGGCTGCAAAATGCATGAATCATGTTTGTGTATTGATATTATATATTATTGCATCATTTTTCTGTATTCACCTCCATTCGAGGACAAAAAACCTTCTCAGAGTAGCAGAAATGAAAACCCTACGCTCCATCGCAGGCAGAACTCTTAGAGATCGGAACATAAATGAGACGATAAGGTATGTCTGTGGTGTTGAAGGCATAGTGACGTGGGAAAGAAATAGAAGGTGCTTCTGGAGGGATCATGTGGACTGCATGGAGGATATAAGACTGGCAAGAAGAAGAAGAATGAAAACCCTAACAGCAAGAGATTACCGAGAAGGCCGCCGAAAAGGAAGAAGGACAGCTGGACGTTATCATCCCAGGACAGCCCACCATCGCAAACAGGTCATACGACCTAAACAAAGAAGAAGAAGACCACCACTCTGACTTTTGTATGTTATTTACATAAATTTTTAATGGTTAAAACCGACCATAAACCAATATATAAATAAAGCTATTTTCTATTCAAATAATCATGCAACAATCACTATAAACTGACCAATAACCCTGACACGTATATATATATAAATATTTATTAATAAATTAATTTTTTATTCGACATATTAAATAAATCCCCGCGACGTGTGTTTCTACCTACTATCTCGAGACTCTTTTCAGGCGGAATAATCCCGGTTTATTACGAGAGCAATGCTTCTTAGGTCCAACCGATGTTATGTTTCATGGTTTGTACCTACTATATATATACTCGTAGTATAGTACCCCGCGGTAAGTAATACACATCGGGCTTAAGAAAGAGACTGTCGACCATAATCGGCTAACTTCGGCTTTGTAGAGCGTCGTCTTTGTCATCATACATGTGTTCCGTCGCGATTCGTCAGTCGTTGTCAAGCGTTCTAGGAACAGAGACGACGCTCTACAAAGCCGAAGTTAGCCGATTATGGCAGAGTCTCTTTCTTAAGCCCGATGTGTATTACTTACCGCCGGGTATTGTATGTACGAGTACATTAACCCAAAGGATGTTTTTTATTAGGGGTGACATTTTATGCATGTATTGGTTATTTATTCTTATTTAATTTTGTGTATGACTTTATTTATTTGTAAGGGTGTATTTGTATAAAGCGAGGTATTATGATCCTGTGAAATAATCTGCTTCTAGAGATATGAATGTTCCTTTACTGTCCATGCAGTGATACCAAACAAAATGTACTATATCTATTGTATAATATCCTTAACTGTCCCGCCATCCCCTCTTATCTTGCCGAAAATTTTCAGCGTCTTTCCAATCATCGATTAGCGCTACGCTCAAACTGAGATTGTTTATTGGCCTTTCCAGTTCACCGCGTTCATCTTTTTTACGTCGTCCTTTATTGTCCATGCAGGGAGACTCTGGAATCAGTTACAAACCAATGTTAGACTCGTTCCGTCCTTGGTATGCTTTAAAAAGCGACTGAAAAAAACTCTGAATTTCTAGTCAGTAAAATAACGTGTTTCATGCCTGATTGTTTTCTTTTCCTTTCCTCTCCACCATCCCTTTCTTTTCCTTTGATTGATGACATATCACTTTATATGAAAATATGTTTGGGTGATTGCGAAGTGTTGTGAATCTTCCTGCCAACTAAAACCTTGACCTGCCAACTTAAATTTGACTTGCAATATCTGCTCTTTCCGGTTCTGGGCTATGCGGACGTCTGTTACTTGAATGTTACAGAGGAACAGCTGGAAAATTACAGCGTCTTCAAAATGTGTGTTAAAGATTCATTTTTAAACTAAGAAAATACGATCATATAACTTCATACCAGAAGGAATTGAATTGGTTGAATGTTAGAAATAGACGCCAAATTCACAGTCTGTATATTGTATAATATCCTTAACTGTCCCGCCGCCCCCTCTTATCTCCCCGAAAATGTTCAGCGTCTTACTGATAAATATTGTTTATTGGCATTTTCAGTCCACTGCTCTTATTTTTTTACGTCGTCCTTTACTGTTCATGCAGTGAGACTCTGGAATCAGTTACAAACCAATGTTAAACTGGTTCCGTCCTGGGCATGCTTTTATAAGCGACTGAAAAAATCTTAATTTCTAGTCAGTAATATAACGTGTTTCATTCCTGATATTTTTCTCTCCTTTCCCCCATCCCTTTCTTTAATTGATGATATTTCACGTCGTATGAAAAGGAATGTTCGGGTGATTGTCCGTATTTGTGGGGTGTGTGGGCATATGCTCATGTATGTGTTCATGGATTTCGTAACGATGGATAGTCATAAGAATGTTTTTTGCTATCATGTAACTTGTTTCATTTACTTTTGTCTGATTGGTTGGAAGATATTGCCACCTGTGAATAAGCCCGCCAGATTGTATTTGCAATAAAAGTGTTAAATAAATAAATAAAATATGTGTAATGTATCCCTACCAATGTTAATATGCTTATCTTATCATATACTCTTATCCACATCCAATATACCATGCAAACCAATGTTAAGCTTAGTTAACCATATCTTTGTACTATGTAATCTAGAACTTATAAATATTAGTGTTATCACATGTATGTCAAACTTAACTCAATGTATTATGTTTAAATTTATTATCTTGTTGGCGGTTTACAGAATTCAATAAAGATTTGGTATCACTAAATGTAAGTAAACCGCGAACGAGATAAATCGCCTGATATCGATAACATACCCGAAACATTCCTTTTTAATCTATCGAAGGGTCGTGCGTATGGTTATCTTTGCTTTAAATAGGACGCCATATGAGAGGCAGCAATCATTATTCTTAAAGCCACTACGGTGTTAACATCATCGTTATTGTTACTTCTATAATACTGTTAATATTATACTTCAATGTAATTCAACCATTATACAAATAAAATTACACAGTTGAAATTATAAAAGTGTTTTCGTTGCAAAAGGCCATACATAACATATGCATACGCGTGAAAGTACCTAAGCCAATGGTTAAATCAACCACTTTCATATCTGCACATCTAACATACTCGTAAATTAATTTTGTCATATTTTTAATTTGTCTATTGCTTCGAATCCCGAGTTAGAACGCTATTATTTATTGAAATTCACTTTCGAAAATGGCTACAATTATGCATAAAATATCCAAGTCATATTTTATCTGTTCTGATGTACGAGTACAATAATAAATTAATCTCGCCACTTTGTATGAAAGAAAAAATATGCTTACTGGCTTTGTATTTTTGCATACACAAAATTATTCATACTGTTGGATTATTTCCATATTACAAACAAAACTAAAATTAGTGTTATGTGGGTTGGGTCCTTAATGCATTTATACGTCCAAATTGTAAAATGCAAAGCCATTGAGCGCACAGTACCCTGTATTAAAGGCATACCATCAGAATCTGTGTAGGGTGGCTTTAAGTTTATAAAAATTAAATACATTTTGTAATATTACCTATATCAAAAGCCTTCCAATATTTTACCCCCATTAAAATCGATAATTCTGTTCTTCTGTATTCATCAAAATTCTTACTTAATTTATTATATCGCCTCTGGATTATTGTATTCTATTTATTCTGGTTTGCCTGATTCGCTAAATTCTAGGCTCCAGTATGTTTTCAATACAGCTTTTATGTTGATATACTTGTCTGGTAGTCATAAATATTATCATATAAAATCCACTTCTAAAATGTCTACACTTGCTTAAGCGCCACGAACGAGTTGATTTCAAACTTTTTCTCTTTGTATTCTCGTCCCTTAATGGGATGTTTCCATTATATCTCTATCTGAGAGATGTTCCTTCGACGAGGAGCATGCCTTAACATCTCTCTATTCAGAACACCTTCGTATTACCTCTTTCAAGACACCTCAACAACCCCTCTTACAAGACACCTTGATATATCCGCTTTCAAGGCACCTTGACATATCAGAGCACTTTAACATATCATATATCAGAACACTTTAACATTACCCCTTTCAAGACACCTTAACATTATTCCTTTCAAGACACCTTAATATCTCTCCTTGAAGGACACCTTATCATATAAGATCAATGGTAAAAATATCCACCTTAATATTCTGACATCAAATGTATTATATAAGTTAATTTTCTATAGAAATTGTATGGTTACCCAGTTTTAATATGTAAATACCGAACAATAAATTTCAGGGATTTTTCCTGAAAGGCAGACAGTGTTTTGCCAGGGTCGTGGATTCTCCTAGTTTCCCCTTTTTAATGCCTTTTTAGAGAATATTCTCATTTCTCTCCCACTGGATGGGGTGGCTTAAGTGAATCTGATTCTGAGCTTGCCCCAAGAATGTCTTTTAAATGTTCTAATATATATTTTTTGGAAGACTAGAGAAAGGCCATTTTGAATGAAGATCAAAAACCATTCCATATAAGTGTGCCTTTTTGAGCTTATTTCTGTCGAGTCTGAGAGTTCAAAGATTTTTTTTGGAATGATATTTGATTCCCTCCATGGCCCATTGATAAGATGCTGGTTTTCTCCTCGGTAGTTTCAAATTTGGTTATTGATGCTTTCTAAAAAAATGATTAAAAAAATGGTCCGCAAAAAAATTACTAAAACGATAATCGCACGCGCTAGTTTTGTATGAGTGCATTGTTACCACTTCACATGCGGTAGTTTTTCCAATAAGTACGATAACGACCTGAGAGTTACTTGCCAACTAAAGTGCCTCATAGCCCGAAGGCTCGATTACTGTCACTGAAAAAAATATTGTCCCCCCTCTTCAGCATGTATGTATCACAAATTCAGATTGTTGTGTTAATAATTGTATCACATATTTATGATCATGTAATTTTTTTATATTGTAGTTTCCATGTACAAGGGCTGAAAAATATCTGACTTTCTCGTAGCCGAATACTATTGGTAGGGTTGTATCTTGATTGTGAGGGTGTTATGAGATAAGCCCAAACCTAAAGATAGCGTATATACGAGTACAATCCACAACTATCGTTTGTAAATTACTATCGACACATTTTATTGTAAATGTTTCCGAGTGTTTCTAGCAGGAGTGTGGAAACTAATTTAAGTCAATATATCGATACGATCAACGATATTGTGAATATCTTAATACAGAAGCATCAAATCGACAATAATCCTCCTTTCAAGTAGTTTATGAAGGTGGGTCTAATTCAATAAGAGGTCGTAGTGAAGTCTTTCAGGTGTAATTACAGCATATAGATTTACATATTGCATTGTATTATATTGTATTACACTTTTGTTGTATACAGTGCAACCCGGTGGACTTATTGTCATTGGCAATCTTTTCCAACCGACCAAAAGTATGTTAAAAAGGGCTTGAATGAAAATTAGACTGAAATTCTCTTTATGTTTAAAAAAAATGGGAATCCAGCGGGAATCAAACCCGCAACAAACAGTAGGGAAACAAGTATCTTACCAACCAGGCCATGGAGGGGGCATCGCTATAAATATTTTATTTATTGTATATTATATGTCGAGGGGTATCATAGGAATGAATGAATTAATTTAAGAGTTTTAAAAGTATCTTGGACACTACTCTCAATTTACACGCAAAGAAGGCTTCGTGCGGTAGCTCTTTCACAAATAGCATAGCCTTCAACCGCTTGAGAAGCCTTAATGATAATTATTAGCTTAATAAGAAAAAATACTAAGGATTATAGCAAGTAAAAGAAATCCTTAAGGATGGTTTGTTCCAATAGTTTTTAGTTAAATTGAACGGAATAATACCCAAAACATGGCATGGGAACGAAATAGATGACTTCGTCTGTGATATATATCTTAAATCTTCTTCTTGGTCATTCCCTCAATTCTGAGGATCATGATCATCATAGACGTCAAATATTATTTTCCAACACAAAACGATATTCTGCAGTAAATAGAGTACATTTTGTTTCTGAAGATAAGTATTTTTTTTTCTAAAGCCTCCTTTATTCTCTTTCTGGTTGATTGGAAGGAAATGCAACATGACAATAAAGCCACCAGGATCAACTGTATACAATTAAAGACCTTTAGTTTCAAATTCAATGGTCCGACAAGTTATTAGTTTAGTCCGATGAGATACATTAAAATAAATATTAGAGTCAAAGAAAATCGGTTTCAAGATCAATTTGTATGGTTTCAAGAAGAATTTATATGGATATTGGAGAGAGTCGATCGATCAGAGCGTGGTTGTTATTGCGACAGGAGTTTGAGTGTTTGGGCTTGCAAGAGGAATGGATTGTGGAAGAGGTTTGTGTGAGTTCTGGAGTGTGGTGTTTTTTTGTTGTTTTATATTTTTGTGTAAATGTATTTTTTTTTGCTTTATGATTGAGTGCGGTATATTATGGGATGAATGTTTTGGTATGTCTGGAGTGATGAAGTATGAGGGGTGATGAATACACATGTAATTGAGTGTCATCTATACACTGTCATGTCATATATATCGTGATGTATACACACGTAATTGAGTGTCACTATTTGTCAGGTTGATGAGAATGTGCAACGGGGTTTTATATAATCCAAAATCGGAAAAAAGTATTCATTTATTTTTTCATGCTATATGTCCTCAGTGAGATACAGGCAAAAGCCTAGTTTACTCGGGACACGACAAATGAAAGACAACAAACCAAGATCCATTAAAATTGTGTGTCCGAATTAAATTACCTGTAGTTTTTTTCGCAAATTATGTATATTTCTTGTCATGTGTAAAATAAACAAAATAAATATATTTATTCATCAGAATATTTAACAGTAAATTACTTTGTTACTCCACTAACCACATCAATCCTCGCTACACGTGTTTCTACTCCACTTATCTCAAGACTCTCTTCAGACTGAATGATCTCAATTTTGAGAGTAGTGCTTAGGTCAGACTTGTGGCATTTTACTACGGACCACCCACTTTGGAAGTATGTGTGACTTAAAAACTTCAATTTTAATTAATTAATTATATATTTTTTATGAATTTGACAGTATTAATTTCACTTGTTTATCAAAAACATAAAAAACAACGTCTTTTAGATAGTTAATGCCAAGGAAAAATGTTTCAAGAGGTGTGAAAACTTGCAGCAAGGATTAATGTTATTAGTGGAATAACAAAGTAATTTGGTGTTAAATATAAGAGTAATATGAAGTTCCACAAAGTTAAAACCGAAATCTTTAATTGCATATATAAAGTGTTCATATTTCTGTGGCGTTATGGCAGAAGTTGATATGTCCGTTTTACTTTAGTTTACAGGAGAAACAATATTATCTTTGATAAGCTGTTAAAATCAGTACAAATAAGCATTTTTTAAGTTTTTCCAAAAAATATATCTTTTGTTTGGATAATGATTGACACGCCAAGTTTTGCCACAACATGCTGAGAAATATTTTCTATAAATTGGGAGAATAAACACAAAATGACAAAAAATGGACATATTAACTTCTGCCATAACGCCACAGATTTATTGCTCATCGTGAGCAGTACACAGTGATTTTAGAACGTAACATGAAGAGTATACTATATTGTATTACAATAACGTTTTAGCAGTAATCCCATCAGTATATTTGCGATTTGTAATTGTTTTCCTACTAAGTAGAAAGATCTAAAAAAAAGATGTAAAAATCAGACTGCGTCACTTTTTCCCATCAAAATACATAGAAAAACTCCCGAGTAGAATATAAGCGTGTAATTAAACTACAATTAAAATCAAACAAAATTAATTTTACTTCTAATTTATTTCAAATTTAAAAAAAACATACAAAATAAAATTGTATCTAAAGTAAATTCGACCATTTTCCAACCCAAAGGCGGTTAATAATCATTTTCCAACCCAAAGGCGGTTAATAAGCCTTTTTAGAATTTTAATTTGTACTTGAGATTTCATCTTCGAGAATACGCCTTCTTGACAAAGATCAACTTAAAAAAAGTAATAAAAAGAGGAAAAAGTATATTCAATTTTGAAATAGATTTAATTTTTTCTTCTTAAGAAAATGGGATTCAATTTATAAGAATGGATGCGACAAAGCCACTGTTATATTTAAAATAAATCCGATGGCGAATTGCGACGCCATTTCTTTAAACTATTTGCGATGTTATGGGTCATAAGTCTAATAGCTGTTAGACTCTTTTCGAAAATCGCTGACAATTTTCAAAATAATATGTACAATAATGTGACGGCCTCTTTTAGTCTAGTTAATAAGGTGCCTGCTTTTTTTTTTGTTTCGGGGCCAAACTTATGTAGCTATCAAAAGCGTCATCACTCGCACACTGAATGACTTTATTGAATGACTTTTCAATATCTTCCATATCTCGGTGGATAAATTGAAGAATTGAACTTCTTAACCCTTCTTGTCCTGTGATGTGTAATTAACATAGTACACATTGCTTCTAAAAAAACTTTAATATAATATTAAATCGAATTCTTCTCATATTGCTAGACGGTGTCTTGAATATATTCACTGTGTCGCACGATTGTTTAAATATTAAAAAACCCCGCGTCACTGAGTGTTGAACTGCAAGTTAGTACATTCAATACAAGATGATGTCTTGCACGGTTGTAATAATAGGGGACGTAAAAACTAAACGCCTCTTATACTCGTATATAGCAGGATTCTTGAAATTACATTGCAGTATTTTTTATTAAAAATATAACGTTATGGACTCTTGCCTTCTTGTTTCGAGTCTACTATGATTCCAAACCGTTAAAAGTTCAATGTATTGTGCATATTTTGGGTAATCACCCTCTGTTCCATACAATAAATATCTGAGGAACTTTCATCGTATTTGCTCCAGCGTATTTTGGTGTTTTAGTTAATATGGAACCCAAACTTCGGAGGCATATTCTACAATAATTCTATGGCGTTTTGGTAGAGGTACAAGTCATCAATTACTTATTTGTCAGTTTGAAGTTTTGCAACACTTATATTCCTAAAATACAGACCTCAAAATGTATTCAAAGTTTACCTTTAAAATTTACCTGAGGTCTGTATTTCAGGAATACAAGTGTTGCAAAACTTCAAACTGACAAATAAGTAATTGAGGACTTGTACCTCTTTACCAAAACGCCATAGAATTTATAACGCATTAAATAATAACTATGCAAACTTCGCAGAATATTTGTACAATCGAAGTCTCGAGATATTCTTACTTATTAAACGTAGACGTTTATAACAGTCCAATATCAAATACGAAACATGGTTAGCAAATTTAAGCCCTTTAATATTGTTGTTCAGTGTAACACTACTTGGATTTCGAACCAGTAACCAACTCAGTTAACCACACGACACTGTGCTACTTTTCTATCAATAATGTCTCCCAATATAACCACACGACACTATACTACGTTTCTATCAATAATGTCTCCCCAATTAACCACACGACTCTATACTACTTTTATATCAATAATGTCTCCCCAAATAACCACACGACACTACTACTTTTCTATCAATAATGTCTACCCAAATGACCACACGACACTTTACTACTTTTCTATCAATTATGTCTCCCCAAATAACCACACCACACTATACTATTTTTCTATCAATTATGTGTTTTTCTATCAATAATGTCTCCCCAAATAACCACACGACACTTTACTACTTTTATATAATTAATGTCTCCCCATATAACCACACGATACTATAATACTTTTCTATCAATAATGTCTCACCATATAACCACACGATACTACGAGTATAATACTTTTTTAATCAATTATGTCTCCCCAAATAACCACACGACACTATACTACTGTTCTGTCAATAATGTCTCTCCAAATAACCACATGACACTATAGTATACTACTACTTTATCAATAATGTCTCCCAATATAACCACACGACACTATGCTACTTTTCTATCAATAATGTCTCCCCAAATAACCACACGACACTATTCTACTACTCTATCAATAATGTCTCCCCAAATAACCACATGACACTATACTATGTTACTACTCTATCAATAATATCTCCAAATATAACCACACGACACTATACTACTTTTCTATCAATAATGTCTCTCCAAATAACCACATGACACTATACTACTACTCTATCAATAATGTCTCCCTAAATACAATAAGATTATACGTTTTTGTTTTTATTACAGTTCCCATTTCGAAGCTAATAGAAGCTTTATTTCTGTATTAAATGTTTTATATTGTTTATTATTAAAAATAAACCAATTGGAAACCGATTTTCTCGAAGTGGATATTTCAAATTGGAAGCGATATCGTTTGAATTGATTGGCCAATATTATTATTACTATATTCCGTATTAAATGTCAAACTTTATTATCTTTTACAATTCAGTTATTTTATCTGCCCTGGCATTTTCTATTACTAACAGTTTCCACTTGAAAATCTTATCAAAATATAACATACGTTGTCTTATATTTGCTATAAAAATTCAATTAATTTTTCTGTTTTTAGTTGACGTAGTCGTTGTAAACATTTTTTTTAATGTTTATTAACTTATTAAAACAGTTGAGCGTATCCAGGATGAGATGGTTGATTTGAACAAATCGATGTATAGCAAATAAGCATATTGTATGTACTATGTTTAACCATGCACACAAAATAATGAAATGAAAACAAAATGTTAATTTAACTTAATAAGTACTGAATTGCTAAGTGTTATTCCTTTGTTACGCGGGCTATCCTTTTTGACATTGACATCTTCAACATTTCAGGTTTTTAAAGAAAGAATTTTAATCTTTCTTCTTAATGGTAGTTAGTTGTATCGGCCTAAAAATTGTTTCTTATTAGTTAATTTTTATTTCTTACTAGCTGTACCCGGCCACGCGTTGCTGTGGCTCAGTCTGGTTAAATGGAAAAGAAAGAAAAGAAAAAGCATACGTTTTTAATATGTTTAATTTCATAATGCTTGTGGGTATACAATATTTTTGATGTCTTTCAGCCACTCTTAGTTTGTCGCGTTTATCGCCGTGCTCGCAAATGATCGTATCCCTCCAAGAGGTCAATTCACGATATGATTTGAATTCAAATGAAAGATCGATTGCACTGAAAAAGAAGAAAGAAAGTTATAACTAAAAAATATAAAATTGAGAAACATTAAAAAAGGGAACTGAATAATATTGTTAACTTCGTAGACGTCTTTGTTCTTGGCGGCAGCAATAGCTCGTTCACTATGCCAATCGTGATTCTTATAATTGATTTAAATGTAGGGAAATACTTTTTCACCAATTCTTCTTTTGACGTCACAATCAGTGATACAGTAGTGTTTTCGCCAACGCGTCATTTTTACATAACGTGAAGAAAGCATTTAACGTTGTAGCCGGTGGATTCAGGGCTATTTGTTGCACATTTGCAGCTGTGAAATAAACGCGTTGTCCATTTTCTAGATGTACTGCTAAATGAACAACAGCTGGCGTTCATGTATGGGAAATGAAAGAATTCGCTATACAGCTTCATTGCTGCTTATGTATCTTCCAGCCTGATACTGTGCGATTTCATCGATATGTATAACCGCATTCCCATCCCACATTCTGGTTGCACGCCAAAAACTGCCATGTAGCTGCCTTTATTCACGTACTTACAAATGTATTTGATCGATTCAACGGGGTTACAGTATTCCACGTTTATGTGCGCTTTGTATGTTTTTGAATAGCAAAGGCGAATATGGAACAACCCAATGGTTGTCTACTTCGATGTCACCGTTTCACATTTGTATGGTTGCTAATTTCCCGCCATCTTCTGTTGATCTTCTTCTGTATAAAGGATATCCATCGTTTCCTGTAACTGTGTTGGATACTAATGCTCGAGGATATCGTTTAGATCATTTTCCGTCTATCATGCATGGTGAATTTGGATTCAGTGTACCGCAAGGTCCATGTATCATATTTTTCGTCACAACTTCATGCAAATCCTTATCGACGTCGGCATCGGATATTTCAGCGCACATTACATTGTCGATTTCGTTTGAAGTGATTTTGTTATAGATCCAGATTGGTACTATATATTCGCATGAGGCCATCCTCTCTTTTGCCATTCCACTGAGTATATCCAGCAGCGCACAGACCCAAACACTTCATGTTTTACCATGAGCTGTTGTATATCGTCCCAAGCTGGATTGCATGTGAATGTAGTGAATAGGTCTGGACACCCGTAGTAATGAACATACGCAATTGCATATTGAGCGTACTCGTGCATATGACGTAGACTGCCTGTATATGAAGATGGCCAAATCGTTAGTCTTCCAACGTTAGTTGTATTACCGTCATTTACAACTGCATCTCGCAAATGAACGTATTCTTCAGAGCGAAGCTTGGTTTGATTAAAACGGATGAATATCAAACTAATTTAAAAAATCTCCATTTCTACATACGATTTGATAGATTTGAAATATAAACATAGAGATAAAATTAAACTCTATATAAAAAAAGATACATTTGATATTCCTAATGACCTATTTCAGTCACTATCAGCCTGTCGCGTACATTCTGTTGAGAACGAACCAGTTCTGAAACTGCAGAACGCGATCGCCGTGCTCGCAACCGTGCATCCTCAAGTCTGGCTACACGTTGTTCTGCTGCTTCCTCGACATTTTGATGAACTAAAGCAGATAGATTGCACTGAAAAAGAAGAAAGAAAGTTATAGCAAAAACATATAAAATTGTAAACCTTTAAAAATATGAGTGAAACATTAAGTTATGAGACAATGAAATTTCCGTTCCCAATTTCCAGCAATTGATGTGAGAATATCTCAGCTGATCAATCGTTTGGCAGCTGGACACGCATTTGTCAAATATTTGTCCAATAGGAGTATTGTTAAGTAAATCCGGAGATAATTGGAACGAATTAAATGTTAAGCAAAAAAAGAGGTTATTGGAATTAATTAAATGTTAAGGAAAGACATTGCAAACATTGCAAACTACGCACGAATTTAATTTGGATGTGACATGTTTGATCGCGTCATTAATGAACAATAAATATCGATTCTAATAAATAGCAAGGTATTTAAGTAAATACATTACAAAAAACAAACAATAATGACACATTAATACATCTTTTTACAAATTAGCAAAAATTTGTCAGTTCGTTTAAAATAAATATGACGTTTGTCAAAAATGTACATACCAGCATCATGTTGTCTCTGTGAAGCAAATGATCGCGTCACTCCAAGAGATCAATTCACGATATGATTTGAATTCAAACGAAAATCAATCAATAAAATTAAATTTTACCGCTAATTGAACAGAAAAATAAAAAAATAAGTTAAAAATACTAAGTGAAAAAGATATTCTTAGAGGTAGATATGTCAACAACGCACATTACGAAATGAAAATGGCGGATAAATTAACGCAGATGGCGCTATACAAAAAAAATTATATAATAAAATAATATTTTATATAATTAAAATAGTTAAGCTATGAATAATTAAATAATTATTTAAAAATAATAAATTTAATATAAATATAAAAATATTAATATATTTAATATTAAATTTCATTTTATTAAGTGTATTATATTATTATTTATTATTAAAAATAAAAAATAAAAAATTTTATTAAATTAAAAGAGACTTTCTTGAATTAAATTCCACAGAATCATTTCCTAATCCTAAAAAAATCGTTAACAAATGGAAAAAAAGCAATGCGTAAAATCAACCTTTCCTAAGAGCTAAGAAGTTTCACTTCTACCACGTGAGAGTATCACGCATCTGTTTTTTTATACATACTATATAAGTTATATTTATTTTAGCGATCCTCGATCTTTTTATACATATAAGTTATCTTTATTTTAGATCTTTTTATAAATATAAGCTATATTTGTTTTAGCGATTATATTTATTTTAACGATACTCGAAAGATTTGAAAACAGATAAAATATTAGTTGGATATTTTTTACAAATTTAGTATTAGTTCTGTCAAATATATTTCCTGCGCTTGAGCTATAAAGTCCTGATTCAGCCATACTAAGATTTTCTCAAGCTGCTATGACACAATGGAACTTATCCTTATTAACACAAATGTTAGTTTGACGTATCTTGGATTCTAACCTATTTTTCGCCTGTAATAAATTTATTATCAGTTCGTGTCTCGACTCAAAAATAAAACATTTATTATATATAAAATTTATTATTTATTTTTAAACATTAAATTATTAAATATTTTATTTATATAGACTAATAATTAAATATTTCATATAAACTCCGAAACGTCGAAAATGAAATTTGACATGTGTCACAAATCTAGTTAGTCATTGTCCCCGACAGGTTCGCATAGATATTTGTTTTTGATTTAAAAAAAAAATTATATACACTGATATATATATATAAATAAAAATAAAAAAACATTTCCGTTGACGAATATTAACTTTACTCAAAATTTCAAAGCGATCGGTAGAGAACTTCCGGAGATTAGCTAGCAATAATTAACGAACATTTACATTTTTATTTATATAGATTACTGTACATGTATAATATATTTCTGTTAAAGCTTTGTATCTAATTGGGCTTAACCTGTATATGTTTGCTTTATAAAATGAATAAATAAATAAAATGATATCTATCATCTTACGTCCGAGAATTTACATCTACATATAGTTTCCACTTCAAGAATATTTCAATATATCCTTAACATATAAACAACGTAAGTTATTAAGATCATTCCAGTTTTTTGAACCCGGACATCATTGCAACTTTTCGTGGGATAATTACCATATGTACCCTCCTCATTTTTGTGGGATAATTACCATATGTACCCTCCTCATTTTTGTGGGATAATTACCATATGTACCCTCCTCATTTTTGTGGGATAATTACCATATGTACCCTCCTCATTTTTATGGGATAATTACCATATGTACCCTCCTCATTTTTGTGGGATAATTACCATATGTACCCTCCTCATTTTTGTGGGATAATTACCATATGTACCCTCCTCATTTTTGTGGGATAATTACCATATGTACCCTCCTCATTTTTGTGGGATAGTTACCATATGTACCCTCCTCATTTTTGTGGGATAATTACCATATGTACCCTCCTCATTTTTATGGGATAATTACCATATGTACCCTCCTCATTTTTATGGGATAATTACCATATGTACCCTCCTCATTTTACAACAAACTTTTTGAGTATATTTTGCAAAAAAAAATTATGTATTGTAACTAAAAATATAGACTAATCAATGCATTTTTTATAGTGCACATATCTAGTGTAAAATGATGCGCTTAATGTTAGTTTATTTTATTAATTTTAAACTAGTCCTCGTATATGTATTCCATGCAATTTGAAATTGCCTTGCTCGTAAAAAACAGAAAACATAGTAATTTTTACAATAGTACTTTTAAAAGTTTGATGGAATAAATAAAATATATTCTTAGTATGTTGTAAAACACATAAACTAAATACAAATATATTCGTTGTATGTTGTAAAACACATATACTAATACAAATATATTCTTTGTATGTTGTAAAACACACATACTAAATACAACTATATTCTTTGTATGTTGTAAAACACATATACTAAATACAAATATATTCGTTGTATGTTGTAAAACATATATACTAAATACAAATATATTCTTTGTATGTTGTAAAACACATACTAAATACAAATTAAGAACAACTTCTGGAACTCTATTATGTAGATAGTATTTTCTCGGCGTGATGGTATGTATCTAAGTTCAATAAAGAGCGTTTAATTCAACGACTAGTCTTTCATTTTAAGTAAAGATTTAGATGAAACTATCAAACAATGAGCTCTGAAAATGAGAGCTGCAACGTTATTTAAACGTCAAAGGCTAGATTAAGAAATATCCAGTGAAGTACTTTAACGAAAGTAGAACAGTGAAAACTTCTGGTGAAGTTTTTGCTTTTTGTGTTTTTTTATTGAATAATCCAAATTTAATGACTTTCACGGTTTCAGCTTTAAGTCAGATAAATACAGACATACAAGAAGAGTGGTTTAATATTTTTAAATTTAAAAATGTAACCATATTAAATTGCAATACGACATAAAACCCACTTAAATTAACGAAATGTCAAACGAACGACTGTCACAGAAGACGACGCAAACGGAGGAGGGATTCCCGTGACCCATTTAGATGATATTCAGCTGCGCTGCAGAAATGCTTTGCCCATTCTTAAATATAAGTTTTCAGGGGCTGAAACGGCATTCGACCGCTATAGAGTTTTCCTTCATTTTCTACGACCCTCTTGGTGGGGATGTGCATACATAATTTAGCAAATATCTTTTCCAGATTATTAGTCAGCAAATTCTGACATTATTTATAGATTCGTTCATTTTCAGGTCGTATTTCTAATCATTATTTTAACCGCCTTTTTGGGGTTGTCCTCCGTATTTTCCAGTTTCGTATACCAAAATGAAACCTAAAAATTAAACGAAATGGAAAGAATCGCGCTTTTCTTGCGATGTTAACTTTTGACAGTAACATGAACAGTTATTAATTTAAATATTTGTGACTTTAAGTCAAATTCAAATTATACTTGAGAAAAGGTAGCATGGCGCCTGTGACATTTCACAAATTTGCCCCAATACAACCTTGTAACGACGTTCAGTAATTTTAATTATTTTATCAACTTTAATATAAGCCTCGATTCTAATAATTAGCAAGTTATTTAGGTAAATGCAATTCAATAAAACTAACAATAATGACAAATTAATACATCTCGTTACAGATTAGCAAAAATGTGGCAGTTTGTTAAAATTAAGTAATATTTGGTGACGTTTGTCAAAAATCACTACGTTAGTCTGCATTGGCTAGGAATGGGGTATACGATAATTGGATTTTCGATTTTTTATACCTAAAATTAAATGTTCGTAATTAGTATTAATTCATAGTGAATCTTGGCCTATTTAAAGATAGATACAAATCATACAATACATTAGAAAGTCAATATAATGAAAATTAAGGATTAAAACTTCAGTTTAGAGAAAAACAATTGTTCGATTTATAAAAAAAACGATTTTACCCCATCCCTTTGAGACATGACATTTCAACTGTCATAGAGACCATCCTACATTTTCTCAAGTTTAGTTGAAAATTGAAAGATCGGAAGTATCTCCCAGTAAACTGTAAGAGTGCCATAACGTTTTATTTATTAACTTAGTTCGCATCTAACGCAATCTTATTCAACATTTAATAATAAATTTATTTAATAATTATTCATTTTTTATTCCACTTATTCGATTAATTCCTGTTAACGTGCTTCCCCCTGAAGACAGCCTCTTCAGGGGGAATGATCCTAGTTTTTTTAGAGCATTGCTCAGATCAAACTGGTGTCATACTTCATCGGAACTCTGTGTGACCTATTGATCCAAAGGGAAATAAATAATGGCAAGCGATTTTTTTACATTCTTCCGTTATCTATAATATTAGTTTTAATTTAACCAAAAAAAAAACAATTACTGGGGTGTTCTTCTCTAGAGGCGTGAATTTCGGGCGTTTTTTAAGACTAAATAAAAAAAACTGATACATTTTTTTGCAGTTTGTTTACTGATAATTTGAGAATTTACAAAAAAAATTGAAAATTCAAGATGATATCAGCTGTTAATCTTGTCGTAAAAAAAGGCGCGGGCTGGTGGACATGATTGGAGCCCTTTCCTTAATTTGAAACAAAAATCATACACAGTTTCTTGATAAAAAATAATGTCGTTAAAGTTGGTACCAAAGAGAAATAAAATCGTAAAATGGTGGCTGTCTGAAAAAAATTTCAATTTTTTTACCCTTTTTTTCAATTTTCTTAATTTTTTAAAATAGAAAAAAAAAACTTTTCCATGGTAAGGACGATATAAAAGCATTTATCAAATTAGAAACACATGTCACGAGAAAAAATTAAATTTGTGTAATAAAAAGTATTAACTTTTATAATATGTTGTACCTCAACGTTAAAGCAGGTACCTTTCAACAAATTGACTGTTCAAACCTGTTAAATACCGTAGCCGGAAGACAACATTGTATTCAATATCTTTCATCGAGCCTTCGGGCTTAGAACCACCTTAGTTGGCACGTAACTTGCGGTTCGTCATCACACATATTAGAATATTTTTACTAGAATAACTATTTTACCCAGCATTGGTGTACCATCGGGAATCGAACCCGAACTTAGTTGTATAAATACACGATTAAAATAAATAGCAATATTTTTGTAAGTTTATTTTCCGTAAAAAAACCAGTTCACACCCGTTTTCTTATAAGGCAAGGAAAGACGCAAGAAATGAAAGCCATGTAATCAACTACAATGAAACGCTATAAGTCCGGTAGTGGCACCGCGCTTCGTACGGATTACAGCTTCGCGTATCTCCAGCGTGCCGAGAAAATGAGTCCTTCTGTGTATATTGTGCTTGAAATTGAAAACCTTTATTGAATAAGGAGGAAGCACGATTTATCTTCCTTTGTGATGGAATACAAGTAGCCTGAACCAGTGGACTTGTTTTTGCTAAATAATTAGTGTAAGAATTGTTATCTAGTTATAAGTAGTATGTAGGTGTTAATTATTTCTAAGATCTCATATATTAAGATTGAATAAATAAAATAAAATGATATGTAGGAAAATAAGATTAAGTAAGTGCATAAATGATAACATATAATTGAGATTAGTTACGTAATAAATGTGTATATAGGTATAGCCTTGACAAATATTTGTACAATAAATTTACTTTGTTTAATAAAAAAAAAAAGGAGGAAGCACGATTTATCTTCATTTTCGTGTGTTTAAAAAATAATAGTAAATACATTTTTCAGATATTGCGAAAATAACTATACCAACAAACTTGAGAGTTTCATTTCCTTGATTTTTTTTATATTTTTCTCGCTTACATTACTGGTCTCACAGATCTACTACCCCCCATCGAAATACATCACACAGTATCATCGCTAATGAAGAGTAGTGTAGAGCTATATTTGAGAGAGAGATAAACACAACAAATTCTTTGCTATTTTCTACACGTCTCTGATAATAGTGATAAATTTTATTTCTTTACATTATTTAAACTCGTTTATACTTTTATACAAAGAACTCCCTTTATACAACGAAATATACAAAGAACTCCTATTCCTAACTAGGCGTATGCTCGCGTGAAACAGATGGGTTTCACAAAATAAAACAATAAATTAAAGAAGTATACTCGTATATAGATTGGTGATCAGGTGGTCAGTTGAGGGAAAGCGAGTAAGAGGAAGGTTTCTGTGATAGGTAACAAGATCTTCTTTAAGCGCTGCATTCAACATGGCCCAGGACCGGGAGGGATGGAGACAGGTGGTAGTCTAATTTGAGACATAGCAGAGGACCACGACGCTAAGTGTTGAGTTCACGATGAAGAAAATATAGAGAAGTCATAAGAATAAACCTTACACTTAAACAGAAGACAACTTAAAACTCACCATAATCACACTTCACCAAGAAAGAACTTTTAAATTAAAAACATTAATGTACAAAGCATCGTCTACTGATTTGTAAACACAAAAAGTCTCATAAGTCTATAGAAATCAAGGAAAAGAAAACTGCGCAAGAAATACTTTTTACTGTTTTGTTCTATAGTCAGTACCTTCATTTTAGGGATCCCCCATTTATGTATTCCAAAGCGAACTGGTTTATCTGTTACTTTATGGTCGCAAAACCACGAGGAATAATAACACAGTCTTTTTTGAAGAATGTAAATTATGCGTTTGTTGAATTTTAGTCTTCATCGTGATTTCAAAGCTAAGGAAAATGACCCACAAATTACTGAGCACGTTCGTGTAATTGTCTTGTAAAAATAGCGTGGTGGTTTCCCATTACCTTCCACCTCACAGTAGATGTTATAGGAATTGTATTATATTGTATGTATTGTGAGATCTACTGCCAATACACAGTATTTTGGAGTAAGATACTAGCTTCTAGATGAAATGTGCACTTGTGGGTGTTAAATGTTATGATTTTTTTTTAATATAGTTATTTAGAAGCATTAGGAGAGATGATAGAGAAACTACAGAAGTAGTAGTGACCAGCCTCTATACCCCTCCCCCATGTTTAGCCTACTGGCCCACACAGTTTCCGTGGTGTGGCCGTGTTCCATGTACTGACAGCTACTTGGAGCCAAAGGCCAAGAGTTGGAGATGTTAGCACAGCAGGAGTATTTTCTAGGCGACTCTTGACTGGCCAATACTGCCCAAAAGGTACTACTGCTTAACATCTCACTACACAGTACACTCCTTGTGTTTTTAATACGAATGCAAATTAATAATTTGTTTAAAATAATTATTCATATGAATCTTTTATTTTTTTTAAGTTAATAAGATGCTTAAAATAAATAAGTTGTTTATATTACCATTAATAAAAATATCAAATTTTTTTATTAATACAAAACGAGTTAACATTTAAAATAAATATTCTAACTCTTAGAAAAGCGTTTGATTTATAATCATCGTAACTGACGGAACAAATTTGTGAAATATGAAATTTACGAAAAATAATTCAATTTACATATCTTTTAAATCGTAAAAAAAAAACAATTACGAATAAATACATTATTTATAAACTCGGAAAGTAAAGGGTTACTACTGATAGAATAAAAGAACAGCATAAAATCCTTAGATAACAAGACCGTCAACATAAAAGGCTTTACAGGACAACAGCAGGAGTGAAGGGGCTGCGAGGGACTTATTTGTTAAATGGATTACGGGAAGATTTATACAGTATCGTGAAATAGAGCGAGTTCGCTAAAGGTCGCGCGGGGAGCCCGTTCATTTGACTTTCAGAGAACTTAAAAATTAGCACTGCGACTGGAGTATTTAGCGGAAATAGGATCCATAAACATGGAAATAAGGATCAGGGAGTAAAGAAAGGGGATTGAATCTTGAAAGTGTCTTTTAAGGAAGAAGGTACACTGGATGGGAAATGTTTAAATTTGTTTTACGCCAAAGTTTTGTTCTTAAATGTTTGAGGGAGGATCATGGGGAAAATTTGTTTTAGGCTTCCTGTTTTCAAGTTAATCGTTGTGTTTTTTATACTTTGTAAATGTCGTCAAAGATTAAATTAATAAAATTAACTCGTTTAAAATACGACACAATTACTTTTTTATCCATAGTAGTCCCTCCTTATGCATAGTAGTCCCTCTTTATATATAGTCGTATCTCTTTATGCATTGTAGTCCCTCTTTATGTATAGTAGTCCCTCTTTATACGTAGTAGTCCCTCTTTGTGCATAGTAGTACCTATTTGTGCATAGTAGTCCTTCTTTATACATAGTAGTTCATCTTTATGCATAGTAGTCCCTCTTAATACGTATTAGTCCCTCTTTATGCATAGTAGTCCCTCTTTATGTATATTAGTCCATGTTTATGCATAGTAGTTCCTCTTCATGCATAGTAGTCCCTCTTTATACGTAGTTGTCCCTCTTTATACGTAGTAATCCCTCTTTGTACGTGGTAGTCCCTCTTTATGCATACTTGTCCCTCTTTATGCATAGTAGTCCCTCTTTATGCATAGTAGTTCTTGTTTATGCGTAGGTGTCCCTATTTATCTACAAAGGATGCATTCCTAAGCCCTCAGTGATTATCTGAAACCGCAAATACTGCCAAACCCTATAGGATTATCCTTTTTTTCTATACGTGCATGCTTATGATAATATTTGATTTATAAATTAGGCATATTAAGAGACTAGCAACATTAACTATTTTTTTAAATGTATTCATTACAATGAATGATCTTTTAAAATATAAAAAAAATAATTTGTATAATTCATCCGTTCAATACACATAAAAAATACATCAAATTTTCAACATATTTTTTTGAGATCCTGGAAAATTTAAGGGGAAAAAATTAACGAGAAGAAAAAAAATAAAATCACTACAAAAAAACAACTGAAGTAATGTCGTGGCGCCGGATTTATTGTTCAAATTAACAAATAACTTTTAAAGGCATTAAAACTGCCTCCAAATATGTCCGAGACTGCAGCATGCTCATTACGCAGTTACTGTAATCTGGGTGCATGAGAATTCGAGTAATAGTTCTGCAACTAATTTATAAAATAGGTCTGACACACAACAAGACTGTACAGATTGGGCAATCAATATGGGCAATGTATGGAATTTCATGGGACTCTTGACTACTTAATAAAATGCTTTAATTAAAGTTATGTAAAATAGTGTATAAGAGAAATACAGTAATAAAGGTTATATAACATAAATAAGTAAAGACATTTTTTTATGCCAGAATTATTTGAGTAAATTGTATGGGTTTGCTTTGTTATTGTGTTGGTTTCGTTTTATATGTACTATTTTTTTCTATAGCATTATAACATACATATTACTTTCGTATCGATATTGAATTTTATTTATTATTTTATTCATAATCTTTTGTATCGAAAAGGTCACTTGACAGTTGAAATAAAAGAAAATTAAAAAAAAATTGAAGACCTAGTTAAATTAATTAATTAAATAAATAAATGAAATGAAAAAAACATTTAACAGGGGAAATAAAAGAAAAATTATTACAATAAAAGTTATATAAATGTGGTCTCTCTTATCGTTATATTTTTAACAGTTACGTTAACTTTTTCCTTCTGATTATAAGTAGGAATTTTATAAAATAAAACTAAAACCGTGGAAAGCAAAACCGTTGATAAAGGGGACTGCTGTATTCGTATTTATTATTTTTGTACTGAATTACGTTTTCGGCGTATACAAATTAATATCTTAAGAATTAATCTAATTTATATTTTATATCTAAGGACTAACTTCATTTTAATATCCTAAATATAATTTAAATCTTAATTATTTCTATAAAAATGTTTGTATTACAGATTACTTCATTAAATAAAAAAAATTAAAAAGTAATATTTCTATATTATTTATAGTTAAAGCATTAATATTGCGGAGGTTTAAAGACATTGTAATTTGTTTTATCAAACACTGTTTATTCCACTTCATGTAACGGTATAACCCTACCGGTTTCAAAGTTTTCACCTCATCGTCAGGGGAGCAGAAACAAGAAAGCGCATGTCTGGTTTGTGCTCCCCTGGTGATGAGGTGAAAACCCTGAAACCGGTAGGGTTATACCGGTTACATGAAGGGGAATAAGCGGGGTTTTATAAAACAATTTTTTTGTTTTTCGAATAGTTGTCAGGAACATAAAACCACATATATTCTAGCATAGTTGAATTATGTTAGATGTTGTTACCATCAGTAACACAGAAATATAAGAGCCACACCCTCACAGTATCCCAACATACCTAGGAGAAACCTTGTAGGATAGAGCCACGGGTAGAAACCGCACTCTCGCAAGAAGATATATCTCAACATGAACTTTTTGCCTTTCTCCACCATTTGAGAGTAACGAATCTACCACGGAGTCCACGCCAATGTTCCACGTTGAAACTTTTCGAACCAGCGCAGTATAGAGGATTGGCGAATCGGTTCTCCGAAAATGGCTTAGAGACTCGTGTCACAAATTTTAATACTGTATAAGCAGACACACAGTCCCTCCACGTGAAAACCAAATTATATTATACTGTTTAAATCATAGTTTCCCAAACTTTTTCGCCCCGTAGACCACTTGCCGATTTTTTGTTTTCCGTAGACCCCCTGCCTGCCTAATATTATTTTTTTCTAAACTTATTAACTTCAAATGTATTTTTGACAGCTAACACAGTGCTGTTCACCTTGATAAGATTTTTTGTAGATTAGGCAATTATAAAAAAATAAAAACATGCACAATTTTTATTCATACCTTTATTGAAACGATACAAAATTCAAGTAAATATTTGGCTTTGGAACGAAACAAATCAAAACCTAGTAAAATTCTTACAGGAAATTAATACACAAATAATACTGTTAATGAGAGAGATGAACCTGATGCTCTGATAGCAATGGTTCAATGTTTGGCTTCAAATTAGTAAGGTATATTATAGTCTTAAATCTCCACGTTCAGTGATTTGCACTCGATTTATTTTTTCGTAAGAAGATTGTCAACCGCCTTAAACCCTCTTTCCACGAGGTATGAAGATGGAAAAGCTAACAAAAACTTTTTTGTAATAGTCAATAATGCAGGATAAGCAACAGGAATATATTTCTGAAGCCTGAACTGCTGGTACTTCTTTCTGAACTGCACCTTAAATTCTTCGTTTGTACAATACTTATTCCAATCAGCTCTTCTTGTAATATATACATATGGTATATGTACACACAATCTGTGTTAGGTCTAATAAGACATTTACGTAACGCCTAAACATTGATGATGAACTGTCTAAATGGGGTCCGCTCACGTGGACCCCCATTTACATCTCGTGCACCCCCATTTTCTTTTCTCGCTGACATAGACCCCCTGCAAGTCGAAATCGACCCTTGGGGGTCCATATAGACCACTTTGAGAATCTTTGGTTGAAATGAATACTGAAGTATTTGATGCATTCTACTTAATATGGGGGTATTTTTGGGTACCATCGTGAATAGAACATAGAACTCCCGGATAAAAGTCAATCATCTTATGAACTAAGCTACGGAGGTCATCATTATTCGAATTTAATTAGCTAATGGTTGATTATTAGTTTATTTCATGAAAATTGTACACCAAATCTTATTTCATTAAGATTTCCACCATACTAATTTATAATGTGTATATAAATTCTATAGAAAGTTTTATAAAATTTACACTAGAAACAGAACAGGACGGTTAATTAAATTTCTTGGACCTAACATTATCTCGGGAAAATGGCACATTTGACTTTGATATATATAGGAAAAATACTTATTCAGACTCTATAATTCCAGCAACTTCTAACCATCCTAATAATCATAAATTCGCCGCCTTTAAATGTATGCTTCATAGATTGCTCAGTGTCCCATTAACCGACGACAATTTTAAAAAGGAATTAATAAGCATAAAAAAATTGCTTCAAATAATGCCTATCCTGGAAGCCTCATTGATTCACTTTAAAAAAACAAAATAAAAAAGAAACTTATAAAAGATTATATATTTAACGACACCTATAAGCATACCTATAAATGGAGCAAAGTCCTATTTATAAAAAAATATATCATATGAAATAACCAAAAATATTCCAAGTCACATAAAGCCAGCTTTTTACACTAACTTTAATCTTCGGAAACTCTTATTTAATGGGAAAGGCAAAAAGGGAATACTTAGCAACAGTGGTGTGTATAAACTTTTAGGTACTGACTGTGATAATTTCTATATAGGAAAGACAGGAAGATCTTTTGAAAAGAGATTTCGTGAACACAAATCCGCCTTAACAAATCCTCTAATTTATTCTGAAATGGCTAATCATTGTCACCGTGAGAATCATACTTTTTCTATCGATGATGCCAAATTCTTACATATTAGTGGCAACGGAAATAAATTGGACAGATTAGAGGCCCTAGAAATTTCTAAGTCAGTATACCGATCGGAACATCTGTTGAACAGTTATTTCCCCAAAATCTCCCCGCTCTTGGCCGAAATTATCCCTAGCCTTCCTCACCCCCCAGCCTCCAACCGTTGAAGCGTCTATATCGGTACCAGTTCGAACAGCATTTAGTCTTGTTTGCGCTCCCCTGGAGATGAGGTGAAAGCCTTGAAACCGGTAGGGTTATACCGTCACAAAAAAAGTGGAATAAACAGTGTTTGTTAAAAATAAATTACAATGTGTATATTCTGGAAGTTATTCTGCATGTCATTGCATTTGGGGCGATAGCGATATTTCGTTAAGGGATGGACCCTATTTGATTACAGGGTCCCGGCTGTCTCTATTTAGAATAGGGCATTGCTCCCAGAAATAATTAAGTCCAGAACATCAGTTGAACAAGAAAGGGTTTGTTATCTGATCCTGAGGGATTCCGGACTTACAGATCCAAATCTGGAGCACACGCTACAAGTGTTAATTGTTGATAGTCTGAGAAATCACGTAATACAGAATTTGTTTCGAGAAGAATAAATATTTTTGACTTGTAACATATTTTCTAATAGTTCGTCCGACATATAGTGCTATCACGCCATTCCCGTATTGAGGCAGGCAGAAAGAACAAGATCTTCACTTCATTTTATCCTGGCACACATATCTACAAGTATAATATATTGTGTATTTATACTATATAGACTCGTTCTTAATTCCTATCCAAATTTCTATTGATTTTTCCCTGAGATTTATATTTTATTTTAATATTTGTTAGTACATATATTAATTGTTATTTTCATACACCACGTTTCAGACACGGTCATGGATGCCAATAATAATAATTATGAAAAAAGCTTTTTGGCTGAAAGAAATTGTTTTAAAGCAATAAATCTGCCAGATGTATTTGCAAAAAAAATCTAATAAACAAATAAAATATTACGCTTATGACAAGTCCATACATCCCGTTTGTATTTGCATGAAAGTGCTTATAAATATATGATATAAAAAAAAAACAGATGTGTGAGACTCTCGCTATTTATACTCTATTTAGACTCTCGCTATTTATACTCTATTTAGACTATACGCTATTTAGACTCTCGCTACTTATAGAGTGAAGCTTCTTAGCTCCCAGGAAAAGTTGATTTTATTCATTGCTTTTTTTTTAACGTTAACAATTTTTTTAGGATTAGGAAATGGTTATGTGGAATTTAATTCAAGAAAATCTCTCTTAATTAAATTTAAAAAATATATATTTTAGTTGTAATAATTTTAATAAAAAATAATTTTAATAATAATATAATACACTTAATAATATTAAATATTATTTTTTAATATTAATATGTTTATATTAAAATATTAATATTTATATCTAGCACACTGTTGATGAGTTAGTTCACGTCGAAAATATTAATATTTATATATAGCACACTGTTGTTGAGTTAGTTCACGTCGAAAATATTAATATTTATATATAGTACACTGTTGTTGAGTTAGTTCACGTCGAAAATATTAATATTTATATATAGCACACTGTTGTTGAGTTAGTTCACGTCGAAAATATTAATATTTATATATAGTACACTATTGTTGAGTTAGTTCACGTCGAAAATATTAATATTTATATATAGCACAATGTTGTTGAGTTAGTTCACGTCGAAAATCATAAAAATCATCGCACGAAAATGTTCACGATTTAATTACATTTTTGGCCGAGATGAATTTTTCAAGTCACTGTAAACAACACAAATAGCACTCGTATGACAAAACTTTCTGAGCACGTATACCATTAAAAACGTCAAACTTTACGATGCTGAGGTCAGATTTGACGTTTCTACACTGGTGTTGCCATATCTCAAAACTTATGTAGCAACCCTCGTATAACAAAAAATACAATTTTTTTTATTTGCAATAATATTGTAAATAATTATTATTTTAATAATAAATTTTAATTTTAATAATAATATGATACACTTAATAATATTAATTATTATTAACAATAAATAATTAATAATAATGTATTGATAAATTAAATATTTAATAATAATAAATAATAATATAATACACCGTTTCACTTTTCGTGACGTTCAGGTCAATTTGCCTTACCGCACCTATAGAAGTTTCACTTCAAAAATTCGCTTCTGCCATGTCCATAAATCTCGTCATACATACTCTCCGATTATAAAGGCTTTTCACTCTGCTTGATATATTTGGTCATGTCGCGTTTTTCAAGGTTTAGTCGTGCCACATTTCTCATACTTGACCAAAATATATACTTACTATACTTAAAGCAACAAAGCATACTATGACCGTGAAGTGAAAATGAAACAAAATAAATAATATATGCAGAGGCTTCTGCGTAAATCATCCCAATTTTGAAACGCAAATTATCGAAGTAAAAGAAGTTGCCAATTGGAAGGTATACGACCTAATTTAATAACTGACAATATTAAATTAGGTCGTATTTTTTAACATGACATTTAAAATAAAAAATATAAATTTCATGTCATTCGCATGGACTGAACAACAAGGTGATCATTATCAAGTGAAATATCGCACAATTTGATGACGATTTAGAGTTACAAAATATTTTGCTTCTGTCATGTCCATACACCTCGTCATGCATACTTTACTATTATAAAGACCTTTCACTATTTCCTCTTTTAAAATTTGATTGATTTGGTCGTGTCATATTTTTCTAGGTTTGATCGTGCCGCACTTTTTATACTTGACCAAAATTTATACTAAAAACAAGCTTCAATATGTATGTATGTACGCTCTAATCTGCATAACCAATGAATTAATAATTTATTGTTATTAATCGTCCCACCGAGAATTACTTAGGTTCATAAGAGAATATCACAACAATATTTAGAAATAGTTTCTAACTTTGTGCTCTCTTTCATTAATATAAATAACTTAGTATAAACGAAACATTAAGGACAATAATTTGCCTCTGGAGTTGAATAACCCTGCATCAACACGTGGAAGGTTTCGATTCTGCAAAGCAACTTGCATTTCGTTCTACAAGTGAGCCCATGTGTTTTCTATATCTCAAGATATATCCATAAAATTCTCGAAAAATCCAATTCTTCTTGTTCTATGTAAGCGTTGTTCCACTAAAAACAAATCTAAGTTCTTTACCACTATAAAAGAAGTTACCTCACTCTACTTTAATATTTCGGAGGCTTGCAATATAACCTGATAGGCTTATTACCAAAATATATGTTTTCTAACTTATCAATTTGTTATTGAAATGCAATGACAAAAACAAGCAGAATTAAAAATAATAGTTTTAATTATGACCGGAACTCGAGCCCGATCTTGGAATGAAATCACTCTACCACTAACAATTTCTATACCAGATACAACTTCTATACCAGATACAACTTCTATACAAGATACAACTTCTATACCAGATTTAACTTCTATGACGTTTTTATTCGCTTCCGTTAATAATTTAATTTACGACGAAAAAACGACAAATTTTTAGAAAATAACGTATTATACCATTGTAATTTATTTTTATCAAACGCTGTTTATTTCACTTTTTGTGACGGTATACCCCTACCGGTTTCAAGGCTTTTACCTCATCTTCAGGGGAGCACAAACAATCTTGTTTGTGCTCCCCTGAAGATGAGGTGAAAGCATTGAAACCGGTAGGGTTATACCGTCACAAAAAAGTGGAATAAACAGTGTTTGATAAAAATAAATTACAATGTCTTTAAACCTCCACAACGTTAATGCCTTAACTATAAATAACGTATTATACCCCTTTTAACAGCAATTTACTTATTTTTTATGATATACGAAAATAAGGTTACGTATATTACCTTTATTAATTTGCCTTCGCATTTATTACCCTTATATCGTCATCCCTTCAGATATCAAATGCTCCCCGTTTCCCGGGCATGTATTGCGCATTAGCTCCTAAGAGGAGAGTTGTGCATTAGTCCTGCGTACTCCTGATATCACATCTCACGAATATCTCACTGCCTGGGCTCGCTTAATAATGCAACATGCACGGGATACTTAAGGCAAGTCTGCTAAGCTACGAAGAAACCTGGCATATGCATAAATAAAAATGTCTCCAGAATCGTTGTAAGACGACCACAACGAAGCCAATATACCATTCGTGTCTAATATTACAAATACATGCTCTAGATCACCAAGTCATGACTGTGCAAGAATTACCTCGACGAGTTTCCTCTAAGCAAACCCGTGGTTCGCTGTCTCCTCCCAGCTTCACCCCTTTTCCAGTATCCTTCAAATTCTCCGTTTATTTTGGAGAAATCGCACATTATCATCAATAGTGGTATATTTTTTTAATAGTATTTTATCCAAAATCTTTATGAAAATATCCTTTGTTAGGTGGTTTTTCAATTATTTCACTACTGTAAAAATGATAGTTGAAATAAATAAATAAATATAGGTTTATTGATAACAAACAACACAGTATGTACATAATACATTTAAATATACTTCAAGAACACATAAATTGCAGAGAATACATTAAAGACAGAAGCTATCAAAAGGTCTGGGTTCATCTAATAACATCCCTCTGGCCAAGATACTCCCCACCAATATAGGGCGAGCCCAGCCACGGGGACACCAGATGTTTTTCAGCCCACACCCTTGCACATGTAGAATAATAAGAAGACAAAAGAAACACAAAATAAATAGACGGCAGAAAAATACATTTAAAAGAGAAGACATTAAAAGTTCCGGGCTCATCCCACAAAAATTCCCTCGGCCGAAACCCACCCCACTAATGTAGAGCGAGCCCGACCGCAAGAACTTCTGAATACTTAGATCAGATATTAAATATAAACAGTGTTTCATTTGCAAATAACTTCACCTTGCTTTATCTCGCTTTCATCTCGCTCATCACACGTTAACGTACCGCCCAGATAACAGAACTCATCAACCTGCAACAGTGTTTCTGAAAGATACTTTGAAAATTATGCATTTATAAGGTTTTTTCTTTGTGTAGTTGAATTGTCGGCAGTCTCTGCAGAAGGGTACTTCGGTAATATATACACTAGATGCACTGAGCTTAGATTTCCTTTACTTAATAATCGGTACTTGACTTCAGAGTTTGTTTAATTAAGTTTTCAACCGAGTTTAGTACGGATACTGGATGAAACAATTCCAAATCGTATAGAATCCTTTATAATATTGGATTGAAGAGAATGTATCTTTACTCGAGAGCGGTACTTCTGTTTTTATGAATTGTTAAGGCGAATTATTGACGAGGTAAAATCGATGACTACCTGGTTGGTAAAACGCCTGTCTTTCAATCCGAGGATGACGGAATCAATAACTGAGAAGAAAACTTAAGGTCACAATTTATGATAATGGAATATAGAATGAAGTGATTAGGGTTAAATGTAACCTTAAGACTAATTTATTAAGTATGGTAATATTATGCATGATTTTGTAATGTAACTTCGCCGATTTTCTGACTGAATTAAAGTTGATATCTTAATTTTGTTTAACTTAACGAAATTTGGAATTTACTTACTAAATTTGGAATCATAATGCACTAAGTTGATAGTCCAAAATTGTATTTAACATGTCCATATCAGCAATTTGGATACGTTGAAAAGTACGGTACGAATTAATGAATCAGAATTAAATGCTTCCACTCGTTCTGTGCCAAATTTCTATGACTAAGAAAACAAATCAAATAAACTAATAATTCTAAGTGATATATTGTCACCTGTACAAGTATTTAAATTAAAAAAATTATAGTTCCATCATTCGTTGTAAAAGCTTGTTTCGTAAGTTTTTAATTAAAAACTGTTGAAATAATTATTAAGATTTGTAGTTATAAAGACGTCGTCTTTCCCTACGAATCTCTAATAAAATTTGTCATCTTTTTTTTTTCACTTAACAAGAAAATATTTTTAATTACTTGTTTGAAATTGAATCACAAGTTATAATTACTTATTCTAAAGTTAACGGCTGGCAACACTGGTCCAAAGGACTTTTAGAAAATACTCTTTCTTTATGACATTCAAATAATAGTTTTTTTAAACGTTTGTGTCAAAAACGATCATCTAAAAAATAAAGAAAATATGTTACCAGACTAGCTTATTTACCAGAATGTGATTTATTTTTTCTTTAACCATCGGGAATTGAACCCGAAACCACGGAGTCGAGCCAAGTGTCTTTTCAACTACGCTACGGAGTTAGTCATCATAAAAATGGCGTAGCATGATAAATAAAATGATTATTTAAATAGTTCTGGCATCGCTTTGTGGAACTCCATTACTAATATAAAATTAAAACACAGTTACTTTGTGTTATTTCACTTTATTGTTAATTACAATTGACACTTACTGTGTCATCATCAGATGAATTGACTAGAACTGAAGTACGAGTATATACGTGAATTACATCATTATGTGTGTTGTTTATTATAAATAAGAGTAAAAGTGCCTATAATATTTGTTGTTTATGGTACTTAGGAGAAATAGGGTTAGAACGGGTTAAATTTAACGAATTATTACGATATTTTTGTTTTGTTTGTTTGCCTCGTGTATTTATGCAAACGAACAAACAAAAATTTCACAAATAACAAATTTAATTTATTCTCTCTCCGCTTATAATCCTATTCCTCCTTATAAACAATATACATAATGATCAATATATTATGAAGAGTCTTTCAAATTGAGCGGGTTTTTTTAATTCTTAGATAAAATACAAATGGCGTCGCGAACTTGCCTGAGTCTTGTAACATTTGAAAAGTGTAATGTATGACATTTATAAAAATGTAGTCGTATACAATACAACAATGCGTTCAAATTGAGAATTATTTTATGTATTGTAATCTCCGGAAACGGTGATGTTAATTGGCCACCAAGATCATGTAATCTGACACAGTTGGACTATTTTCTCTGGGTTTGTGTGAAAAGCCAGATCTATAAAAATGACCTTCAATCAATTCCTGAGCTGAAGGACGAAATTATTCTCGTTATTGGTGAGTTAGAACCGCAATTATGCCAAAATGCCATCGACAATTTTGACAAAAGAGTGGACATCTGTGAAGCTGCAAGAGGTAGACATTTGGCGAATATTGTTTTTTTTGTTTAAATGTCATACATTATACTTTAATGACCAATAAAAAGGTTTTTTTAAATCAAAGCAAATTGTGTGTTTTATTCAAGAATTTAAAAAATTATAATAAAAAAACCGCTCAATTTGAAAGACCGTTTACTTCAGTTCTTGACAACTCACCTGATGGTGGTACAGCTAGTGTTGAAATGCATTGTGATTTAAAATAAATAAAATGGGACAAAACAAAGTAACCGTATTTTCATTTTATATTTTAGAATCAAAGCTAGTTTAAAATAACAGCCTAGACAAAACCACAGTTAACTTTTCTGTCTTAAGTTGTTGTATACTAAACTGTGAACATTAAAAATATCAATATATTTACGATCAAATGAAAGTGTTATTATCCTCGATCATAAATAAACGGTTTAGTGAAAACAGTTCTGATACGAAACATATCAGTTGGGGATCTCAACCTACAGTTCATAAGAGTTCCTGAAGATCTCCCCCTCAGGGGATAGTTTAATGAGGAATAGTTGCTGGAACGAGGCGGAGGGTGACTGATTTGCAGGTTTCATGAAAACCAGGCCTCACTATTCATGGCTGTTAATTTTTTTCATTTACATGATTTACTTAGCCCCATTATTCAAACGAAAATTTCTGTGGTGGTATCGTTATCTTTTATAATACTTTTGTTTTTTTTCTTCTATTAAAATGCAGTATTTTCTACACGTATGACAATAACTGTCAGTTACGTGCCAATAAAGTAGTTCTGAATCAGAAAGCTGGATTTAAGAGTTAAATAATATAATGTATCCCGACCATGCACTTTAACCTTTCTCTTCCTGTGCTAAAAAAATCCACCCGTCCCGGTGCTGTGTATTCAATACTTATGTAAAAATGAGCGATTTAAAATCGAAAAAATAAGAATATTCAAAGCCAATCGCTTAAATTAATTTAATTTGAAGTCACAAGTTATAATAATTGAAATTGAATTTCTGAAAATATGAAAAAAACCATCGGACAACGTTCATAAAACGGGCGAAGCGACCACCTTTAACAATAGCCCGCTGGATTCTGAGCGAGAGAAGCGAGCGAACTATGATTCTATTTATTGCGTTCCCATATACCGAAGAAGAGTGAGAGTGAGACGTGAATAACGTCGCTTCCTCACCCATAGCGGTTTTTTAGAATGAATATACCTACGTCACACACTGGCGCACGTTTGATTGTATTGGTGAATTTATTCCTGATTTTCACAAAAAAATCTGATGTGGCCGATAAGTGCTAATTATTATTAATATTATTTTTTCATTCAATACGTAAATGTATTATATTAATAGAGATATTAAAGTTTTTTAGAAGCAATGTGTACTAGTTACACATCACAGGGAAGGAAGGGTTTAAGAAGAATTTAATGTTTCTTCTTAATCGGAGTTAGTTGTATCGGCCTAATAATTATTCCTTATTATTTAGTTTTTATTTCTTATTACTGTACATATATATTTCTCTTAAAGCTTTGTATGTAATACAGAGATTTTAAAGTAGAGTTTTTAGAAGCAATGTGTACTAGTTACACATCACAGGACAAGAACGGTTAATATAACTATACCACCAATTAGTATATTTTAAGTTGTGTCATACGAATAAATTGTGCCATACAAAACCGACAATTTTAGATATACGTATCTTTAAGGTTTCAGTACCATGAGATTTCCTATACTCCAAGGTAGTATTTGCTACACTATAGACATCAGCCACTTCAAGTGTAATCGGAAGTTTGTTCTCTCGATTTAATTCAACTAGGCAGTGCTCACTACCAGCCGATCTATCCTCAAAATCCCTACATACGAGTATATACTCGTATAATAATTCTGTAATTTGACGTACCTTAGATTAATTTTACAAACATGAAGTAAAACTGAAAGGAACCGAATAAATACTTTAGAAATATTGGCCCTGATAAAATTTCATTGGGTGGCAATGTATCACAAAATACGAAATATAGGGGTTAGGGATGAAGGTGTACTTAAGGTTGATGTGTTAAATATGATAAACAAGATCACTCTGAGATGGTTTAAGCGTGTGGAACGAAGGAATTAAGAAAGATCAATAAAGCAAATATACAGTGCAAATGTGAGTAGAAGACGGGGTAGTTGAATGCCAAGAAAGTATGGTTAGTACTCTCTGTTTACCCCAATAGAAAGATAGCGTGTATGTATACAATAAGCGTATGTGCTATTTGAAAATAATATACTCGTATACGTATTTTTTGGTGTAAAACCAATTTGGTTGCCAGTCCGCCAATAATTGTACCCGGGATGTCCGCTTGCTTAAGACAAAAGTTGCAACTATAAGACAAAAGCATCGACATTCGCCTATATATCCACATTTTAAAAGCTCGTACCCTACTTGATATTTCTTGTTTCAGCGTCTAAGCTTTCATTCCTTAGTTGGGACTATTGCTTGGTATCCTCTGATTTCGATAGCGTGAGGATAATTAAAGCCGTGTCATTGGTTCTCAAACACCGCCCGGGACACTAATGACGTGACGTGATCACCTTAACTGAGATGGCTCTTATCAATAACCTCTGACATTTTACAAAGCAGTGCTTCTCAAACCATGGAAAACCTTTATATTTAAAATATATTACACACTGTTCTCTTAGAATATTTAACAATAAATTTCTTCATTATTCCACTAATTACATTAATCTCCGTTACACGCGTGAATACCTCCTTCCTATTCAGTGGCTTTTTTCAGGCGGAAAAATGTCATTGCCATGCATTGAATCATCCCGCCTGAAGAGATCCTCAGGATAGGAGGTAGAAACACGTGTCGTGGAAATTGATGTAATTAGTGAAATAACAAAGTTACTTATTGGTAAAAATTCGAATATGGAGTTCCACAAAGTGAAAGCTGAAACCTTAGCTGTTATTCTATTGCTTTCAAACCTATATATTTTTATTTGTAATTTGTTCAATGAAGTTCTCTTGAGAGAGGTTATATTTTCTTTTTAGAATATAAGTCTTATATTGTATAATATTATATAATTGATTGCTCTTTTTGTGAATTGGTGTCTATGAGCATTATTCTTGAAAGATATATGTATCCTAAGTTGTAAGATATTTTAGAGGATGTTGATAAGTTAAAGCTTTCGTGGGCTAGTTGATAGTTGTGGGTTTGATTCCCTTTGGACACCAGGGTTTTAAAAAAAAGTTTTCATTCCTGTTTTCATACAAAGCCTTTTAAACATATTTCCGGTTGGTTGGAACAGATTACCAAATGACAACAAACTCACCAGGTTGTGCTGTTTTTATTCTATTTATTTTTGGTTTATTTTACACATGATGAGAAATATACATAATTTGTGAAAAAACAACAAGTAATTTAATTTGAACACACAATTTTAATGAATCTGGGTTTGTTGCCTTTCATTTGTCGTGTCCTAAGTAAACTAGACTTTTGCCTGTATCTCACTGAGGACATATTGCGTGAAAAAATAAATCGATACTTCTTTCCGATTTTTGATTATATAAAAAAAAACCGGTGCACATTCTCATCAAGCTGACAAACAGTGATACTCAACAACACATACATACATCACGCGAAATCAAACTCCTCACACTTCATCACTCCAGACAGACCAAAAACATTCACCCCACGATGCACCGCACATAATCATAAAAAATAAAAACCAAAAAAAAAGACAAAAATATAAACATAAAAAAACGCCACACTCAAGAGCTCACACAAACCTTTTCCACAAGTCATTCCTCCTGCAAGCCCAAGTACACAAACTCCTGTCGCAATAACAACCGCGCTCCGATCGACAGGCTAAATTGTTTTCCTCCCTTTGCCTTTATTGAATTCGGCGCCCCATTGTATGGCATGGGAGCTAAATAGACATATTGCCTTAGGACAAAATATGTTTTAACTCTAGGGATTGTGAACATTTGATCAGTTGCCATGCGTGTCATCTGTCTCTGCTGAGTATGCATCTTCCCTCCCTCTCAATGATAGTGCCAGAGAATGGATTTGAGGTGTAAATTGGCTATGTTCAGGACCCGATACTTCCTGAAAAGCTCCGCTGTGGGATATCGGGCAGGAAGTTTATTAATTATTTTTATAATATTTTTTTGGGAAACCTGCAATACTGTAGACAACATAAGTATAATATAATACTATTAGTTATTTTTAGATGTTTAAGTTTAACTGTTTTACATATATAAAGGACAGTTAAATGTCAATTTACTGTGTTATGTAGGTATTACGTGTATGATATACGATTGAAATATCACCAGGAATATTAAAAATTTTGTGATAAATCCTTTATATTGAATGGGAGTAATAATAACAAATTAAATGCATTAAAAATGCGTGCATTGCATAAAATATCAAGCATTTCAATATTTAATATATGTAGTATTATTTAATGCGACAATCATAAGGTTACCTCTTTTATAATTTTATTCAGTGTTCTGTCATACGTCATCTCGCTAAGTAATATGTTGATCTTGAATACCACAAAATACTGTGTTCATAATAATACAAAAAAAAGTACGATTTCTCTCCTTCTAACTTCTCTTTTTCGTCTCTATACTTACGCAACATTTTACTGGATTCCAAGAAGAACTAAATATTATACGAGTATAACATGGAAAGTATTCAATATTCAACGCAAACTAGTGAGAATCTTGAAGTTATCGTATTTTTCTTAGAAGAAGTATTAACAACTGGCAATGCGGATAATATTTTCAAATCACCGGGTAGCTTTTTCCAATAAGAGTCAGGGTTGAGCTGGAATATTGCCGCTTGAGTGATTCATATCTGAAAAGCTTTAACAAATAAACCTTGAAGATAAACTTAAGTTAATTTCTAAAGTTTTTTTTTTAATCGACAGAACCTTATTTCCGAATACTGAAATCAGTTGAATAATTTGGTTACATAGTGTGTTTACCGACCGAAACATTTCAAAATACGTTTAGCTGGCTCCATGTCGAACATTTTAGTATCACATAACGGAAGACCTTCAAATAGGCACTCTGTATGTCGCCTTCCTTTTGGTATGTCGCCTTCCTTTTGGTACGTCGCCTTGCTTTTGGTATGTCGCCTTCCTTTTGGTATGTCACCTTTCTTTTGATATGTCGCCTTCCTTTTAGTATGTCGCCTTCCTTTAGGTATGTCGCCTTTCTTCATTATATAGTTTCTTCACTTTGTCCGACTTATTTTTATTGCATTCTTTAAAAACCATATTTTCCTTGCTGCCTTTTTACCGCGCCCTCCGCTCACATTGTATTGTATTATTCTTTCGTTGTATACTATATAGCCTAGCTGACTATTGCCATGTGGCAATCTCTTCCACTCAAACAGATAGATGTCAATGAGGTCTTCGGCGAAAAACCAGACTGATCTTCCTTTTAAAAAAAATCTGGTTTCTAATGGGAATCAAACCCGCAACCCCCGTGCTGGAAGACAAGCGTCTTATTTTAATTATTTTGTATACATGGTTAAACATGATACATCTAGTGTGCTGATTGATATATAGCAATTTCTTCTAACCAACCAGTTCACCTTGGATATATTAAACTGAATCCATAGCACCAACGAAGGTCTCATTCAGTATATGTTAGACTTTCTTAATTAATTTGTTTATTTATTTACTTTATTATATAATATACAATATAGTTTATATATTACCCAATGGCAATTTCTTCCAACCAACCCAGATGTATATTATGTTATATACGTGTTCAAACCATCTTATAGTTCCCTTCTTCATCCTGTTTATAATATTTTTCCAATATATATTTTTTCGAAATTAAATCTTTATCGATTCAATTAAAAATATGTTTTTTTTTTAAATATGTATCACGATGTCATCTCTATGTTGGGGTAGGCAGCTAGAACAAAGCTCCAATTATTTATATCACGCGATACATATTTCGGTTCTTTAATTTCCATAGCAACTTCTTATTTAATTTTTTCTTCAAATCATACAATTTAGATTTTGAATTAGTAGTTAGCATGATTGCTTAGCTTTCACGCTTCCTGGATTCGATCACACGTGGGTTATCTTCCACGCTAAATTTACTTTCAGACCTTTTTTAACACCGATGATAAGTCATCAGACAGTGCTGTAAGTATGAGTTTTTTTTTAATTCTAACATGCTTACCTCCATGTAAGACAAAATAAATAAAGTTTTATTCTCTTTTGTTTCAGGTAAGTGCCTACTTCAACTGCGCTATAAAAATAGTTCTTACTTAAGGGTAGGTATGTGCAATATTCTATCGAGTATCTGCCACCAATTGTTAACTAACATTTAACTGTTTCTGATATATCATTAAACAATATAAAATCGTCTGTGCTTACGTCCATATGTAAAAATATGTGTTTTTATGGTTACGGTTTTATCATCATAGTATAAATAGGCCAAAACCCATACGTGTTTTCATGGTAACGGTTTTATCATCATAGTATAAATAGGCCAAAACCCATACGTGTTTTCATGGTTACGGTTTTATCATCATAGTATAAATAGGCAAAAACCCATACGATGGTTGTCGTCGAAGAAAGAATACGAGAATTGAATTTTGAATACAAGAGAGCGAGAGAGGAATACTTAGATTCTCTGCGAAAGTAATTTGAAATTTGAATCTTGGTGGGTCCGTGATAACTGAACGAATTTTAAATACATAGCTAACAATTTTTGAGCCAGTGTAAAAGGGGATGATGCCAATTTATTTTGGATTGTAATTCATTAAATAATTTATTTATTTCCTATTATATTGAACCTTATAATTATTTGTGTTTATTTATCTTATGCTCTTTTTTTGAATGCAGACAATTATACGTGGCTTTTTCACGATGTCGAAAACGCGAAAACATTAAAGTCAATATATCTGAAACAAGTCTTTATCAACGATTTAAATTGGACAACAGTAATGTTTATATGTATACACAAAACATCGTGTATAAAGAGATTTTTGAGAATTAAATAATTCATTAATCAAGATGTCCTTTTTTTAATTTAATCTTTAAACATTAATGAACACTAAAAACTTTAAGCTGATGTTGCTCCATTCGGTATTTCAAAAATGTAGAATTTGTTTTACTTCCATGAATATTTCACGGGATACAACTAGTTATTATTATTTATTGTAATTTGTTTTAGCAAACACTGTTTATTCCATTTTTTGTAACGGTATAACCCTACCAGTTTCAAGTCTTTCACCTCATCATCAGGGGAGCGCAAGTCTTGTTTGTGCTCCCCTGATGATGAGGTGAAAGCCTTGAAACCGGTAGGGTTATATCGTTATAAAAAGTGGAATAAACAGTGTTTGATAAAACAAATTACGATATATTTAAACCTCTACAATGTCAATGCCTTAACTACGAGTGTATGGTAAACAATTATTATTTAATTAATATCATAATTCAAATATTTTTATTTTTCAAATAATTTAAAATCTATCATTTTTTAATATTATTGTAAGACATAAAATAACAATGATAAATAATGCATTTATTTAATGACATGACTTTATTGTTGAACAGAAAAATAAAAATATCAGAACGATAAAACAGTTTATCATGAGTGAGAATGCTTAACTCTTCTAACATTTATATTAAAGCAGTTTGTACTGAGTGAGAATGCTTAATTCTTCTAACATTTATAATATTAACTCAATTATTAGATATTCACCCTCAACATATTCACCCTCAACCACTTGATAATGTTGCTTTGGAAATAAATTTATTTGGGTTGTTATGGATTGATACTTTATATAAATGTTTCTGTCAACAAGATATAAACTGTATACTAAGTTTCATTTCATTCAAATTCCACATTATTAACGATTGCCAGCTTCATTCCGGATGATACGGATTCAACTCATCAGTGTGCTATCAACATTTTAATTTTAAGTATTTAAAACTTATCATAATGGATTGTCGACAATATGCCTTCGACGAATCCTCCGATTCTTAAGGGCACATGGCTCCTGGCCAAGTAAACAGTTTGGAGAGGTTTGTGGTTATTGGAGACGTGGAAGGACGACGCACAATAGAAATAATCCCGATACGTTGGACTGGCCAAGTGAAAGATGCAACTGGACTACGCTTAACAACTGCCCTTCGGAGTGCCGGGGTGGATGGAGACAAGTCGTCAGAGGCTATCATAAGAATCACGATGCTCAGTCATGAACACGACTCGATGATGATTATGAATTCTAAATGACAAGATTGCTATAAAAAGAGCTACAGATGCCAAAAAGAAGAAACAATCACAATAAGGAAGCGAGACACTAGAGAAGCAGCAACACGACGACAACATGAAGCACCACAACAATCACAACGAGCAAGCAAGACTAGAGAAGCAGCAACACGATGACAACATGAAGCACCACAACAATCACAACGAGCAAGCGAGACTTTAGAGAAGCAGCAACACGACGACAACATGAAGCACCACAACAATCACAACGAGCAAGCGAGACTCTAGAGAAGCAGCAACACGACGACAACATGAAGCATCACAAAAATCACGACGAGCAAGCGAGACTCTTGAGAAGCAGCAACACGACGACAATATGAAGCATCACAAAAATCACGACGAGCAAGCGAGACTCTTGAGAAGCAGCAACACGACGACAACATGAAGCATCACAAAAATCACGACGAGCAAGCGAGACTCTTGAGAAGCAGCAACACGCCGACAATATGAAGCATCACAAAAATCACGACGAGCAAGCGAGACTCTTGAGAAGCAGCAACACGACGACAACATGAAGCATCACAAAAATCCCGACGAGCAAGCGAGACTCTTGAGAAGCAGCAACACGACGACAACATGAAGCATCACAAAAATCACGACGAGCAAGCGAGACTCTAGAGAAGCAGCAACACGACGACAATATGAAGCATCACAAAAATCACGACGAGCAAGCGAGACACTAGAGAAGCAGCAACACGACGACAACATGAAGCATCACAAAAATCACGACGAGCAAGCGAGACTCTTGAGAAGCAGCAACACGACGACAATATGAAGCACCACAACAAAATTACTTTCGTCATTATATTATTGGCTAGATATTAATTAGTTTCAGTATGAAAGTTAAAACTCCTTCCACTTTTAGGAATATTTGATATTACTTGAAGCCAAGACGTACGTGTAAGCTTTAGAGTTAAATAGAGCCTGGCAATAAATAAAATGCATGTGTATATTTCTGACAATAAAATATGTTGACGGCCCAAAAAATGTAATTGTCCAAAAACGAAACGATCCAAGTGACGCTTTCTCCTCTCAGCAGAAGAATCGGCTTAAGCTCACGTGACGAACGTAAAAACTTGATTACAAAAACATGTGTCGTTTTATATTTTTGATCTGGGATTTAGTGACATTGTCTTCTTGAATTTTTTTCTATAAACTGATGACATTTCCCGTCACAATGCGCAGGAAGCAAGAGACATAAACTCTAAAAGAGGATAAAAGTGTACAGCCTCTTCGAACATCCCCCGCCCGCCCGTCGCCCATTCAGTAAACAAAAGTCTCCACCCTCGCCCGAAGGGTTCGCTCTTTAGATGTGATCAGCATGTGGTATGGTCGTATTTCGCAAATAGACGATATTGTTTGACATGTGCCCATAACCTTTTTACAATATCACGTCTTTCGAAATATTGTACCGCTTGGTTTTGTTTATGATGCTAACGTTTCGAAAACGTTGAATTTTTCACCTTCAGGACTTCGCCATAAGTGGATCCGTGCTGGGTACCACTTGGCTTTCAGCGTAGTTTCAACTCAAGATGAGTGCATGGGTTCGCCTCGCTAATATTGTAGCTAACAGCTAAATCGATTCTTCACATCACTATCAATTATCACCCCTCCTCTGACAAAAAAAAACCTCCTGCACCTTGGCTATCACTTAAGGGAGTATTCTACTCTAGGGGCATGAATTTTGAGCGTTTTTTCAGACAATAAAAAAAATAAAATATATTTTTCCTATACATTTTTTTAGTTTGTTTATTGATGATTTCAGATGTACAAAAAAATTAGATTTTTTTTTTAAATTCAAGATGTTATGTCGGCTGATTAAGACATTGAATTTTGGTAATTTAAAAATTTTCAATTTTTTTAATTTTTTTTAAATAGTAAAAAAATAGTTTTGAATTTTCAGAGGTAGAAACTATATAAAAACATTTATCAAAGTTTCATACAAAATGTCAGTGAACTACCGCGTGACCATACACCTCATTTAATTTATTTTCTCAAAACAGACTTAGCCCAATTACTTTGGAAAATACAAGAACTGTTAACATTAAAAATAAATAAAAATTATTTAGAATAAAAAAAATTATATAAAATAAAAAATAATATATATGCGTACATATATACACACAAACATATACATATATTCAAAGTCACTTAATTACGTTGACGAGTGCTTTCTAACGCGCTCAATCTTAGAAGAAAATTAACTTTTGCTTTTGGTAATGTGATATGAAATATGTCAATATCCGAAGCAGTCCCGTTCAAAAGAGTTGAGGCCCTTCCAACATGCCTAACGCCTGGATGACCCGTTCTTGCGTATGTTATTGAGAATAGTTCTTGCATCATGTACTACTAAATAAATTACTTGTATATGGTAGATAGTACTGCTTCGAAACAAAATATCGTCTCAAATGGCTTATGTTTTTGAATTTATAAAAGGTACGTTGGCCAAAATAACAAGAATTCTTATGAAATTAGTTCTTAACCCTTAAACGGGCATAAGCAGAAATCGGTCGCATATGCGACCACCCTTATGGTTATACTTATAAGGATTCATTTTCTTAATGAAACGTTTTTATGTAACACAAATGTCAAATTGTGCAAATGTAGTGGACGGGCAGAGGTCTTATTTAAGACGGATCGTCGTGAAGTTAGCTGCATGTTCAGTAGCAACGATCTAAACATCCGGTCAATTTATTGTCAAATATGTAAATAGGTATTATAAGTAAATTACCATTCATTATATCTCATATAAGAATTGTATTTCCTAATACAATCTAAACTTAGATATTATTACCTAAACATTCATTGGTCACTTTTGCAGCTAACATGACGCCTGAAATGAGCACAGGTCTCATATGCGACCGACTCATTTCCAAAAAAAAAAAATTAAAGCACATTTTCGAAGAAATAAAGTTGATTTGATACATATAATAATGATTTATTCACCAAAAAATTTAATATCTCAAAAATAAAAACTTGCCCTTTAAAAAGGGTTAAACTATTCGTTATTTTTACGTTAAGAAGTATTTAAATGGAATCTTACGTTAGACTTAATCGAGTTCGACAAAAAAAAACCGTCCATGTCTGATTTTACACGTATAAGTAACATATTTATTTACTTAACACTTTTATTGCAAATACAGTCTGGCGGGATTATTGTCAGGTGGTAATATATTTCAACCAACCAGATAAAAGTAAATTAAGCACGTTACATGATCGCAAAAATAATTCAATTTACTATCCATCTTCACGAAATACATAAATACATAGGTGACCATACGCCCATAAAACCCACAAAGACGGACAATCACACGAACATTCATTTTCATATAAAGTGAGATATTATCAATCAAAGGAAAAGGAAGGAATAGTGGAGAGGAAATAAAAAATCAGGAAAGAAACACGTTATATTACGGAACGAGTCTAACATTGGTTTGTAACTGATTACATATTTCTAGTTGTTTAGAAAATATCGCCATGCACGATTAACGTTAACAAGCCAGTCAGATTGTAAATACGTTTGTAACATCTAACATTTATATGTTGTTTATAGTTAAGGCATTAACGTTGTGGAGGTTTAAAGACATTGTAATTTATTTTTAACAAACACTGTTTATTCCACTTTTTTATGACGGTATAACCCTACCGGTTTCAAGGCTTTCACCTCATCTTCAGGGGAGCGCAAACAAGACTAAATGCTGTTCGAACTGGCACCGACATAGACACTTCAACGGTTGGAGGCGGGAGGGGTGAGGGGAAGGCTAGGTATAATTTCGGCCAGGAGCGGGGAGATTTTGGGGAAATAACTATTCAACAGATGCTCCGATCGGTATACTGACTTAGAAATTTCTAGGGCCTCTAATCTGTCCAATTTATTTCCGTTGCCGCTAATATGTAAGAATTTGGCATCATCGATAGAAAAAGTATGATTCTCACGGTGACAATGATTAGCCATTTCAGAATAAATTAGAGGATTTGTTAAGGCAGATTGGTTGTTCACGAAATGGAGCAAAGTCCTATTTATAAAAAATATATCAAATGAAATAACCAAAAATATTCCAAGTCACATAAAGCCAGCTTTTTACACTAACTTTAATCTCCGGAAACTCTTATTTCATGGGAAAGGCAAAAATGGAATACATAGCAACAGCGGTGTGTATAAACTTTTAGGTACTGACTGTGATAATTTCTATATAGGAAAGACAGGAAGATCTTTTGAAAAGAGATTTCGTGAACACCAATCTGCCTTATTATATATTACCGATTCAATCTTGGCTCGTTTCAATCTTATATTTTACCGATTCAATCTTGGCTCGAAAACCTTCGGTTTCGTACAACTCGGCGGATCTTCTTTTTTAAGTTTCTTTAAGAAAAGCCTCAGCCGCCGGACCGTAAGCTATAAACCATGCTATTGGTTCGGTCACAAAGCAAGAATGCCGAAAAGATTTCATTATTCAAACTAGCGCAGCCACTTTGGTCGAGACCTGACAATGAACAGAACCCGAAAATTCAACCAATCCTGATTTTCTTAACCAGTCATTCGTTTAGTGCCTTACAACTGAATTGGTTATTAAGCAATATTGAAGAGCGTGGCTGAGATAAAAAAATGTCTGACCCTATTAATCATTTAATGTGTTCCTCGCGGGAAGCACAAACGCCTGTGATCTGACGACAATCCAAGTTTCAATATTTTATATACAAGCAGCATTCGCAGTGAGTCTAACGAATCATTGCTTTGATCGTAGCATTCCTTTGTGTATTTTACGTAATGTTTATCTCCTTTATTTAATGAGTCTCCTTAAGAGTAATGACTATTATTTATTATCAGAAAATTACTTGAATGTCATGTTTACTTGGTGGTGTAATCAAATATCAGTGGTTCTAAACAAAATACGCGTTTAAACTTAGAAATTAAAAAACGCCGAAATTGTGCCGCGCACAGGATTCGTGGAATTTTATTTTTAACGCGGTGTATAGGTTAAGGAAGCACTTGAAGACCACCCTTTTTGGGAGGTTTATCAAAATCTATGATTATATACGAATATGAACACTACACCTAAAGTCGAATGTGTTACTATCATTATACACGTATTACTATATTATTGATAGTTATGGCATTGACACTGTGGAGATTTAAAGAAATTGTGATTTGTGTAATCAAACACTGTTTATTCCACTTTATATAACGATGTAATCCTACCGGTATCAAGGTTTACATCTCATCATCAGGGAGCATACACAAGACTTGTTTGTGATCCACTTATAATGAGATGAAAACCTTGAAACCGGTAGGGTTATATCGTTATATAAGGTGGATTAAACAATGTTTAATTAAACAAATTACAGTGTTATTATCACGTATCGGAAGATTTACAACAAAGGTTTCTTTGTATTAAGATTTTTGCAGTTTCTTTGCTGTGATTTTCTTGTCGATTATGTTTTTCATCTACAATTAATTGAATACAAACGGGTACAACACAACACATGAGGATTATGAAAAATCATGCTCTTTCTCTTAAGTGCAACAGAAACACGATATTGCAAGACAAATTAAAAAAAAAGAATATACTGGAAATAAAATATAAAAATAATCAACAGTCTCCCAGTCAAAAACTATGTCGTAAATGCCGGAAAAGGATCCTCCTAAACTCACCAACATCTACATTAAAAATATCCACAAACCAGACATGGAGTTATCTAAATGTTGCATTCTTATGATTGATGAATTGCAACAAACAACTTTTGAAATTAAAAATGCATGTTGAGCTGATATTCATTTTTTGCGTTTAAGAAATTAATAATGTGGGGCAGTAATCTATTCAACTACTGCGTTAAATATTATTATGATATGTTCATTCAACCATTTTTTTTCTTCTTTTCAACTATTTTTGGGTCTTAATACATATATGTTAAATGATATTTGACTTTGTTTTTAGTTACTTTGTCCCATTGATAAACAAAATTATTTATGTTTTTCCAGAAAATATATTCATTTTAAGACTCGCATCTTTTTGGACACTGCCGAAAACTTCGCCTTTTGTAGCAGACACAAAGATCATTTTTGGAGTTTCATAAAATTCCAGTGTTTTGTTTAGGTTAAAGTTAAAGGGCCGCTATTCAGGGCGGAAAGGAGGCCTTCTTTAGTCGATTTTATTTTGTCTCGGATCCCTGAACTTTATTCCTCATTAGTAATTACTACACTTCTTCTACCATATAAAATAAAGCATTATTCTTTTAGAGGATACCTATATACCGTCACGAAGTTTTCATGTTGAGGTAGGCCGAGAGGATAGAACGCTAGGATTCCCTATCGTAACGCACATATGTACCGATATCCTTCGAAACGTACATAATAATCTAATTAGAACCAATTTAGAATATGAATCAATAGTTTGGGCTCTTCATCAGCTCAAATATAAAAACAATATAGAACAAATACATTAAAATCCTCAGATATCTATGGTACTAAACAAAGGGCGATTACCCAAAATATGGTCACCATGTCGAACTTCTCACGGTGTGTAACTATAGAAACCTCGAAACAAGAAGGCAAGAATCAATTGCGATATTCCTACTTAAGGTTTTTCAAGGTTGCTGTAACTGTCCCGCGATTCTAGAAGCACTAAGTTTATATGTACCTAATAAATATATCCGTGCACGGAATCACCCTCTATTCTACATACCAACTTACAGGACGAATATCATGGCTAAACACTCAGTCACGCGTGGTATAGAGATATTGAACCAACTGAATGACACTGTGAATATGATATATTCTCGGTACCGTCTAGCAGTATGAGAAGAATCCTGGCTGATATTCTTCCTAACGAATAAGTTAACGCTAGAGGCAGACCCTCTTTGTGTAACAGAAGAAATCCGTGCAAAGTAGATAACAAAACAAATCTTCTCCTCTACACCCTTTCGATTTCTACAATATTTATGACTTTTCACATTTCTTTCCTTAAAATGTCATTCACTCACTTCTTTAATATATATTTTTTAAAAGAGTAGCCTCTCCTCAAAAGTAAACCAAATCAGGATTCGAACTCACTATTATTGACTAGTTAAAAGTATTACAAAATAAAAATATATAAACTGAGTGTTAATATAGAAATGTGGTGAGTACGACCATTTAATGAAGTACTTCCCCTAAATATTTTCTATTACTATTTCTTTATTAATTTGTCCTACATGCCCAAGGTAATTAATTACTCAAGAACACACAACACATAAAATACGAGGGTCATCCAGAAAGTAAGGTTACAACATTTATGTTGGATCGAAAAATGCCTTTATTTAATTGAAATTCACAGGATACTTCACAAATATATTTAATTATTTTTCAACGTAACCGCTGTCGAGATCGAGACATTTCTGTCATTTCTGAGCACCAGCTTTTGTATGCCAGTATCATATACCTACGCCGTCAGCTCTTTCAGCCACTTCTTCACAGCTTCCTCGACCTCCTGATCGTTGAAAAATTGTTGGGGTGTAGTGACACACCCATGTCTCATCCCCCGTCACGATAGAGTCCAGAAAAGCTTCTCCCTCCTGTGCAAAACGATCCAAAAATATACGCGCGGCGGTCACGCGATTTTGACGGTGCTCCGTTGTGAGCATTCTGGGCACCCATCTCGCACACAACTTCTTGTAACCAAGTTTTTCTGACACAATATTGCCAAGGAGACTTTGTGAGAAATGTCAGGAAATTCTTCGTGAAGGTCGTCAAGCGTCACACGGCGGTCATTTCGCACTTGTTCTTCAATTTTTTGCACAAATTCGTCAGAAATCACTGCCTTGCCTCGCCGTGAGTATCAGTACGGCCTTCTCTGAACAACCTAACCCACTTCGTGACATGTTGTCGACTCATCACATCACTACCATAAACTTCCACGAGCTTCCGATGGATATTCGTGGCGGTATTGTTCTGCAAAGTCAAAAAACTGATGACCGCGCGGGTCTCGCACGGACGAGAGTTGGTGGGAGCGCACGACGACCTCTCTATCGGAAGAATTTACTGTGACTGAACAAAACGGCTGACAAACTCGCGGGACCAAACAAACTGACCGTTAGGATCCCCTCTACACGCCAGTTGCGCCAACTTGAAAACTAAAAATTTCCCCCGGCCTCAGGAGCCCTTGTAATCTTAGTTTCTGGATCCCCCTCGTATATCTTTCTAAATAATCAACGATTAAAATTCCAATCAATGCACAAATCGTAGTAGTTGTATGAAAAACTTTATGCATTTTGAAGGTGCGAAAACTGAGTGTTGAAATATGAAAATCTGACACTCTATTTTCTCTGCTTATCCTGATATGTAACCAACCGACTTAAATAAATCAAATGAGTATTTTGATTTATCCAAATATTAAGGGCGCAGAAGATGAAAGATGCATTCCAAAAGGTTTTGAAGGGATAAATCCTTTATTGCGCAACAGTAATCAAACTAAATACATTTTTTAGCAGGTATAAACGAAAAAAAAAAGGAAAAATTCAAAGAATTTTATTTATTAACGAAATCACAATATCGTGGTCATTTAACCGTGAAAGGTTATTGCAAGTCTTATTGTACCCCTGAGTAAATAGGGGTCTAAGTCACAATTGGAGCGTGGGAGACATTTTTCTAACACACCTGCGTTTTTATTTTGCTTTCGTGATTTCAATACATTCAACAGTTGCAGTTCACTAAATGAAAATGTAGTTATATTAGAATATTTGCGCCACATATTAAGTTATTATATACTGGACAATTATTTACGCCGTCAAGAATTAAGTATGTTTTCGGAGTCGTATTTCCTAACTGAACTGTTAAGAACTCGGTTACGGAATGATCTTGTTGAATAAATTTTCCGATCTCGATATCTTCCATATATATGTAGATAAATTGAGGATTGAATTCCTCAGTAAACATTTAGACATTAGTGAGCCACGCCTCAGGGAAGCATTAATGACATTGTTTCTGTTGTCATTATGTAATAGATGTTAAGACTTGATATTCAATTTTTTTCTTGTTATTTAACTTAATTGAGTTAAAACTGAGTCAGGCAGACAAAACAGATTTCCACTTCATTCTAACCTTGCAGACAACTTTGGTTTCTGCCACGTCTATACTCCCCTACTATACATATATAAGCTTTTCACTCTACCCTCTTTGAGAATTTGATTAATTTAGTCCTACCACGTGTTGATTGCAACACGCCTTTCAATATCTGACGACTTCCGTGGCTTAGTTGGTAAAACTTTTGATTTCAACCTGGGTGCTTCGGGTTCAATTTTCGATGATACCCATTTAAAAAAAAGGTTCTATTCTAGTAACAAAACACACACACGTGCTAGACGTGTGCGAGTGCTGTCCCGTTGTTGTCACATGCGACAGTATTACTAACACAAACGATTACGAACAATCCAAATCAAATGGCTCTAACCCCAAAAGCTTGCTTATTAGGGTCGAAAACAATGTTGTATCCCGGATACGTTGTTAAATATGTCTAAATCACCTATTTGGATACGTCGAAGGGTACCATACAAGGCGTCCATCCTACAGAATCCTCTACTTGTTGATAAAATAATGTCAACAACGTCTAGAAAGAGAATACTGTCAGACTTCGAATATTTAGAAAATGAATTAAGAGAGTTTGAAAAAGCTGGTACCTATTAGTTACATGTGTTCAGGAACGGTGAGTGCAGAATGGTCTCCAGCAAGACCAAATCAAGGAGATGTCTAGTTCTTCGTTTGAGTACTACACTCTCATACCGCGTGTGTTGTGTTGACAAATCTATAATATATGTTATATAAGAGTGTTGGAAAATCATCCACTCAGTTTCATATCACCAGGGGATTACGACGTTTAGCAAGGAGCAACACGTGTGTCTCTTGCGGTGACTCGCACAGATAGGTGCCCTCCTCGGGAGATTTGAATGGGAGGGTATTTTACCTGCAGATGATAATTTAGTCCCATTCGAACGATCCATCTTTGTTACATCGGCTGCGTATAATTAAGTTGGACCGGTCGCGCTTCTCATCCCGCTTGGGCTGCAACTCTACTGTGGTTATCCTGTAGCACAGAAGAACTGAGATGACAAGACCATCCACAGAGCGTGAACTGCCCTGGAAGGAGTCGTTTTGTTCTCCTTATATGTGGAAAAATGTTGGTTTCCACCAACGGATATGCCGTCGATGCTCGGTTATCAGGACTTTGTTAGTTCACTAGAAAGTGTACCGCATGCAGGTAATGTTGACTTTTAGGATACTGGGGTGGTGGTGTAGACTTTTACCCCTACACGCAAATCGATTAAGATTAAAATGATTCATCGAATGTTTGAATATATTTACCATTTCTCGAAAAAAATAGTTAAACACCCAGGTAGAAAAATGTTCAACTTTCTCTATTGTTTCATTGTTCACTCACACATTGCAAAGACTAGTAAATTCACATTTTTCTATAACCATTTCTTTTGACTTCTTTAAATCCATTCCACACTTGTTGAGTATCCGATTTATAGAAATTCTAAGCGTTTCACTGAATAAACTTTCTTTTTTCTTTATATGTAGAATCTAGTATGAAGAAAGAAAGTTGAATTCGTATAAAAGGCTTAAGAATCTAACAATTGGTTTGTATTGTGGTATGATATAAAGGTACTTTGTCCCCTTAACCATGAAATATGGTTTATTAACCCGAAATAGGTTAAACCTACGAGAAAGCTTATTTATGATAGTTTTCTCTTCACCTTATTTACAGATTCAAATGATTTCATCAGTGGCGATACCATATAATTCTAACCCCAATAAAGTTAGGTCATTTGTTTTATTTCGAGAAACAATCTTCAAAATAAAGCATTCCTAATAAAAATGAGAAACAGTCATACATTCCAATTTTCACTTTTGAATTCAAATTATCCATAAAAAATACGTCACTTTTTTTCTAATTTTTATCCAATTTACATCTAGATTTGCGCGTACATATGCATAAAGGAACTAACCCTCACACCCATACTAAATTGGTTTATTTCAATTATTGAAAAATAATACTTGAATCCTTCTTGTGCTGATATCTAGTCAGTAAATAATACTTGAATCCTTCTTGTGCTGATATCTAGTCAGTAAATAATACTTGAATCCTTCTTGTGCTGATATCTAGTCAGTAAATAAGATATCTCATAGTTGAATTCATTCTATAAAATGTTTGTTCCGTACAAATCAACAGAATATGGTCTCAATTATCTGAAAACAGGTAAAATACGAGTATATGAAGCAATTAAGTCATAAATCATATTTTTTATAGAATATTTAAACAATTAATTAGTTTTTATTCCACGTATTATATAAATACTCACTAAACGTGTGTCCAGATATTATCCCGAGGTTCTCTTTAGGCATACTTAAGCGATAAATCTATAAATTACTTTGTTACTCTACTTATTACTCGTACATTAATCCCTGCTTCACACGTTTACTTTTATCCCGAGGCTCTCTTAACCCTTCCTTCCCTGTGATGTGTAACTAGTACACATTGCTTCTAAAAACTTTAATATCTCTATAAATATAATAAATACTGGGTTCAGATTTTAGGTATTCCTCCGTAATACATTTACACATTGAATGAAAAAAATAATGTTAATAATAATTAGCACTTATCGGCCACATCAGAGATATTTTGTGAAAATCGGGAATAAGTTCACCAATACAATCAAACGTGTGCCAGTGTGTGACGTAGGTATACTCATTAAAAAAACGCTATGGGTGAGGAAGCGACGCTGTTTACGTCTCACTCTACTTCGGTATACGGGAACGCAAGAAACACAATCTCAGTTCGCTCGCTTCTCTCGCTTCAGTAGCTTTCGGGAATTCATTTGAGGTGGTCGCTTTGCCCGTTTTGTGAACGTCGGCCGATGTTTTTTTTTATGTTTTCAGCAATTAAATTTCAATTATTATCACTTTTGTCTTCAAATTTAATTAATTTAAGCGATTGGCTATGAATATTCTTATTTTTCCGATTTTAAATCGATCATTTTTACATGTTTATTGAATACACATCACCGGAATGCGCGGATGTTTTAGCACAGGAAGGGAAAGGTCAAGATGGAATGAAGAGTCTCGGGATGGGAGGTAAAAACATGTGTAGCGGAGATTAATGTGATAAGTACTCGTAGAATAATACTCTAATTTATTAAAAAAATATTCTTATATGGAGTTCTACTTAGTTAACACATAGTATCATTAACTTAGAGTTTGATAAACCTATTGATTTCTAGGTTCAGAAATTGGCTCTCGTGTTCCACCTTTTTAAGGGGCGTGACCATTTCTTTTTCTGTTATTATTAACGTCGTGCCACCTGCATATCTCAGATTTGAGAGCTTTCTTACACTTATAGTAATCCTTCCATCCTAGTCTCTATTGACATAAAATATAATTGACAGATAAAAAATATTACAAATAAATAGCAAGTTGATTAGAAGGATAGAAAGGTTGTGGCGTTCGTATGCGCGGTCAATGACCGGCGAGACGACCTTTGAATACCTTAACAATGTGAAACAAACAAGCGCAAGGTCCACACGCCGGTCATTCAACTCACTATCAATCGGAGAGCGCATTCCATGTTAAAACGAGAAAGCAACACATCTGTCGCGCCAATTCCCAAAACAGAATGAATACCCAAATCGTATTGTAAATGCAGAAACGAGACGGCGGTATATCGTGCGCGCACTCCCGCACACATTCAGGAATATTATAAATACCGATGTCTGGCAATAAAATTCCTCTTTACACATTCCGATTTCGACAAGTTTTATTTACCAATAATCATCCTCATCATCTCTCCTAAAAGGTCATGGCTGCGTGGCTATTAGATTAGGAACTTTCCCGCTTTTTCATACGTTTAAAAAACCTATTTTAAAGAAAACCACAGAAAACTTACCAAAGGATGACGAACTAACTACGAGTACAAATAAATCTTTATAGATATTCCGATATGTTATTCGGCTTAAGGTCTCCAAGTAAATGATTTTCTCGGAGTGTCGGTCCGATTGTCGGACACCTTACTCCTTCATCGGTAGTGTAAGAACGGACTTTGGGAAATTAATTTTGGATTGTTTGGTGGTGTTGTTAGAAAAAATTTTGTATAGAGAGGAGGGATAGAGTTTGGTACATACATTAAGGTTATAGATACATATAGGTTACATAATAATATACTTATATTTTTATATGTCACGAGCGTTGGTAAATATGAATACAAAGAAAGAAAGGATAGTGATGTATACATAAACATAGATATTTCAATAATTATAAATATATTACGAAGACGGGGGTGGGGGAGAACGCTGTGACTTTAAAATAGTTGTACATATATAAATAAGGAGGTAAGATAGATACCTTATGAAGCGCGGGTATGTGCACTGGACACTATTCGGCGCCTACCGTTCCGAATAGGGGGTCGGGGGGTCGTACGAAGCATTTGTTTGGGCCTGGGGTGGATTAGATTAGCGTTCACGTCGTAGTCCGTGAGTGAGCTGATTAGGGGGTTCGGGTGAGTCGAGAGAGAGCTGTAGAACCTCTCGGCCAGAGAGATCGCGTATTCTCGGATGGTGGGGAGATCTAGGTCTTCGTGAAGCCGTTTGTTGCTGACAAAGTAGGGCGCATCCATGATGATGTGCATTGCCTTGTTTTGCAACACCTGGAGTTTGCGCATATGGGTTTCGGCCGCATGGCCCCAGACCGGGATGGCGTACGTCCTCTGAGGACGTATGATGGCCTTGTACAATTTTAACTTGATACGAGGGGACATCTTACTGTGTCTGCCCAAGAGTGGTGTGAGGGCTTTCAGAGTGCCGTACGCCCTCCCGGTGATGTTGGTGGTGTGCTTTTTCCAGGACAGCTTCGCGTCTAGAGTGACGCCGAGGTATTTCACCTCGTCGCACCACGGAACGCTCTGGCCGAAAAGTCTGAGTGGTCAGCTTAAGATGAAGTGTAATGTTTATATGCAGTATTCATATATAGGAAATTAGATGAAAATTATCACTTTATTTGATAACTCGTGTTCCGTCACTGGTTTTTTTATTTCTTTCTAAATTTAACCTAAAGTAGACACAGGTACGAGTACTTTGAAACTCCCAGTATTGTCCTCGACTTGACCTGGGAACTCGGCAGCATCTTTACCGATACTTTAGAGATTACGTGTACGCACCTTAAGCCTCTTAAGAGATTTGAGAGTGGATTACCTCACGAATTCCTGAGCGGTAGTCAGATAGACGGATCCTTAAGCTCCTCGCTATAAAATACTTTAAAATTTTGTTGTGACAGTATGAGAGGCTCAAGGAGGATGGTGATTATTCGATAACTTTATATATATAATACTTGAATCAAGTTTATTTTTAATCTCTCGACCATTCGTATGTTATGTCAGCGGCCGTAGTTAACGGTTAACATTCACGCTGATCAAGCGAGCTTCCCAGATTCGATTCCTTGTGGATTCATTTCCGGACTCTTTTTTTAATTTTTTTAACCTGTTCACCGCGTTAAAAATCAAATTCCACGAATCCTGTGGAGGCCGGCTCCTTATCACGAGTTAATGATTGCGCGGCACAATTTCAGCGTTTTTTTAATTTCTAAGTTTAAACACATATTTTGTTTAGAACCACTGATATTTGATTACAACACCAAGTAAACATGACACTTAAGTAATTTTCTGATAATAAATAATAGTCATTACTCTTAAGGAGACTCATTAAATAAAGGAGATAAACTTAACATTACGTAAAATAAACAAAGGAATGCTACGATCAAATCGATGCTTCATGACACTCACCCAATCAAATGCATATAGCACTAGTAATGTTAATTTACGTAAGAGAGACTTAGTAATGTTTATTTACGTAAGAGAGACTCATCGCAGGACTCGATCCGCGCGACAGGTCGTTAATGCTGGAAATATTGAGAAACCAAAAAAATTCGGCGCTCTGTTTATTCTACAATATCTCATAAACTAATATATTATTTGACAAGGTTTTCAGAGATGTCGCTAGAATAAAGATTATTTTAAATTTTAGTTCAATTTTTATTCCGGTTTTGTGTCATTTTTTTTAAGTATTTGTGATTTGAAACTTGGATTGTCGTCAGATCACAGGCGTTTGTGCTCCCCGCGGGGAAAGAGTTAAATTATTACACATGACAAGAAATATACACAATTTGAGAAAAACAACAGATAATTTGATTTGGACATACAATTTTAATGGATCTGGGTTTGTTGCCTTTAATTTGTCGTATCCCCAGTAAACTAGGCTTTTGCCTGTATCTCACTGAGGATATTTAGCATGAAAAAAATAAATCGATACTTCTTTCCGATTTTTGATTACACAAAAACAAAACCCCGTTGCACGTTCTCATCAACCTGACAAACAGTGACACTCAACTACAACTGGAAACATCTTGCGAAATTCAACTCCTCACACATCATCACTTCAGAAAGACCAAAAATATTCATCCCACACTATACCGCACACAATCACAAATCTCACATAAATCTCTTCCACTCGTCATTCATCCTGAAAGCCCAAGTACTCAAAATCCTGTCGTAATAACAACCACGCTCCGATCGACTGTCTAAATGATTTTCCTACGTTTACCTTTATTGAAGTCGGCACGCCATTGTATGTAATGGCGTGCCATAATGAAACCATATTTCATTTGAATTTATACAACGACCTCCGTAGCCTAGAGGTCACATCCTTAAATTTATTTATTTTTCAAAACAGGCTTAGCCCAATTACTTTAAAGAATACAAGACATTAAAAAAGAAGAAAAATTACATAGAAAAAAAATAATAATAATGCATATGCATACAAACGAGTATATACACACAAACATGATACACATATATTCAGTCACTTAAGTATGTTGATGAGTGCTTTCTAACGCGCTCAATCTAAGAAGAAAATTTACTTTTGCTTTTGGTAATGTGATATGAAATATGTCAATATCCGAAGCAGTCCCGTTCAGAAGAATTAAGACCCTTCCAACAGGCATAGCGGCTGGAAGACCCGTTCTTGCGTATGTCATTGAGAACAGTTCTTGCCGGCGCAGTCTAGTGTAATTGTTAGGAACAGTGTAATTGTTAAATTAAACCCGGGGTCTTGGTTACGTGTTCGATTCCCGAAGTTACCAAAAAAAAAGAAGCCTGTCTGGTAAAAGACTACATCTGATAATAATACTTGCACACGCCGTTTGGTAGTGTTACCAACACGTTAAATGACAAACCGCGAGTTCCGCGCCTACTCCAGAGGCTGTATCCGAAAGGCTATATACTTACTGGGCCTGAAGAAAATACTGTCTCCCAGCCACGCTCTTCAATGTGTCTGAAATACTTATTTGGATATATTGAGAGGTATCATAATAAACTAATAATATTTATAATTTTTCTGGAGCTCACACGTATATACTGCTTATCACAAATTATTATAGCGCTATAAAGCAACACAAAACTAGCGTTATGTAAAACTCTACCTGACTAAAGGTTATAGCAGATTAAATCTGCCGATCGTCTTGGAAGTATAATATCCTTGCCATCGGAAATTTAGGTTTGATCGGTCAATAATGAAAGCTTGCTGAAGTCCAAAAGCTTACACACAACAAACCGATACACGCACATACGTATTCCGTCCACAGGATGCCTGACGGTTATACTCGATCGTGAGGAATAACCTATCGATCGGATAGTGTTGGTACAGTTCAACTACCTGAATTAGTGAGACAGGCATTTTAAGTGCGTTTTAGTGAGAAAACACTGTACAATAATAGAGCTTTGGGTTACGATCTACACGAGTTTGTTTATTTAATTTCAAAATAATAATAAAATATATATATTACTGCAAAAGACAGATTATTTTTTGGGTTCCATTAAGAATCCCCATGACCAATATTAACTCATCATCCTGTCATATAGCTCGTGACTGAGCATCGTGACTCCCATGATAGTCTCTGGCGACACCTCTCCATCCATCCCTGCATTCCGCAGTTCGAAGGGCAGTTGTTAAGGGTTGTCCAGTCGCGTTTCTCACTTGGTCAGTCCAACTTATTGGGATTATTCCTCTTGTGCGTTGTCTTTTAACGCTTCCAGTAACCACAAACCACCCCAAACTGTATCCATGGCCACGGAGCAATGTGCCCAAAGAGTTGGAGGGTTCGTCAATGGCATATTGTCGACAATCTGTCGGTGATTCTCAGTCGTTTGAGAATGGAGGCGTGAGTTCGCCTTGCTGTACATGGAATTTGTAACTATACACTAGGAAATTGTTAATTTATTATATTAACGTCACAAAAACAGTACATTTTATGACAAAACTAATAAAAACAATTAAAAAATATATAATCAAACATTTGCTTCTTTACAAACAAAAAACATAAGAATTCCGGATGTTTGTCAATGGTAATTGACGCCAACAACAAGTGATTTTTTTCTCTCTTCTCTATGGCTTTGTTCCCCTTACAATTCCATTGAAGCTGATCGGTCCCATAACTGGCTTCATTATGTGCCTTTTGTGTGGGCGCGTTGGAATGGGCGTTGCATCAGAAAGGGTCATATTGTCACACGGTTTGCTCCTTTGTCTGGGTTATGTGGTTTGTCTCTCTACCTGACATCATTGCATTGTCAGAGACGTGGCTGGATAATGCACACAAAAACTACTACTGTGTTACGAGATACGAAGGAGAAATCCTTATCTCAACATCATGGTTTAATTTTATTTTTACTTTGCCTTACATATTTTGGGTCCTGATTTTCAAACGGAATGAAGTGATTAGGGATGAATGTAAAAATAAGACTGATGTGTTTATTTTTTTTTTTAATCAACTTTGCACGGATTTCTCCTGTTACACAAAGAGGGTCTGCTTCAAGCGTTAGCTTATTCGTTAGGAATAATATCAGCCAGGATTCTTCTCATACTACTAGACGGTACCGAGAATATATCAACAGTGTCATTCAGTTGGTTCAATATCTCTATACCACGCGTGACTGAGTGTTTAGCCATGATATTCGTCCTGTAAGTTGGTATGTAGAACAGAGGGTGATTCCTTGCACGGCTATATTTATTGAGTAAATATAAACTTAGTGCTTCTAGAATCGCGGGACAGTTAAAGGAACCTTAGAAAACCTTTATTAGGAATATCTCAATGTATTCTTGCCTTCTTGTTTCGAGGCTTCTATAGTTACACACCGTGAGAAGTAAGGTGAAGCTACTACATCCGTGGCTTAGTTGGTAAGATGCCTGACTTCTAACCCGGGGGTTGAAGGCTTGAGTCCCGTTGGAGCTCATTTTTTTTTAATGGATTCTCGTCTTGATTTTACGTAAGGCATGTTTAACATCTAACTGGTTAGTTGGAATAAATGCCACATAGCAAAAAGCCCACCAGATTGTAATGTATACAACGAAAGTACTATACAATACAACACAGTACCTTCCTATGCTTCAATTTATATGAATATTTTTTTTATATTTGTCAGTAATGGTCGGTTCGAGGTCAAAGTTAGAACGCGCCGTATAAATTGTTGTTTTTTTTTTCATTATTATGAAGATATATCTCTGGTTGGTTGGAAGAGATTGCCGCCTGGTAACAAGCCAGACAGATTGTATTTGCAATAAAAGGGTTAAATAAATAAGAAGAGCACTTCACCGTGAGATGGTTTGGACATGTGAAACGAATGAATGACAAAATACTAGTAAATCAAATATACGGTGCAAAGTGTGGTAGAGGAAGAAATTATAGCTGAACCAATGAACGAAATTTTGAAAGAAGGCAACGTAAAAAGGCAGATAAATCGTTTAAAATGTATGAGAAGTTGTATGAATGTAGAATAGGTGAGGGATGTGTGTTGAGATAAGAACACACTGTTCTTTGTTCTCTCTGTCTACCCCGATAGGGAGACGGCGAGATAGTATATATATGTCACTTGAGACCCATCCCCCTCATTAGACATTGATTCTCAAAACTGAGGGTTCTTTGTCGTAAATATTTAGAATTAAGTACCGGACAGAATGAATGTATCGTATTGTAATATTTAGAATTAAGTACCGGACAGAATGAATGTATCGTATTGTAATATTTAGAATTAAGTACCGGACAGAATGAATGTATCGTATTGTAATATTTAGAATTAAGTACCGGACAGAATGAATGTATCGTATTGTAATATTTAGAATTAAGTACCGGACAGAATGAATGTATCGTATTGTAATATTTAATATTCCTACTTTCATTAAAGAGAAATTTAAGGCAAATGTTGCTCTCTGAGATTGTTGAGTAAAGGAGCAGTACGTGAATAGGACAAGAGGATATTGAATATATATCTAAAATTCAGAAGACCTCCTACCCACGCCCTGGACATCTATTGAATATCTTCTCACAGAAAGGCCCTGGTATTGGATAAATGTCGTTTTGTATCGGAATGAAAAATTCTTGCTTGTTCGGAAAGCGAATTTTCATAGACACTTCTAAGGTGACCAAGCATGGGAAATTAGATAAATATATTATTTATTTTAACTCTTAAAAGTTTTCTACAACATTCCTCTTTATCTTTTCTACCTTATATTATTAATAGTTAAGGCATTAACACTTGCCTTACTGTGCTAAACAATTCCGCCAGCCACTGTGCTGGACGCTCAGCATCCAGTGAAAAATGTATGTTTTAAATTAAAATGATGCAAAATCTGCTAGGTTGTTTTTTGTAATTAGCTATAAAATTATTTTATTATGTAAGTCCTGGTCACTCACTGTCCATCATAGGGTGGCAAGTGTTAACATTGTGGAGGTTTAAAGACATTGTAATTTGCTTTATCAAACACTGTTTGTTCCACTTTTTTGTAACGGTATAACCCTACCGGTTTCGAGGCTTTCACCTCATCTTCAGGGGAGCACAAACAAGACTGAATTATGTTTGAACTGGTACCGAGATACACGCTTCTAACGATTAACATTCGGGTTGAGGACTGGGGGTGAAGGGAGGGATGAGATGATCTCGGCCAGCAGCGGGGAGTTTTTTGGGATATATGTGTTTGCCAGATGTTCACCTCGATGCACTGACTTAGAAATTTCTAGGGCCTCCAATCTGTCCAATTTATTTCCGTTACGTTATAATTAGAGTGGCTTATGATTCTAAACAAACGCAGTTAAGAAGTTACTTATTTTCGATTCATAATTTTTTTTAATTATTTGTAAAAATAACTTTTGGCCACCGTAAAATATAAAGCATTTCTTTTGAAGTCTGGCATGGAAAAGGGAGAGGAGGTGTGGACTGGTCTCCTTTGAGGCTTCAAATTTCTTAACTCTCCCCCTCGCTTAGTTTCTTTCGGTATGAAAATTGCTTCAGGTGAAGTGAGTGTAGATTCTCTCTCTTATTCTACATATTTTGTAAACCGATTTAAGTTATTTAAAAATGCTATTATGGAAAGGATATTTGTTTATACTCGTAACATGCTAAACGATTAACCCCTGCCATACAAGGTGTCAGTGTTTTTTTAATAACGTTTCTGAAATGTTATTAAACGGTGCTTGTATGTGAAATATTCACGAGATGTAAATACTTACTCTTATCAACACTTTTTATATAAATTTTCTAAATAAAAAACTGCATTAAATACAATAATATCTCTAAGTCAAGAATCCTTTCGCCATTGTAAAGTCAATTCAGTTGGAAAGCGAAACTGTGCCGGGGAGATTGTTTTAATGTAGTGGGCCGTTGTACACCAGCAAACTTACCGGTCACACCTATGTAATAGATCCGATGTCACACCACATATCTTTAGCCTATTCCACGTCCATACATCTCATACAAACTCGACGACTTCTCTGACTTTCGAATTTTCTTTCTTTTGGAATATCATTTACTTGTTCCAACTATACTTTCCTTGACCTTCCTATCGTATGCTTTCCATTAACATCTGTATATCTGTTTTATTACTCTTTCTTCATTTCAATAGCATTTTGGTAAAGAGGTACAAGTCATCAATTACTTATTTGTCAGTTTGAAGTTTTGCAACACTTGTATTGCTGAAATACAGACCTCAGGTAAATTTTAAAGGTAAACTTTGAATAAATTATTTATGTATTAAAAGTTTTCCTTTAAAATTTACCTGATGTCTGTATTTCAGGAATACAAGTGTTGCAAAACTTCAAACTGACTAATAAATAATTGATGACTTGTACCTCTTTACCAAAACGCCATTGATTTATTCGTTTTACGTGCCCAAACCATCTCAACTTAGTCGTATTTATCTTACTGAACCAAATCAACCTTAAGTTCACATTCATCCCTATTCACTTCATTCCGTATTCTGTCATACATTGTATTATTTTCAATGCACGCATCTTTGTGCAGTCGACCATCAAAATAAACACAAAAATTATGAAACTTAAGCTTATTATAAGCCAAAGGGCAAGAATTAACACCGAATCACTTCTCTCAAATAAAAGAGAAGAGTTCCGTCACCTAACAAGATGTTAACTCTTAGTTCTTATGAGAGGAGAACACCAAGAAAATATTGAATCGTTGAGGGGAACAATAATAGACGAAATAAGAGAAATCGCAATAAATGTGGGAGGAAAATACCAAAAAAAAACAGACTCGAAAATTTCGAACAACACAAAACGACTCATGATGACAAAGAGAAGATACTTTAAAAGAGACGACAGCATACGACAATCAATCGAATATACCGAACTATGCAAAACCATGAAGAAAAGGGTAAAAGAAGATATACGAAAGTACAACTCTTCAAAGTTAAAGACTCAGTAAAACACGAATATATATTTGAAGCGCTCGGAAAACAAGGAATACAACCAGCTTACATAAGAATAATACACAATATCTACTAAGAATCAAAAGCACCTTGCAGAAAAAAACAGAGGAAATAACAATCACAAAGGGAGTGAGACAAGGAGACGCGATGTCACCCAATTTCTTTACAGCTATACTAGAATAAATATTTAAAACCTTAAACTGGGAAGGTATGGGCATAAAGATCGATGGCGAATATCTCTCTAACCTGAGATTCGCAGATGATATCACACTACTATACTAAGCGAAACAAGAAAAGAGCTAGAGAAAATAATTCAAGACCTTAACTTAGACAGCAATCGATTCGGCTTAAAAACGAACCTCGCTAAAACCAAAGTAATGTACATCCAATATACACGTGCATCAACTAGACAAATTAATGGAGACCTTTGAAACCGGTAGTGAACTCAAATAAAACAGTGGTGAATACATACAAAGTTTAAAAAATGTTTTATTTATTTTATTAAAAATTCTTGAAACTTTGTTCAAATAAATTTGTAATTAATTTTCAAATGATTACAAATAAACAAACGAAATTTATTTCTATAAGAAAAAATCTTGTTTTATACTGGTGTAAATGTAACTTAAGTTATCTATTAGAAGAAATGAGTGTACGAGTAGACCGATACCCGTCTTGAATTATAGCCTACACAGTGCATCAAAACCGTTTTAGGCCTGTGATAAAGTGCATGGAGCGGGGACATTAAGATATCAAGGAATCCTTAATGGCCGGTCACACTCAGCTGAGGAATTTCCTCTTTTGTCAGCTTAGAAGTCAACACAATTTACGATACCCTGATAAGTACTGCTACAGCCGTACCAGCTGAGACCTGCGAATGATAACTCTTATAATATGTCTTTCGTGTTAAAAAAATATATATATTTGGAAGGCTTGCGTTTGACGTTAATGCTGTGGTTGTTAGGTGATTTGTTAAAAACAATTTGAATATCGATACATTAAATATTCAATTACATCATACGTAATAAGAGAAAAATACAATAAGTTTAACCATTACTGAAATGAAACTTGTTAAAATAAGTATTCATATTTTCCCGCGAAGTAGATTCGTTTTTTAAATTTATTCTTATAGTACCCCTGTATCGGACGGATACGTCACATAGTACTTTATTCTTATAGTATCCCTGTATCGGACGTATGCGTCACATAGAACCTTATTATTATAGAACGTCACGTAGAACCTTATTAGCGAGAGAAGCGAGCGGACTGAGATTATATTTCTTGCGTTCCCATATACCGAAGTAGAGTGAGACGTGAATAGCGTCGCTTCCTCACCCATAGCGGTTTTTTAGAATGAATATATCTACGTCACATACTGGCACACGTTTGATTGTATTGGTGAATTTTATTCCCAATTTTCACAAAATATATCTGATGTGGCCGATAAGTGCTAATTATTATTATTATTATTATTTTTCATTCAATGCGTAAATGTACTCGTATTACGAAGGAATACCTAAAATCTAAGCCCAATATTTATTATATTTATAGAGATATTAAACTTTTAGAAACAATGTGTACTAGTTACACATCACAGTGAAGGAAGGGTTCAAGTCACGCCGAAATCTTAAAGGATAGAGCGGCAATTATCCACCTATTCTATAGTTAGTTACGGGGTTGTACACGTAATTTGAAATAAAGTGAATTTAATATTTTACATAACGTATGTTATGTCACAAAAGCTGTACAAAAAAATTAATTTGTAAACATTAGAGATATATGATATGTGTATGTGTACATACATAACACAGTAATAAAAAGATAACCAAAGGATACTTAAAAATTCACCTCTTATTATTATTTTTCTTTTAGCTCAATAGACCCGATGTAAAATGACACCAGTTATACCTAGGCATTGATCTCGGAACAAATCGTCCATTCCACCAGAAGAAAGCCTCTAGATAGAAGTTAGAAACAAGGGTTTCAGTGATTAGTGAAATAACAAAGTATTTTTATAAGGAATATTTTATATTTTTTGTTTATTACCCTGCGGAATTAAAATTCATAAACACCTGGTGTATATATTGTATTTGACAACGATGTTAGAGGGTGTCTTGAGAATTCAAAGATTTACGAGATATTGAATATTTTATGATGAAACTTTTTTCAAATGCGAGTTTTATAAGAAGTTTAATATAACGAGAACTTAAGTCACATTGTTTCCCCTTATCATTTCCATACAATATGTACTAAGTTCTTCATCGCCCTCTGCCAGACATTTACTTTTCAATTTCCTGTGATCCGAGTTATTGAAACTTTCCTAAAGGTTATCGGGTCATGATAACTTATTTAATTATGTGGATAATTTTTCTTTGTAATGATATAATCTTTAGCGAGAGCAGACAACATGGAAATTGTTTCATGAAATCTTAATGAGGACACATTTTTATTCTTTTTACTGAATTGCCATTTCATAATGCTGAAAAGATTCAAGTTTAGGCATAGCTAATTTATCAAGAATAATTTATTTTTTTGGTTCATCATGAAATATCAAAAGGGAAAAAAAGATAAGCTCATTGTGGGTGTTTTTTTTGACATGTTGATTTTTTGAGGCATTATTAAAGAATTTTGACGTACCTATACATACGATCAGGTCGTTTTCCTGCTGGGGCATGCAGAGAGGACAAAGAGTCAGATCTTCTTATCATACACATATTTCGCATGTTCCATGATCAGACTTATGTCTCGTACTTTTTGCAATACCTTCATTTAAAATATCATTCACTTAATACAACCATTCTTTTTTACATCTTCCTCTCCCACGCCTTCCCCTTACATTTGCACTTTATATTTATTTTGTTAGTCTTTCATCATTCATTCGTTCCACGTGCCCAAACCATCTCAGAGTGCTCTTCTTCATCTTACTCCAGACACCAGCCTCAAGTTCACTTCGTTTCGTTTTCAGCCATGCACTGTCACTACATCTATTTATTTATTTATTTGATTAACGACACAACAGTGTCTTTTATATACAAATGAACATGTGACAGGTTATACACGTACTTAAAATTATTGACAAATAATACAAAACTTTATCTTAAACTAACATGGAGATACAAAAAGCAGTCGTTATAATAAATTACAAAGTCATTGTTTAAAATTATTGAATATTAATACGAGTATGTACTATGCGTATCAAGAAAGTAAGTGTACTGAGGCTCTCACGACCGGAATTTCATTTTCGACAGGTTGGCTACACTTCCGTGTAGCCTGACCCTTCCCCTCCGCAACGAGACCGGTTCGAGGTCAGTACGTTGAGAAGTGTCGACGCGACAACACGTTTCGTGAAAAATGTCAATCCAATCTCCCGCCAAGTGCGAAATACGCGGCGTCATCCGTTATCTCGTTTGGAAGGGAAAACCTCCGGTTGAGGTTTATAATGAGGGGAAAACTGCATATGGTGATAAAGCTATGAATCTTACGAGTGTGTACAAGTGGTGTCGCGAGTTTAAAAACGGTCACGTCACACCTCTTCACCCTTCGCCAAAAAGTTCAAAACCACAATTTCAGCCAAGAAAATCATGGCATCCGTGTTTTGGGACTGTCAAGGCATAATTTTAATTGAATATATGCCTCAAGGGGAGACCATCAACTCTGCAAGATACTGTGAGACCCTAAAAAATTGCGGAGGGCGATTCAGAACAAGAGGAGAGGCATGCTGACAAAGGGAAACTCGGTGTGGTACGATGCGGGCTGTCCATCTTGACACGGTGGTTAATCGTATTAATAACTGTTAATAATGGTTTGAAAGAATTTTGACGTGTGTACTATACATACTTGCACACTTATGTGTTGTTTTCATTATTTTATTATAATTATATATTATCTTCTTATTTAATTTTAATATAATTTATTTTTGAAATATTTTTCTATTGTTATGAATCAAACACTCACTACATATATTTTTTTAATATTGCATAAATTCTCAACTGTTGTTCCACGGAACCCTGGGTTCCACCCATGAAATTTAGTGTTTCGCATAAAAAATTTGGTCTATTAACATACACTACAATAAAATTTTCTTAGTATTAAAATTCATTTATCAACAATTAACCCCAATTACGAAAGGAAAGAAGTTTAATATTACGCATAAATAACCAGTTTATATTTATAATATTTGCTTTTCCTTTATTGTTTCTAATATTATTGTTTTATTGTAATTAGTCAAACTTACTCAAGAGTTCCAAATTTGTTCATCTTGATGAAAAAGGTTTCACGATTTAAATATGTTGGAAACCGCTATGCTACAGCTTTTAAATAACCTCTATTTATCTCAAGAGCTGCCAATCTTTCTACTTTCCATAAAAAAATATTCACATCCAATCACATTATCGCGACCGAGTCTACGAGCGGCCTGCATTCTCAAATAGATGTCCAAAAAGGTGGGGGGTTGGCTTTTAGAAGAACACATACAGGGGAAGTTATTGAAACCAACACGAGAAACCCATTAGCAGATTGGTTGCGACAAGAAATAATACCGTATCCAAGGATGCTGTGTTTTGAGAACGCAATATATTGAATTGCAAATGTGACCGAAGTTATCAACACAGTCGACAATCTCAGAGAGCCAAAAGAGACTGAATAATATTGTCTGAGTTGTTTTCGGAATTCGTCTGATCAACTTGGAAACAGGATCGGTCTAAAATCCACTAGACATAATGTAATATTCCAGGGGTGTCAAAGCGCTATATCGTCTAAGTCATGTAAAGACAAGAATCTCAAAAGATTTGACAGCAGCAACATTTTTTCAGGGTCAGCATAACATACACACATGTCATAACGATGTTTCCCTTGCGGGTAGGCAAAGGGAACAGATCTTCAAACTTTTATATCCAAACACATCACTTTCGCCTCCTCCACATTCGTCCATCTATTCATGCACAACCTTCTATTATTTATACTCCTCGCTTCACAAATAACCTGAGAACACAGCACCATTAGTTCAAATATGAGATAGTCCTTTCATAAAAAAATATTAATCTGTTCACCGCGTTAAAAATCAAATTCCACGAATCCTGTGCGCGGCACAATTTCGGCGTTTTTTAATTTCTTAGTTTAAACGCGTATTTTGTTTAGAACCACTGATATTTGTTTACAACACCAAGTAAACATGGCACATAAGTAATTTTCTCATAATAAATAATAGTCATTACTCTTAAGGAGACTCATTAAATAAAGGAGATAAACTAAACATTACGTAAAATAAACAAAGGAATGCTACGATCAAAGCAATGATTCATTACACTCACCCAATCACATGCATATAGCACTAGTAATGTTTATTTACATAAGAGAGACTTAGTAATGTTTATTTACGTAAGAGAGACTCATCGCAGGACTCGATCCGCGCGACAGGTCGTTACATGTGACGCAATAGCTGGAAATATTAAGAAACCAAAAAAAATCGGCGCTCTGTTTATTCAACAATATCTCATAAACTAATATATTATTTGACAAGGTTTTCAGAGATGTCGCTAGAATAAAGATTATTTTAAATTTTAGTTCCATTTTCATTCCGGTTTTGTGTCATTCTTTTTAAGTATTTGTGATTTGAAACTTGGATTGTCGACAGATCACAGGCGTTTGTGTTTCCCGCGGGGAACACGTTAATGCGACTGAATAACGAAAAACTCGTAACGCCTGTGTTTTTATCTAAAACATTAATAACCATGGTAACAATTAAAAAGCAAAGAAAACATCCGATTTTAGCATCTAGGCTAAGCTGAATTTAAGTATTCAGGGATATTAAAAAAATAGGCGCTAAGGGGTATGAAAAAAAATACTCTGTATTTAAACTCTACAGACAAGATCATTATGTTTCAACTTTCACCTCAACAACCTTTTTCAATTTTTATTCGGCTTATGAAAGTGAAGCGTATTTTGAGATTAACATCAGAGAGAAAAATTTGAAGGTAGCTAAACAAACAGGATTATATCGAATGAACAAACCCCAATTCATATTTTGTTATGTCATGATCTTACGAACTTTTGAAAGAACTTTTATTATACTTAACAACTTTATAAATCAACTTTGTAAGTGAGTTCAATTTTTACAAAATTACGAGTTAATGTTTGAGTGGAATTAAAAAACAAATTATATGAAAATATTAGCACTGAAATCACTTACATTTATTAGGTGCACTTATTTTTTTTATAAATTGTCATTTAAATGTTATCATAATTGATATTACTTTATATTATTTTATTATTAGAATTAATAGTGCTTTTATTATCTATTCAAAAATATTGTCCATGGTGTCACGACCTACGTCCCCTAATTAGTAAAACGTCTATCCTCTGTTACCCTTAGGTTATAGATTCGATTCCTGCTGAAACCAAGATTTTTTTTAAATAATAGATATGACCGAAGTCATAGGTATTCTTATACACTCGAACACAAGGCGGAAAAAGTGCATCGAGGGGAGTAGCACAGCGTGGGGTTCGAACTGACGACCTTCCACACGGAAGTCCAACGCGTTATTGCGCAGCCATGCACCTCCATTATTTAAAAAAAAAGGTTTTCAGGCTGGGTTTCCCTTAAGGGGGTATTCTACTATGGAAATTTGAAAAAATCGTTTTTTTGCATATTCTTAAAGTTTAGACCTTTAAAAATATATTATCAAAAGGAAATTTTAAAATTCTCAATATTTACGAAGTTAAAGTTATAAATGATGCAGCGATTACGCCGCACCGGAATGACTCGGACAATAATCTCAAAACTTAAAACGCGTTTTTCTCGAAACTGCTTTTTTCGATCTGGTCGACATAAAATCTCAAGTTCTATCCAATCGATTGCCTTCAAATTTAGTATATAACTTTAATAAATGTTTTTGTATCGTTCCTACCTTATAAAATTTGTTTTTTATAATTTTTTTTTTAATTTAAAAATTTGAAAAAAAAGGGTAAAAAATGAAAATCTTTTTCAGACAGCCACCATTTCACGGTTTTTTTTTCTCTTTGGTACCAACTATAACGACATTATTTATTACCAAGAAAGGGTGTATGATTTTGGTTTCAAATTTATGAAAGGGCTCCAATCATGTCGATCAGTTTACCCCCTTTTTTTTTCGACAAGATAACAATGTTATAACAGCTGATGATAACATCTTGAATTTTTTCAATTTTTTTTTGTACATTTTCAAATCATCAACAAACAAACTGTAGAATACCCGCTTAATGCCTCATAAACCTCTTTCGGGTCGATTGGAAGAAAGTAGCACATGGCAATAATCTCACAAAGTTGTACTATATACAAAGGGAAAGTTTTATACGTGATCACTAGGGCGCTGCTATAGCTGTCATACATTATTTGATTAATAATAGTGGGATCGAGTCCCGAGTCAGGGTGCTCTTCAGAAGAGTTTATTCTCTAAACGGTGCTGAATAAAAATTGTCTTTTGAACTTTAATTTGTGAAAAAATGTCTGCTTTGTTTTGATTTTAATTAACGTACAGTACCCGGCGGTAAGTAATACACATCGGGCTTAAGAAAGAAACTTTGGCTTTGTAGAGCACCGTCTCTGTCGCTTGACAATGACTGACAAACCGCGACGGAACGCGTGTATGAGTGACAGAGACAACGCTCTACATAGCCGAAGTTAACCGATTATGGCCGACAGTCTCTTTCTTAAGCCCGATGTGTATTACTTACCGCCGCGTACTGTATTTTTCAAAAGCATTAATTTGATGATTATGATAATGTTTGCATTCATACACTCGTGAAAAAAGCTTTTCATGCGTGTGGAAATAACTATATTATGATCATTTTAAGGAGCAAAACATGATTTGTTGATATTCATGTCGTTTGGATCGGTCGAGTCATCAGAATTGAATTATGAATTTGATATTCCTCTCGTGGGACTTTTCAAGCTCTCTGAATCCGGTTTAATGACTCCCTCCCTTAGTTCACTTGCCTTAAGTTACGTACATACTTCACGTGTGTTTAAAAATACTTTATATACGAGTAGAATGGATTTTTTAAATATGTACAAAACGTTTGGTTTATATGTAAAAGAAAATGTTTTACTTAATTCATTCAGTACTTTATTGTGCAGGGTTTATTGCTTATTACTTGAAAGACTAAGAGGAGCCGAATAAATGCTGTTGAATGCGTGCACTGAGAAGAATACATGGAGTGACAATGTATGACATAATACGAAATTAAGTAATAAGGGATGAATGTGAACTTAAGACCAATGTATTAAGTAATATAAAGAAGAGTACGTTGATATGGTTTTGGCATGTAGAACAAAATAACAAATAAAAATTAACAAAACATATACAAAATGAAAATGTAAAAAGCGTATGCGAGGAAGAGAAAGGAAAATGGTTGAATCGAGTTAATTATATTCTGAAAGAAGGAAACGTAGAAAGTCAGAGAAATCGTTGAAGTTATATAAGGTGGTGTATTGATGTAGAAGCGGCTAAGGATGTATATTGATAAAGGATAGTATGGCGCACTGTCCTCTCTATCTATCTCGACAGGGTAATGACGGGATGATATGTATGTGTGTATGTACTTGACAATATCGTGATATATATATCAATTTAGATGTCTCAGAAACGTGGACTTGGATTAACTGAAAGGGGTCAAATATATGCTGTAGAAATGTATTATTTATAGTTAAGGCATTAATATTGTGGAGGTTTAAAGACATTGTAATTTATTTTATCGAACACTGTTTATTCCACTTTTTTGTAATGGTATAACCCTACCGGTTTCAAGGCTTTCACCTCATCTTCAGGGGAGCACAAACAAGACTGAATTATGTTTGAACTGGTACCGAGATACACGCTTCTAACGATTAACATTCGGGTTGTGGACTGGTGGTGAAGGGAGGGGGGAAAAGAGGGATGAGACGATCACGGCCAACAGCCACGAATTTTTTTATATATATTTGTTTGACAGATGTTCACCTCGATGCACTGACTTAAAAATTTCTAGGGCCTCTAATCTGTCCAATTTATTTCCGTTGCCGCTAATATGTAAGAATTTGGCATCATCGATAGAAAAAGTATGATTCTCACGGTGACAATGATTAGCCATTTCAGAATAAATTAGACGATTTGTTAAGGCAGATTGGTGTTCACGAAATCTCTTTTCAAAAGATCTTCCTGCCTTTCCTATATAGAAATTATCACAGTCAGCGCACAAAAGTATTAGAAATGAATATACTGATAAGAGAATACATGAGTTCACAATGTACGAGTATTAGATGATATACTGATAAGAGAATACATGAGTTCACAATGTACGAGTATTATTAGATGATATAATACGGAATTAAGTGATGAGGGATGAATGTAAACTTGATGGCTGATGTATTAAATAAGATGAAGAAGAGCATCTCAACACTTCATTCCATATTATCTCGTACATTAGCACCCTTTGTATTCTTCTCAATTCGTGCATCTCCACAGATATATTTTATCAATCGATATCATACAAAAAGTTCTTATTTTAGGCATGTTGGCCCGTTATGGTCCTGCATCATTGTTTCCTTCTTGTGACGTCGACTGCCAGCTGTCTTTCCATTTTTGGGAGGTCGTCCTGGAGGTCTGCTTGCTTGGGGGATACTGTCCCTGGCCATTCTTACGGCTCTTGGTTCCGCCATTCTGGATACATGTTCGTTCGAGAACCTTCTTCTCTGTCGTCTCCATCTGACAATATCTTCAACTTCGCACATCCTTCGGATTTCTGTGTTTCGAACTCTATCACGAAGGGTTTTGCCAGCGATACTCCTGAGTACCTTCATTTCGCTAGTTCGAAGGAGATTTTTTATTCTTACAGTGTCGGCTCTGGACTCTATGCTGTATGTCATTATGGGGTGGACACAGGTCTTGTATATCCTCACCTTGCTTTGGATGTTCATGTACTTGTTTTTCCAGATAGTGTTCTTTAGACATCCGGAAAAGTTCAAGAGGTTTAATATAAATTTCTTTTTTTTGTTTGTTTATTTAACTTAAGCGTTCTCTTTAATTCATAATATATCTGGTCTTCTTGGTTTCTATATTTTTATTTAGTGGTGAAATACTTTTAACTGTCTGACAACTCGACCTTAAACCGGAAGTAACAAAATGCCTGCAAAAAAACGACATCACGTTTGCGAAGTCGTGTCGTCGTATCCAAATAGTAGGCAACAAGTTACAAGGAGCCGGGTTGACTATATATGGTACAAGGTGATCATGCTGAGATGAAGTTTTTTGAACAGAAGTAGAATTTAATGTGATCGTAGGTCTAAACAGGACTCAAAACATATCCGAATATTTACTTTTTTGAACATCGAGACCACATGCTCGGGACAAGACCTAATGAATGGGAATTATTGGGCAATCCTCCTACTTAATAATCATCCTGTCGTGTAGTTCATGACTGAGCATCATGACTCCCATGTTAGTCTCTGAAGACTCCTCTCCATCCATATCTGCACTTTGCAATTCGAAGGGCATTTGTTAAAGGTAGTATTTTTGCGTCTCTCACTTAGTCAGTCCAACGCATTGAGACACTTTTTCTGACACGTCATCCTTCCACGCTTCCAGTTATCACAAGCCTCTCCAAACTATTTCTTTGACCACGAGTAATGTGCCCTAAGAATCGGATGACTAGCCGAAGGCATATTGTCAACAATCTCTCAGTATTTCTCGGTTATCTGATATGCTACTGGAAACAGGTAGCATGATTGGCAATCCGGAGACGGATATGAATTATTAGCTTCCAAATTTAACTAATGTATAAATAATAATTTTAAACATAGAAATCATTTGTATTTTTTTTTGTTTCAATTTTATATTGTATGCCTGCAAATTTAACCTTAAACTTCAATTGCCGAAGAATCTTAACATAAAATGCTGAATATACTGTAGCGACCGTGCGTGCGGTCACTGAACCCACCGAGGCGACCCTTGGCCGCTCGGTCATTGAACTCGCATCGTAGGGAATGCAAGACAGCACCGGGCGAAGGTCGCCCGCGCGGTCATTGAACTCACTAGTAGCGAACGGCGAGAGCGAGTCACCGATATATATCTTGCCTCTCCTGCAGACCGTAGTATGAAATGTATATAGAACGCGCAACAATAGCATGTTTCTGGCGAAACGAGACGGCGACATGTTCTGCGCCGTTCTATACATTATAAAAACAGACGTTTACAATAAACTTTCTCTGTTTACTTATCTCGATCTCGACGACTTTTATCCAAACAACCTCATCCTTCTATGCGAAACCCAAGTCCCTAAAATACCAACGGCATGAGCTAAACGCAAATAAGCTAGTCGTTATAATAAGTAATATAAATGCACCTTAAGATTTATAATTCTAATATGAACACGCCGCCCCGCCCACCACTCGAGGGGCAGAGAGGCTTGGCCCGCCCATGGAAGGGAATTTTTATTTCAGGATTTATCACTGAAACTTTGAAGATTTTCATGGGACCATTTTGCTACCCAAGGGTTTATTTAAATTACTAATGTTTTTCATTCAAGAGAAATATTGAGTCAAATATAATTGTTACATACATAAATCTATGCCATGTCCCTTTTTGAGCAGGCAAATATGATATATTTCCGCACATATCTATGCCTTATTCACATTCATGAAATTCTACAACTATATCCTTTCAATCTTTCCTCGATCACCTCTCAATCGCTCTCATTTTATTTTATTTTACATTTGATACGTGTTTAACCTAGTTATAACAAACGAAATACACGATGAAAGCCTTAAAATAATATCAATGATCACCCTTATTGCATGCTTCTGCATACGGATTCAAACATTACATGACGCATTAATTTTATCTGCACCCTCTCCAGCCCCTCTATATGAATCTCATATAGTTTATTCCATATTTCAAAAGCATATTCTAAGTAGCTACGGATTTTGTAAAGCTTTATATAACGTACATATCATCATGTTGTATCCCTTACAGAATAAGCAGAGAAAACAAACCTTAAAACTTTCGAAAATGCTCACTTTCGTCTACTTGACATTCCATTTTGAAGGCTTGTAATCAAATAAAATAATATAGGTAACGTAAAAGCAAACACAGCATCTTGAAGAACAGAAAATTTTCTTTCGAATGACGTATAATCTTAACCATTTTCTTTTACTTTTGGTGCTCATTTTTAAATTTGAAAAAAAAAAACGGACACAACTTATGTTAACACCTAATATTACAGAAAAATTTGAAACTTAAATGTGAACAATTCTGCACAAGAACTGAAAGAAATTAAAATGTCAGATATATTTTGCATCAAAGTTGAGCAAAAATAATATTATATTATAGTATTAAAGTTACCAACATGTCAGGATAGTCGATTCCTTTACTAAATAAACTTGGTAAACAATGTATTGAGTACAGTTTGACAATGCTTTTGTAAACCGAAACAGATGTCATTTCAATTTAAGTTATTGTGTAGATTTTTTTCTCATTTGAATGTCAAATTATTATGTAATAAAATAGAGTTCTGCGATATAAATACCAAATAAATTAATAATAACTGGTATTGTTTATATAAATTTAAATTTGTGAATTCTTAGAATTATGAAATGCAGTTGGTAATCGGTGGTGGTAAATAGGTAAAATATGGAGTGGGTCCGTACGGTACCTCGTAGCAATACAAAATGATGTAGACATGTTGAAGAGCTTGTCTGGGAGATAATATAGTCATTGACTCGAGTTATAGAACCTTCGAGCAAAGAGCCTCTGGAGTAAGCGAGTAATATAACTCGCTATAGTACATGTTAGAAATACTACCCCACGTGGACAGGCAATAAAATTCGCACACTTTGAGGCTGTCAAAAATGGATCCAATTGATATATAGTACTACTAAGAATATTCCGCAATTCATTTAATATTATAGAATATTAATATGACTTTAAAAAATAAACACATTACAATTATGATAAAAATGTTAATTTCTTATTTCTTTCCCCCTTCATTTGCCATAATTCATCCATTGCTGGGCATAGGCATCTTCTCTAATTAAAATGCAGAAGAATAAAAAAAGTCGGGTTTAAACAGCATTGTTTCGTTGCTCCTGTAACTTCAAAAGTGTTAAAAAAGCATGCAATAAATTCAGATGAAAAGGTTTAAAAATTAAATCAGGCGACAAGTGGATTCCCCATGCTTCACACCCAGGATGCCCGATTGCAAAGCAAATATACCAAAAACTGAACCGACAATAAATTAAGATAAAAAATCTAGTAAGCATTGTATTATAAAACACTTCCATTGTATATACTACGACCCGTTAGGTCTATTTCTATTTGGCAATATATTCCAACCAACCTGAAAGTGACAACCAGACTAGAACAACAAGCGTCTTATTAATGAGACCACGGAATTCTTTGAGATATGTGTATGTTTATATTAACTGTATTGCACTTTCGTTGTACAAGTAACAACCTAGTGGGTTTATAGTCATATATGGGATTGCGATGAACCCGTAATACCAGAGTTGGAAGACAGGCCTCTTACCAATTAGACCACAAAGCTACGAGACTTTTCATAATTGGATTGGAGATTTGCCTCCTGCCAACACCTCTTCGACCCTCTATTTTGCCTTGTATGATCAGGTGCAGTAATTTGTACTTTGTTTCTCTACGTATATAACCCAAATATGACACCTTTCGGATTTTAATATTAGTCAGCAACTCTCTATCAACTTTGGCTCTTTGAAGAACCCTTGTGTTGCTGACCATATCCGTCCAGGGTATTCGCAGCATTCTCCGGTGCATCCACATTTCGAATGATTCCAGTCGGTTCATACTACCAACCTTGAGGGTCCATGATTCCACTCCATGCAATAACACTGACCAAACGTAGCATTTGACTAACCGTTGTCGAAGTTTCAAGTTTACATTATCATCGCACAGTACATAATAATTTCTTAGTTAACTGTTATAAATAAATTATTTATATTCAGAGTTTCTCCTGAAATAAGTTCTCTATTTCCGCATTCAAATGGAAGTTTTGTTATCCTCATTTTGAAATCTGGTTGGGAAATATGAAGTGATCTCTAAGTGAAGAGATCCCTCTCCTTATTTATTATTCTGCGCAGCAAGCGCTGGACACAGGGGGATGTGGTTTGCTGAAAGATACTAATTTTCACCACATCTAGGCTCCAACTAAAGTCCGGCTTCCGTGGACTTCATTAAGTATTCACGCTGTGAGCTCCTACTTATCACGACTATTGCAGCTAAACATGATACTGAAAGGATTTGTTTGAAACGAAATAAATTAATAAGTTATTCATTTTTTTTATCAACATTAATTAAAATACATACACACATACCATCTCCCTGTCGAGGTAGACAGAGGGCAGAGCGCCAGAGTTTGCTTATCTTAACATACTTGTACATCCTGCGCCTCATCCACATGCATATACGCCTTCCCAAAGGATTTATCTAAGTTTACTTCTTTCAAAATGTGCATGGGGTGCTGAGGTGCATAGCTGCATGGTAACGCACTGGACTTCGAGGCGGAAAATACGTGTTATTCGAAGAGAATAGCACAGCGCGGGATTCGAACCGACGACCTTCTGCACGGAAGTCCGGTGAATTAACTCGCAGCCATACATCTCTTCTAGCCTTTCTTTCTTTCAAAATTTCGTTCCCTTAGTCATTTTTACACATTGTAATTTTGTAATTAACTGATTGGGTTTGTAAGAGTTAAAAATTTAAATAGCACAGTAGTAAAATAAATTAATCTGCAGTCAATGTGTTAAGCAGAGAGATATTTTGAGATAAATAAGGTTTCTTTTGGTTATTTTGAAATATCGATAAGGACGAAATACTCGTATATTCAATCGAGGCACGAACAACGTTCCAATGTCGATCTTAGAGATAGCTTTAATTGGTGTGCGAACGATAACCACAGGTTGGCGGCTGCCGAGACCCAACCACTTGACTGGTTAGCGGCAAGTTTGACCATAGAGTTCTAAGAAAAAGTCCCACATGTGCAAAGTAATTCGGCGCCAGGGCTAGTGTACCCTGGGCAGAGGGTTTGTGATCTTGGAATTGATACAAAATTTTATGTGCAGACATCCTAAACCATGACTGCTACGTAATGACTAATAATATGAATGAAAAAATCATTTATATAGAGAGCAAACTCACGAAGAAACTCAAGGAGTTGTGAGCTGTCCAGCATTACTACAAAGATTAGCGTTAAATTTTCCTATCAATTACACTAGACTGCGTCCGCAAGAACTGTTCTCAATAACATACGCAAGAACGAATCTTCCAGCCGCTATGCCCGTTGGAAGGGCCTTAACTCTTTTGAACGAGACTGCTTCGGATATTGACATATTTCATATCACATTACCAAAAGCAAAAGTAAATTTTCTTCTAAGATTGAGCGCGTTAGAAAGCACTCATCAACGTACTTAAGTGACTTTGAATATATGTGTATGTTTGTGTGTTTATGGTATATGTATGTATATATGGTACATTTTTTTAAATTTTACATATATTTTTTTAATATACATAATTTTTAGTTATTTTTAATGTTAACGTTTTTTGTATTTTTCAAAGTAATCGGGCTAAGTCTGTTTTGAGAAATAAATAAAAGAACTCAAACTCATCTCAAGGCACCCAACTCGGGATTCGGAAAAATATTTAAAAAAAATCTTATATACGTTTAGTGCAAGGATAGTAAGGTAGTGGCAGCGGCTATTAGATCAGGTGTTTTCACGCATAGGCATAGGTTCAAAACATGTTTGTTAAGAAATCCGCAAAAACTTACCATGGGAAGATGAACTACAAAGTAACCTTTGTAGATCTTCCGATATGTGATAGTAAAACCAAACTTAATACAGGTTGTGGCCTAGTGAGATGGATCTAGATGACATTTATACCGTATGTTAATAATTAGAAAAGAAATGTTTGTGTAGACGCTCCAACTCGGTACTCGAAACCATTATTATTGACAGATTAATAGTATCACAAAATAAAAGTAACTGTTAGGATAGGAAGGTAATGCTTGCGGCCATTAGACCATGTTCTTCGCCGTATCTGGGTATATTAAAAAAATATATTTTCTAAGAAAACTTACCAAGATTAGGGGAACAACAAAGAAAGGTTTGTAGATCTTCCGATAGTAACACATTCAGTTTGAGTTATGTACTCAAGAAAATGTAGCATGGTCCCTGTGACGTTTGAAATGTCATGTCTCAAGGGGATGGGGTAAAATCGTTTTTTTTACAAATCGTATTGTTTATTTATAAATCGATTTTTTTTCTCTAAACTGACGTTTTAATTCCTAATTTTCATTATGCTGACTTTCTAACGTATTGTATAATTTGTAACTATCTTTAAAAAGGCAAAGATCCGCTATGAATTAATACTAATTACGAACATTTAATTTTGTGTATAAAAAAATCGAAAATCCAATTATCGTATACCCCATCCCCAGCCAATGTAGACTAACGTAGTGACTTTTGACGAAAGTCGCCAAATATTATTTGATTTTAACAAACTGATATATTTTTGCTAATTTGTAACAAGATGTATTAATTTGTCATTATTGTTAGCTTTATGTTAATGTATTTACCTAAATAACTTGCTATTTATTAGAATCGAGGCTTATATTAAAGTTGATAAAATAATTAAAATTACTGAACGTCGTTACAAGGTTGTATTGGGACAAATTTGTGAAACGTTACAGCGGCCATGCTACATTTTCTTTAGTTTAGTGTAGTGTATGTGTATAGGGCTTATATGCAATAATAAATTTTGAAAAAAAAACTTCCCAAAAAGGGTTGTCTTTAAGTGATTCCTAAAGCTGCACACGCCATCCATATATCTAACATTACAAGTAAGAAGCAGACCATCCCATGCCACAGAATCAACAATGAATGACAAAAGCTAAATCATAATACCGCATCCTAAAGTAAAGATTTTTAAAATAATTAAATTATTTGATGTAAAAGAAATCGAGTTCAAAGCTCTACTACTCTCAGATGGATCAACTCTCAGACACTAATTTGAGAAGTACAACGGAGACAACCCATTAAGGGAGTGTCGAGATGTTTGGAGATAAATATATAAAAAGGATTCATCCCACATTTTATCTCTTCTGACATAATTGAGAAAACATTTCGTCACTTTATACACTTTATACATACATAGGCTTACATTGTTAGAACATAAAACAGCTGCTTTCTACGGAACATTTTATTAAACAGATTTTTACTATTATGCGCTAATGTATGTTAAAACGGCTTTATACTCGTACTTTGCACATGACAGAATTGATTTTTTTCTATACTATTATAGCGGGTTGCTTGATTTATAAGTCGTGATGATTTTGATTTGTATTTATTTAAATATAAATACTCAAGAATGCGGATGAAAGCGAAAGTGGACAGCGGGCAATCAATAACAAGTCTTGACAGTTGAATGAACAATAATAATCTTTATTTCTCGGCATGCGGGTAATTTATACAAATGAGTGAACCAGTTCGCGATACATATTCTGCCTTACTCTAGCGCGTGCATTGGCGGGTAGATATTTATTTGTATTCGTAGATGGCTATACAGGTCGCAAATACTATAAAATAGTAAACATTGTTGTTGTTCCTAGCGTGTGACAATCTGTAAATACTTCATCGGTCATTGACCCTGTATGTTTACTATTTTAACAATAATTAATTTAATTTAATTATGTTTAACAATTCACTTATTTGTTTTGACAATTATTTATTTATTTAGGTAGGTATCCTACACTATAAATAAAGCAACAAAAATGGGTCTTGATCGTTGGGAAGTTTTTGCAATACACGTCCAACTGTCTATTTTCAATGAGAATAAATTTGTGTTCTGTGCATTGATAAAAAATGTTAAATGATTGTACACATTGTATCAAAGTATGTTCTTTTGATTTGTTAAGGACACACTCGTACAATCCCTGCTCTTTCCGATTCTAGACTATGCGGACGTATGTTACTAGGATGTTACAGAGGAACAGCTGGATAAATTACAGCGTCTTCAAAATGTGTGTCTAAGGTTCATTTTCAACCTACGTAAGTACGATCTTATAAATTCATACCAGAAGGCATTGAACTGGTTGAATGTTAGAAATAGACGCCAAATTCACAAACTGTCTCTATTGTATAATCTCCTTAACTGTCCCCCCCCCCCTCTTATCTCGCCGAAAATTTTCAGCGTCTTTCCAATCATGGATTAGCGCTACGCTCAAACAGAAATTGTTTTTTAGCCTTTCCAGTTCACCGCTCCTCTTTCTTTACGTCGTCCTTTACTGTCCATGCAGTGAGATTCTGGAATCAGTTACAAACCAATATAAGACTCGCTCCGTCCTTGGCATGGTTTAAGAAGCAATTGAAAAACCTCTAGTCAGTAAAATAACGTGTTTCATTCGTGATTTTTATTTCCCTTTCCTTTTGATTGATGATATCTCACTTTATATGAAAAATAATGTTTGGGTGATTGTCCGTCTTTGGGGGTTCGTGAGCATGTGCTCACGTATATGTTTATAGATTTCGTGGGGATGGATAGTCATTTGAATGATTTATGCGACCACGTAACTTGCTTCATTTACTTTTGTCTGGTTGGTTAGAAGAGATTGCCGCCTGGCAATAAGCCCGCCAGATTGTATTTGCTATAAAAGGGTTAAATAAAGGGAAGTATATATTTTCAGTCAATAAATAAATCAATTCTACAGCATAACAATTGAAGATTATGTATTACGAGATGCATGAATGTGGAGATGGCGAAAATTGTGTGTTTGGATAAAAAAATCTGAAGATCTGTTATCTCTGCCTGACCTATAAGGGACACAGTAGGATGATATGTGTGTATTTAATTTTGTTGTTGATATACCTTTTTTTATTGAATGAAATTCTTAAAGTAAATGTGATACCCAAAACTTGTAACAAAATTATTAAAAAAATGTCTGGTCGATTATATCGAAAGTGATTATCTTTTGGCAATAAACCTTTCATATATGTTAAGTGTACTTTTAAAGTGTAAAAAAATAAATAAGTATAAAAAATAACGTTCAAGTGTTTTTTGCCCTGGGGGCTTACGAGAGTAAATCTAGACCTACCCTTCCGTTATAAGCACAAGCTCCCGAAGCATTATCTGTTGCCTGACTAGTCCACCTACAGTATTAGCTGGGACGACCAAGGTCTGAGTGAATGTGATGGAATACAAGTAGCCTGAACGAGTGGACTTAGTTGTAAGAATTATTATCTAGTTATAAGTAGTATGTAGGTGTTAATTATTTCTAAGAAATCATATATTAAGATTGAAATAAAAAAAAATTACATGTAGGAAAATAAGATTAAGTAAGGGCATAAATTATAACATATAATTAAGATTAGTTAAGTAATAAATTTGTATATAGGTATAGCCTTGACAAATGTTTGTACAATAATTTATATTCTTTAATAAAAAAAAAGTTCAAGTGTTTTCAAATTATTTGTAACACTTTTATTTTAATTCTCTTTGTTATTCCTATCAATTATATTTCAGTCGTCTAGCATATATAAAATTATCTCAACTTGTTCTACAAAAAAATACAATTGAATCTTGTTAATTTGTTACCAAAGTATGAAGTAATGTGTAATTAATACTTTAAAAGTACTTTAAACTTGTTATTTGTTTTGTAACTTAAGTTTATTTAACTAATTATCAGAGTATATTAATTCAATTTCAGTCTGTATTGAAACAAAGTTAACTCTGAAAGGTTAAGTTAAATTGACTTTTGTACTCGTATACTTAAGAGTTATAAAAGTGTCTCTTGAAAACCTCTTCTTTTACAAATAAAATACTTATTGTTACTTGATAGAATATACAAGAAAGTTTCCTAACGGGGAAATTGAAAGAAACCAAGTTAGATGTCCATATTCATAATCCAGTCTAAATACTAATTACTTGCTATTTTTCTGAACGTAGACAGATGCCGGGAAGTAACTTATCTATGATTGCAGCTACCACATACCTATTCTATACTCCATTTATGTGTTTATGTATATGTTTGATATATTATACTCGTACATTTGTCTTGTAATATTTTTTATCCTTCGATGGCAGTGGATTCGAATCTTAAGTTTGTGCACCCTTGAAGAGGGTTCGCTCTATAAAGGGCGATATACTCGTATATATTTTATTATTATTTTAAAATTTATAATTTGTATTCAAAATCGGACATTATACATTCCAAATTGTAAAGGGAGGCAAATAATCACGCGACTTTCTTATTTTAAGGAAACTTCGGTAAATTTGTACGAAATCCCACTTTAAATAAAATTTTATTCAATAGAAAAATAGTTAAGATTTAATATTTAGTGTTAAGGTCGGTCTATGAATTCGGGATTTAATCGAAGTCTGTGGTCGAAGAGTTAGCATTAATGCTAAGCATGATGTTCGATTCCGGACTGGTTTACTCTTATACCATATTATTGAGTATCTATTTGAATTTATGTTCTTCTTTAGCTTACAAGCTGATATTCATTGATTACTGAAGCGTTAGGAAGGAACACAAAAGTAACAATGATTAAACACTGCCTTGCCAAAGGTACAGTAAATTAAACCTTCTGATCTTCTTGGAAGTTAATTATCCTTGCCATCGGAACTTTTGGTTTGATTTTTCAAGATTGTGGGTCTGCAAAAGTGCAACAGTTTACACATAGTAAAGCATACAAGCACAGGCCCCCTTTCATTCCTGGGACGGTTGACAATATTACTCGATCACGAGGGATGACGTAATCGAGCCTCTATCGTAAGAACCACGAGTGATTGTAAATGCTGCTAATACTACCGTATGCTGAGAAATAATAATAATGTAAATGCTGCTAATACTACCGTATGCTGAGAAATAATAATAATGTAAATGCTGCTAATACTACCGTATGCTGAGAAATAATAATAATGTAAATGCTGCTAATACTACCGTATGCTGAGAAATAATAATAATGTAAATGCTGCTAATACTACCGTATGCTGAGAAATAATAATAATGTAAATGCTGCTAATACTACCGTATGCTGAGAAATAATAATAATTTAATTTACTAACTGTTAACATGACTGGAATTATTTTCTTGTTTTTTTTTGTACCATTGAGAATCGAACCCGAAACCTCAGAAAAATAGGCAAGCGACTTAACAATAAGGCTACGTGATCCGTTTTGTTTTGCAAATAATATTTAAAAAAAAACAGCTTGATAAGTAAAAAAAATGTTAAAAAAACGAAACGTTGACCAATGTTTCTCGACGTCTGTCTCGAAGTTGGCATCTGACATATTCCTCAAAGTATCCCTCTAACATTCCCGACATCGCCCTGTGACGAGGGTGCAGATTCTAGGGTGTGTACCACCCCTACTTCGTCCCCCTTCCTATCCCCGTCTGCTTACACTGATCGCCCAAGTTATGATCTGTGATTACATCACTTTCAAATTATACGTTTCAGACATCACTTCGGTCAAATATCAGCCCGTATTAAATCTAGACTTTTGTCGGGAAACTGTCGCAGTGGCGGTACTGTGTTGTCATAGATTTGAAAGATAAATTGAACGTTATTATGCAAAAAGGTTCCAATTCATAAAACACTCGGTTTACTTGAAATATAAAAAGGAATACATCAACACTGTCTGCCCTAAGTCCCGTTAAATGGATATTTTATGGTTATATTACGTCTTGAAGTTCTTTTGTTCCATACACAACCGGTGGTGGTAAACAGGTAACATATGTGGTGGGCCCGTACGATACCTCGTAACATATTCGAAATGATGATGTAGACATGCTGAAGAGCTTGTCTGGGAGATAATATGTGTCGACGTTTTTCAAACCCAGGTATGTCCACATTTTGACATTTTTGAGATAAACATACCAAAATGTAGCTTATCTTGTCCTGGATAAATCTGCATTTTGCAAAATAAGATATCTCCTCGTGAAAGCAATGCAAAATGGTGATTCTCCGGATTTTTGGATTCGATTCCTGATGGTACTAGAAAAAAGGGTGCAAGTCTGGTAAAAGAGTTTGTCCGGTACAACTAATACGTGAAATAAACTTACTTTCATTTTATTTTTATGATTCTTACAATTTCAGCTGACAGAGTTTTTTTCAAACTCAGATATGTCCACGAGGTTGTTTTTATCGAAGTCAGTCATGTCAATTTAGACCAATCAGAGAGCGCCATCATCCAAGATGGCCGATCAGTCGTAGCGTAGTCGTTCTGTCAACAACAATCAAACTCGGGTATGCCCATGCGGTGTTGTATCATAATCACGCATTTTCAATTGGCGTTTTTCAAAAGTGGGTTTGTCCAAATTGAAATATGCTTTATTCTTTCTACTGAATTGAATTTCTAGGATTTTCATTTTGAAAACACTATCATCTTTAAAGCAATTCTCAAAAAGACACATCATTTTTATATAGGTATATAGTTTTCAGTGATCAGGAACAAAATACCGTTTTGTTAGGTTTGAACTTGCGTGGACATATCTGGGTTTGAAAAGCGTCGACACATATAGTCATTGACTCGAGTTATAGAGCCTTCGAGCAAAGAGCCTCTGGAGTAAGCAAGTAATGTAAATCTTTATAGTGCATGTTAGAAGTTAGAAATACTACCACACGTGGACAGACAATAAAGTTCGCACACTTTGAAACTGACAAAGATGGACCCAATTGATACCCAACTAAAAAAATTCAATGTTTCCCAAAACTAAAGATCCGCAATTCGTTTAATATTATAATATATGTATGATATAATATAACTTGCAATAACAAAATAAAAACATTAAAATTACGATAAAAATATTAATTTCTTTAAATCTCTCTTTCGTTTGCCATAATTCATCCATTGCTGGACATAGGCATCTCCTCTAATTTCCCATCGTTGTCTCTTCTGTGCCACCAGATGTCACTTACTTTTTACCACCACATTTTTAATGTCAACCCACTCAGCGTGTCGTTGGTGTTGAAACTGTTTTTCTTAATAATATTGGCCTACAGTTCAACAGCCCTCTGATCCACCTGTCTTCACTTAAATATGCAGCATACCAAGTTCAAATGCAGTTGCGGGGAAGAATCCAGTCTAATGACCGCGGCCGCCAACTTCCTATCCTTATACTGAACTTGTTTTATATATTATACAATAATAATGGGTTCGATTTCCGAGTTTGAGTGCTCTTGAGAAAAGTCAGCTCTCTACATAGCGCTGTATAAAGTGTCGTTCAATTATTATTTTTAATCAAACATGAGTGACTTTTTAAAGTTCTTTTTCTGATTTCGTTATTTTTGGATTTCACTTTGCCCTATTAATAGTGGCCTTCAATTTAACTGAATCGGTGATTCAGACATATTGAAGAACGTACCCGGGAGGCAATATTATATTTTACCCCATTAATCGAACCTCTAGGTTTAGAACCACTGAAGTAGGCACGGAACTCGTTCGAAATCACACGTATTACCAATACCACCACAACGAAGAGGCAACAACACTTGCACACGTCTAACTTGTGTAAGTACTCTTACTTGACTAGGAATAAATAAATAAATGTGTGGCTCTCTATCTTATGGGAAAACGAAACCCCTTTTTATATTAGATAATTGTGCATGCACTTCAACGTGTATACACATAAAACATTGACATATTAAATCTGAGTTTGCGATATCAAGGCTTTCGAAAACTATTAAATAGGTTTTATATGCTGCATTTTGCAAATATTTGGAAATTCTCGAAATAAAAAAAATTTATTAATTTGGAAATTATCGAAATCAAAAAAAGTATAAAATCAAGTTCAAATATCATACCAAACCAATTTTCATAATAGTCCTCTGCTTAATATGTTTCCAATTTAAAATCCCTCCCTCTGGATATTCAGACTTGACCTGCCCTAAAGATGCACTTTTATTTTTCCCCTCCCCATTCACCATTGTATGACATCTCTCCCCACTTCTCTTCCCCTACCTCATCCCACTTATATTATATTATTTACACTTCTAGAGGAAATATATTTTTTAACAATTTAGTTTATCTTCACCTGACGATGAAGACGGTGGTCTTCGAAACCGGTTGTAAACCAAAATAAACCTGTGGTGAACACAAAAATATAAAATAAGTTTTTTTTTTACTTATTTTTCCTTTTATGTAAATATTCATTTCTGATGGACACTTTTACTAGAAAGGGAACCATTTTATATTTTTTGTCTGATACCATCTGGAACGAACCTGAAACCTCCAAGTGGACGTCAAGCGCTCTACCAACAGGACCACGGAGGTTTATCGGAGGTATTTCTGTTAAGCTTATGCCGAGAAAAGTCATAAAATTTCAGTTGAAAAAATAAATAGAAAATATATCACGTTTGACTAATCACAGTCGATGAAAAGATATTAAGCCAAAAAGAAAACCCCTTTCGGTAAAATCCATTTTGCTTATCACCAAATAATGCAATTATCCACGGAAATCCCTTTTCTATTTTTGGACAAATTCAATTCGATAACAGAAAAAAAAGAAAAATTCTCTCCCCTTTTTCCGATATAAAAATTTATTTTTAAAAGGGTGCTTATTCTTTTCTCGCTACTTAAATAAAATCCTTTTCCGCGCGGTCAATTCTTGAGCGACCCCTTTTTTGTATCGAGCCTTTCAGGATATTTATGAAACTGAATTAAGTTTAAAATTTTCAATTATCAATAAGGGTGCGTTCCCATTTCCAATAAGTACAGGCTGGATACCACCACGATAAACGCCGTTAATTTGATGGGGTGTACAGCAGGGGTGGATACCGAGGGGGGCTTCATTGAGGTTTATTTTGTTAATTCTTCATGTTTCGTTAATGTAATTTTGATGTTTGTTAAATAGGATGAAAAAGAATTTTCAATTTTTGTTGAGGCTTTATGCTATGCTATATTTTTAGTTGAGGCCTATGCTATATTTTATTGTATTTCACCGAATAGTTTGTTAACACATATTGGAAGATCTTCAAAAGTGTGCGTGAATTCGCCCTCCCTTAATTTTTGTGGTTTTCTTACCAAAAATGTTTTTCTAAACATATGTAGATGAGGAGAAGTACTCAATCTAATTGCCACAACCGCCACTATTTTATCCTCACTTTCATCTTTCATAATATTTTTAAACTTTCAATAATAGTGGGATGGATTCCTTAGTGAGAATAGTGTACAATTATAAAGCGCCCTTGAGAATAGTCTATACTTTAAAGTGTGCGATATAAATAGTTCTTTTATTTTTATTAATTACAGAAAAATCTAGCGGATGATCTTTTCCTACCAACCAGAAAAAAAATGAGAAGCGTTGAGTAAAAACGAGACAGAAAACCTTTTTATTTAAATATTGAGTACCGATGGGAATCAAACTTACATCCCTCTTTGGGGGACAGACATCTCCCCCACTCAGCCACAGAAGAAGTCAATTGATCCCTAAGAATGAAGACTGGTGACACATGACTGGGTTTTAATTTAAATCTTCTTATTTTTTTAAATCGTGTCCTGATGGCAAACGGTTTACTCGCCAATTGTATTTTTTTCAAGATTCGACCAATTCTTCCGGTTTTTTTATTACTCTTAATATTTTTAAATCATCGACTAAAGAACAAGAAATTATCGTAAGGGAAAACTTTCATAAAATAAATACGTATTTCTGAACATTTGCAAGTGCGAAAAAGTACCTAACTTTCCTAACCTAACACTCAACTTATATACATTTATTTTGTAATATTTTTAATCTGTCAATAATATTGGTTTTGAAATTATGTTAGAGCGCCCTTGGTGAGAGTTGACTCTATAAATTGTCATTTATTATTATCACAAGACATTTAAAGATGAATTCTAGTAAATTATATATTTATCAGCTTAACATTGCGTAAAAATGTTACTTTTAAAAGCTCCTCTCGACAAACTTTAAAAGCCCCGCCTCTGTCAAATGGATTTTACGTTACCGGAGGGGGTTGGAATTGTGGTGTAAAGTGGCACGGTATTTTCAGTTTCGGCAGGGGGTGGTTTCACCAGAATTTATCAGCCGATTCCATATATATTTCTCCTATCAATAGCTTTTCTATAAACCCTTCTATTTAATTGTGGTCCAAGTTATCGCCAATCCTTTCCACGCCCGCCGAGAGAGAGAGCGACTGTTTAAAACGTTTATCGGGTTTCGCCTCTTTTGTACGGAAAAATACTTCCTGGCCTCTAACATAGATTCATTGAATATTCTAGTGGTTTCGATTTTATTCCGTTCTGTTGGTACTCTGCTAAAACCCTTAATCCGATTTGTTGGAATGGTAACACGGATTAAGTAAGATTCAAACCTTCGCCGCTGTTATAGGTGATGTCGAGTAACACGATCAATAGTTTTATTTGTTCTGCTTTAAACTATTGTCCGGGAAGTACAATAGTTTCGTATTTCTTTGATAGATTCGTTTAGACAATTTTGCCAACTTCATTGCAAACGTGCTGAATGTATATTATTGTGAAAAGTAATAAGATGTGCATGACCGCGCGATGACGCATTGGACTTCGAACCCCACGCTGTGTTACTTACTCCCCTCAAATGATATAAGGATACTTGTAATTTGTTTTATAAAACACTGTTTATTCCACTTTTTATAACGATATAACCCTACCGGTTTCAAGGCTTTCACCTCATCATCAGGGGAGCACAAACAAGACTGAATTATGTTCGAACTGGTACCGATATACACACTTCTAGCGGTAAACATTCGGGTTGGGGACTGGCGGCTGAGGGAGGTATGGGACGACCTCGGTGAGCAGCGGAGAGATTCTTGGTATATATGTGTTTGCCAGATGTTCACCTCGATGCACTGACTTAGAAATTTCTAGGGATGTCCAATTTATTTCCGTTACTACTGATATGTAAGAATTTGGCATCATCGATAGAGAATGTATGGTTTTCACGGTGACAATGATTAGCCATTTCAGAATACAAAAAAATTACAATGTCTTTAAACCTCCACAATGTTACCTTAACTATAAATATTACATAAAAAAATATAAGGGTACTTATGAATTCAGTTATACCTTTAATTATTTTAAATAAAATTTTATAAATAAAGGTTATGGCATTTTTCAGCCATTGTTCATCCTAATTGCTTGAGCAGTTTTTTGGCAACATTTTTCAGCCATTGTTTATCCTTATTTCTTTAGCAGTTTTTTGGCAACATTTTGAAGATGGATAAAATAAGTAGTTTTTTACGATACTTAATGCTGTTTTATTACCGCAAAGAAGGAAAAATATATATTTACATTGTATGACGATGATACAATAAGTAATCGTGTGTGTCAAATGTGGTTTTCATTATTTGATACTACCCTATCTTTATTCATTCGTTTCAAGATGTCATCATGATGGATGTTGTCAATTTGTGAGACTCTCACAATTCTTTGATAGCACCACATTTCAAAGGATTCTTGTTTATATGTACTGGCCTGAGTAACTAACTTTCCATACTTAAGCCACATGAAGAAGTACATATCTTTTTATCTACACCATATCAATATTGTAAAAATCTTCCTGTTAGATCCGCATCCCTTGTTGAATATTAAAAAGAGACTTTTTCAAGTTTATAAAAAATAAATTCTCTATATCTACCGTGTGTCATGCTGTTTGCGCTCTCTAAAATACGAGTACTAACTATACTTTTCCTTACTTTTTTTGAAGGTTTTCTTACCGGATTTTCTGCTTTAGCAACACATTTGAACTACCATCGCAAAGCAAAAAAATACTGAATGAAACGGTACGTGAATTTTGACGATCCAACATCTTTGTCTCCAAAAACGCCAAATTCTTTAGAACAGTACCTTTTAACTTTTTAATACGCGAACCTTTTCTAAGGATATTACATCTTTTTGGCACCATAATCAGAGCAAAAAATATTACCCGTAACATTATATTGTCGTTTTTTACATACTTATTCTAGAAAACTTAAAAAGTATAAAGATTTTCAAGGTGACCTAAAATTTTAAAACATTTAAAGGTTCATTCAGAAAATTATAATACATTTAAAGGTCCATTCAGATAATCAGGAAACACGAATCATAGAATAATGATTTAGTAGTTTTTGTATGGGATTTGATAAGATGACATTCGTGACCTAGTTGGTGAGACTGTAGTCTTCTACCCGGAGTTTTCGGATTCTATTCTTGATGCTACCTAAAAAATAACGTAAAATGGTATCATTCTGGTTTGAAAAGTCAATCAAGCAGTCATGTGGTGAGACGGTGTATGGATGTACAAGAGGCGAAGGTGTGTGTCGAGATAGGAAAGTCACGCATTATGTGCTCTCTGCCTACCCCGACAAAGAAATGGCATGATGGTATGTTGTTAGACAATTTTGTCTCTAGTTTACGTAACATGCCCCTATCATCAATTATATTATTATTCAAATTATTATTTATTATTAAAAGTATTATTATTTATTATTAAAAATTTAAAAAAATAATATTATTTTATTTAATTAAGAGAGATTTTCTTGAATTAAATTCCACATAACCATTTCCTAATCCTAAAAAAAATCGTTAACAAATGGAAAAAAAGCAATGCATAAAATCAACTTTTCCTAGGAGCTAAGAAGTTTCACTTCTACCGCGCGAGAGTCTCACGCATCTGTTTTTTTTTCCTTTTTTAACCCTTGCCTTACTGAGCTAAAAAAAATCGCCAGACACGGTGTTGGACGCTAAGCGTCCAGTGAAAAATGTATATTTTAAATTAAAATTATGCAAAATCTGCTAGATTATTTTTTGTAATTAGCTATAAAAATTATTTTGTTATGTAACGTCAAATAATCAAATAAAATATAAGTCCTGGTCACTCACTATCCATCACAGGGTAGCAAGTGTTAAAAAGAGTAGTTCATAGATGGTCATAGGTTATATGTCCAGTGCGTTACCGCACGATCATGCGCCTCATAAGGTGAAGGGTATTGTAGAAATGAATATTTTTAGAATACAATATTGAAAATATGAATGTAAATATTTCAAATAGCTTGGCCTATTTTTTAAATATTCTCGTGTTCTCTTCGTTTACGTACGTGTGATATTGGTAAATCGATACTTTGAACAAAATGAAATTCAAAAGAAAAAATATAATATTGATCTCAATACGACCATTTTGTTATGCGTTGCCTTTATTAACAGTTGAAAAAGCTCAAATAAGCCGAAACCATCGTCCTAAGAATTGAAGTGAAATTTATTTTATTTTATTGGAATAAAACGGTCTATGGACATTTAGTTTAACAATATAAGAAGGCAAACAAATACGTACCAAGGTTCGAAAATATCCAACTCGAGGATATATAAAAGAAGATAGAATAAAATACACTTCGTTTTTCAGTCTAGTCACCCTGAAATTCAATACATGAATTTATTTTTCAATATCGCTGAAAAAAACTCTGAAATTTTGTTCTTAAAATGGTGTTACACTACGGAGATCACTTATTCGTCACTTCAATTTTTTTCTCCCAAAAGCATAATTAATTCCCCTTTCCTTGATTTCTTTTCTGCTCTTTTTTCTCGTGTGTGATTTTTTGTATTAACAAACGAATTAATGATCCTTTGTTTATTGAATGTTTCTAATTTTAATACTACTTTTTGGTGAACTATGATTGTGATAAGGTTCAATTTGTCTTCTGTTTATAAAAAGTTTTTTTTCAAAGAAAAAAAATGTGACGTGTTTGTGTATGAAATAAGACGGAATTATGACATAAATAATGAATGCATGTATAAAGTGAATGTACTAAATAAGGTGAAGAAAGCAGCGTTAAGATAGACACGTGGAAAGAATGAATGACGAAAGAATGACTATACTTGAGAAAATATAGGATGGCCCCTGTGACATTTGAAGTGGCATGTCTCAAAGAGATGGGGTAAAATCGTTTTTTTTTTTTTACAAATCGAATCGTTTTTTTTATAAATCGAAAAATTGTTTTTCTCTAAACTGGCGTTTTAATTCCTAATTTTCATTATACTGACTTTCTTATGTATTGTATGATGTGTATCTATCTTTAAATTGTCCAAGATCTACTATGAATTAATACTAATAACGAACATTTAATTTTAGGTATAAAAAAATCGAAAATCCAATTATCGAATATAACATCCCTAGCCAATGCAGACTAACGTAGTGACTTTTGACAAACGTCACCAAATATTATTTGATTTTAACAAACTGCCACATTTTTGCTAATTTGTAACAAGATGTTTTCATTTGTCATCATTGTTAGTTGTATGTAATGTATTTACCTAAATAACTTGCTATTTATTAGAATCGAGGCTTATATTAAAGTTGATAAAATAATTCAAATTACTGAACGTCGTTACAAGGTTATACTGGGGCAAATTTGTGAACTGTCACAGGGACCATGCTACATTTTCTCAAGTATAAGCAAGTATGCAAGTCAGAAGTTGAAGATTTATTTGGAAGAGGTAGAGAACGTGGCTCAATCAAGTAAACCAGATTCTGAAAGTAGACAAGGTAAGAAGCGTGAAAAATAAAAGCTTATGTATAACGAAATTTATGAATCTGGAGGTGAATAAAGTTGGGTATTTAAACAGGAAAATGTGAAGATTAGTTCTCACTGCTTACCTCTCGAGAGACTTATACGGAATGTTATTTATCTATACAAAATGGATTGCAGGCAGTGGCCTAGTAATGTTCCGGGTTCAATTTTCGAATTTGTTTTACTTTCAGGTATTTTTTTACACGTATACGAATTTTTTGTCATATGAGCGCTATTTGCGTAACAATTGTAATGAAACAAATCCTTGGAAGGGATTTTTTTTACGACTTTCACGAAACAGGACCGATAAAAAGTTTGGAAATCACGGCTTTAGAGGAAATCTTCTTTTCCGTAATATTAAATAATGTCCTTTTCAATCGGTTTATACATATTTTCAGCATGAAAGCTTTGAAAAATACCATTCGCTCGCAGATCGGACAAAGAAATGCCTCGTTTCAAGTGAAATTGGCTCATTTTGAACAATTCGCTTAAAACTGGAAGTTTTTTAAAAATTTATAGAAAATAAAATACATTGTATTACTAAATGTTTTCTATTATTCTCAATTAGTCTTTAAGTTAATTAATGATATTGTCGATTGAGGATTTATTAAATATTATAGAATAAGCTAAAATAATATTTTATTTTAATATATTATTTTTTTGCGTAGCCACTTCTGACCGACAACAAGCTTATTGCAAATAAATGGCGGTTCCGTTAGATAGAGCGTGATGTAAGAAACAGGTGTCTTGTGGGTGAATGACTGGAATTGCCTAGTATTTCTCTGCCTCGGAAGAAGTGGTGTACTCTGAATAAGATCAGTTGCAAAATAATCCACATTGTATGTGATATGCGCGAATGGGGTCTAACAGTGGCACCTTTATGTGAGTGCGGGAAGATCTACTATAACATGGACCATATCGTCAAAGCTGCTTACTGTGTGCGATGTTCGGATGCGTGCAAGATCTATACAAACTAATACCGGACGCTGTGACCTGGTTGATGAAAACACATTGCGTATGAGGACTACACGCGTAATAAATGACCAGAAATCTCTTCAAGGGCACTTTGACTTCAAGTTCGACTTCTGAATGGGTGGATTCCAATCAGATTTTCTCTTACGAGTACGTTATCATCTTATTGTTTGGAAGAAATTGCTGTATTTCAAAAAGCCCACCAGGTTTTAATGTACATATATATCGGGATTGTCTCGTGGCTTTTTAATATTTTCAATAAATGGTATTATATAAATCAAACTCAAAAATATAATATTCAAACAAATCTTTATTTACAAAACATTAAACTTAATTCAATTTCTTAACCATCAAACACTCAACACTTGGGGCATTATTTGTAGTTCGATTCCAAATCTCCAAGAGCTGTCGAGTCGAGTACTCGATATGATTCTCAACAAATATAATAATATCGCCAGCGGTAGTTGATGAGTATTTCAATCAATAATGAAAACTTTAAACAACTCCACACCCTTCCATTGTGTTTGTAGAATATGTACCATAATTACTCGTGCTATCCTTGAGACTAGCCAAAATATTTATTATTGAAATGAATTTAAAGAAATTAAAGAGAAAGGATTTCATTAAATAAACTAATAATTATGCTTTGGATAATGATTAAAAGCAGACGTATATATTAATTATAATAAAAGGACAATTTATATAGCGCTGTGGATTTTTCAACCTACAATTTGTGTATGAAAAAAGACGGAATTATGACATAAATAATGAATGCATGTATAAAGTGGGTGTACTAAATAAGGTGCAAAAAGCAGCGTTAAGATGGACACGTGGAAAGAATGAATGACGAAAGAATGACTATACTTGAGAAAATGTAGGCTGGTCCTTGTGATATTTGAAATGTCATGTCTCAAAGGGATGGGGTAAAATTGTTTTTTTTTACAAATCGAAGCGGTTTTTTTTATAAATCGAAAAATTGTTTTTCTTTAAACTGACGTTTTAATTCCTAATTTTCATTATACCGAAATTTTAGGTATAAAAAAATCGAAAATCCAATTATCGTATACCCCATCCCTAATAATTATGCTTTGGATAATGATTAAAAACAGATGTATATATTAATTATAATAAAAGGACAATTTATATAGCGCTGTGGATTTTGCAGCCTACAATTTTCTGCAAAAGGTAGTATTTCTATCAAAATCTACATGAAAGGATTTTTTTTTGTTTTTTATTTAATTGTTTTTGTTTTGTTCCAGGTGAGTACACAAAATCATCAATTTCGTACGAATTCAATTCATCCATTTTACATAAGACGGAATCTAATCGGTAAGTATTAAACAAAATTATACAATAATACTTTAAAGTTATCTTTCATTGACGAATTTAATTGCGTACGAATGAAATATGATGTTTGAAACTAACCATAACCAAATATTACATATGTACGAGTATTCGAGCTTCGTAAATCGGATCTGTGTTTATTACAATGGTTTTACCGTCAAGCCGGAACTGTTTGCATAGAGATTAACATCAGTAAGTAAAATACCACTGGAATCTATATCCTTACATATTCGTATTTTAGAACATCAGTAAGTAAAATACTATTGAAATCGATATACCTTACATAGATGCATACATTTTATCGGAAGTATCCTAGTGGAAGACCTCGACTCAGAAACCGAAGTCAAGTTCAGAATTGAATCATCTCGTGCGGCTTTTAATAAAATTAGAAGCGTCAAATGCTTCGTTTGGTCATTGTTTTTGCATGGAGTGGAATCATGGACCCTAAAAGTTGGTAGTATGAACCGAATGAAGCATTCGAAATGTGGATGCACCGGAGAATGCTACGGATACCCTGGACGGGTATGGTCAGCAACACGAGGGTTTTTCGAAGATACAAAGTTGATAGAAAGTTGTTGACTAATATTAAAATCCAAAAGGTGTTCTATTTGGGGCATGCACTTAGAGGAGCAAAGTACAAATTACTGCACCTGATCATACAAGGCAAAATAGAAGGCCAAAGAGGTGTTGGCAGGAGGCAAATCTCCTGGCTCCGCAATATACGCGATTGGACTGGTATAAGGAGCATTGGGGATCTTTTTCGGGCTGCCGGGGACAAAGATGCCTACTCTCAGGTTGGGGGGACGTTGAGGGGACGACAACGTTTAACGTTGGGGGAACTGACATGACACTGGGAAGAAGAAATAATCCGTGAAAATAATTAATTTCGCTTCATTTATAGGTGTAAATATTTCAAATTTATTTATGACTAATGTATCGAATAACACTCTCGGAAGGGGAATGACAAAATAAAGAAAAAAATAATAGTAGAAAATGGAGAAAGAACCAATAAAATAATTATATTTAAAAAAAATAAACAATTATAAAAATCCTTGCATATTAATTATGTTTTCAGACATCATTCCGGTTAAAAAATTATAATGATATGTTTATATTTGGAAAACTGAAGAATATTTATTGGATGTATCAATGTCGAAAAAAGCATTTTCGAAAATAGTTTGATAAAGCGCAACACTCGCACTTTTACGCCTGACTAGTCCACCTACAGTATTAGCTGGGGCGACCAAGGTCCGAGTGAATGTGATGGAATACAAGTAGCCTGAACGAGTGGACTTGTTTTTGCTAAATAATTAGTGTAAGAATTGTTATCTAGTTATAAGTAGTATGTAGGTGTTGATTATTTCTAAGAAATCATATATTAAGATTGAAAAAAATAAAATAAAATGATATGTAGGAAAATAAGATTAAGTAAGTTCATAAATGATAACATATAATTAAGATTAGTTAAGTAATAAATTTGTAAATATGTATAGCCTTGACAAATTATTGTACGACAATTTACTTTGTTTATTAAAAAAATTAAAAAACTCGCACTTTTACAATAAGAAATCGACGTTGAATGAATTTTCGAGAAAAAACTAGCAAAAATTTATTTTAACAATTTACATCAACAACGAAGATAGATAAAACATCTGATATTTGTATTATATTTCTTATTTTTAAGCTTTTATGATCATGTTTTATTTTCTTGTCCCATTTCGGGCATAAAATTATATGATAAGCTCAAAGGTGAAGCTCCGTGTGTACTTGAAGCGAGCGACTCGGACCTACCCCATAGAAAGGCTTTACAACAAAGTCTTACCGGCACAATATCCCATCAGTCGCGTCATAGACGTTGCGTTGGTAGGACGTCATATTTGTTCCCTCTCCGACCGAAATTCGTTCTACGATCTGGAAAGTTTACGTGTTTGAAAATAAAACCAAAAAAAAAAATACTATTTCCAAGTATAGAGAATATATAATTATATTTTGACTGCTTTATGTGTTTAGTTAAAATTGTGGTGAAAATAATATTTTTCCTAGCAAAAAAGTGATTTTTGTGTTTAAGTGAAAAATTAAAATCATGCTATTGTAATGTGTTTTTATGAATATAATTTTTAATAAAGTTGAGAAATATTTCAGTTTATTGTAATTTTTTAGTTGCATTTATTACTATTCAGTAATTAATTGTCTGATGCAGATTCGTAAGTAGAAAAAAAATATAATTTCATAAAATTTGATTTAATATATTATTAATAATTTCTGACTGGAAATATATTTCATATTTATAATATATTATTTAAATATTTTATTTTTAAGTATTTATTTAAGAATTATAAATATATATATTTTTACAAATGTTTAATAGTAATGTTTACATCTAGTTTAAGAAATGCGTTATACCTGTATTTATTTTTAGTTTTTTTTACATTTAAGTAAATTTTTTCAGGTTTCCAACCATATGCATGTACTTGACTTTTTTTTTATTTTTGAACTGAAATCAAAATACATGTGCGTTTTGTAATTAACAACGAATTTCCTGTTTGTTTTGTTATTGTTCTAAATAGCTATTCCAGGTTAAATATTTTTTATTTGACATTCATTACCATTGTCTATAAAATTCATGAGTATACGAGTGGTTTATTTCCAAGCAATTATTTATTTTTTGGCTACTTTAGTCATCAATCCTTATTATACGTTTGTTTTTCTTTACACCTGGTTTATTAACAATGTTATTGAATATTTTAAAATTCTATACAAAATAAGTTTAAAATAAGATTCTCTTTAATTATTTTTTTAAACACTTGTTCCCCATTAATTTAATTATTAAAATATTTTTTTTGAATGATTTGAAAAAAACATATGTTGGGAATGTATTATGAAATAAATCTTTAATTTATTGTAAATATCAAAGATAAATTTCCCTTTTTTTAACACTCCGAAGTAAAAGCAAAGTATTAATAGTCTTCCAAATAAATAATTAGTTTCACAAGAAATTAAAACATTCAAGATTTCATTGTTGACTGCTTTATTTTTTATGTTGTAAGATATAAATGTAATAAATAAACTCAGATATGTTTATTTTGCATTTTTTTTATAAAATATGACCTCTCTGGCCTAGTTGGTAAGACGCTTGTCTTCCAACTTGGGGTTTGCGGGTTCAATCCTGTTGAAACCATTTTTTTTTTAAATGGAATGCCATTCTAGTTTTCGCGTTAAGCCTCTTTAAAATCTCTTCGGATAGCTAGAAGAGATCGCCACATAGCAACAAGCTAGACGAGTTGTACTTATGTAACGAAAGTGTAATACATAATTCAACGATATAATGAAGCGACCAAAGTCGTCCAATATTGATTTCATTTTAATGTCCAATATTGTATAACTCTTAAAAAAATATATTTCTTTTATTTTCGTAAGAACTGGAAATACGTATTATTTTTATCGATATAAGTATTTTTTTGCTGAATAAATATAATGTATTATTAACACAAGGAAAAAAATGTCGATAATAATATGTTTTTAGAACAATAACCAAATAAGTAGGAAGCACGTATATTATGTTATCGTTTCTCTCCCAATAAAAATCCATTTGAAGACTGTAATATTTAAAAAAATACTATGAGTAAGAATTGATATACTCGTGTATTCAAGTATACTTAATATTCCTTTTTTGCCTTCTTTTACGGTATTAAGAAGTAATAATACACGAGGAACATGCTTTATATATTTTTAAGTCCTTTATGTGTGTTTATTTTCAATTAAAAAATATGTCGGAAATAAAAAACACGATAAACTTCATGTGTATAATTAATTATATAATTGATTTCTTTTCCATACAAGGTTATATATTTTTTTAGGTGAACGTTTTGACGTATTCTTTTTACAAAATGTCCTCGACATACTGTAACAACCTAAACAAGATGTCTTAACTGTCAGCACAACAGTTAGAATGATTTCTAACATACGTATAAAGAAGGAAATAACAATGTTCGATCAAACGTTAATATCGTTTTTTTTTTAACAATATTATATTTGATTTGTATTTCCTGAAAACTCCACGAATTTTACAACTACGTAAAAAATTATAAAAAAGAGTTTTTTTTTAAATAACAAACTTTTTTCATTCTGAGTAATTATTTTTTTCTATATTGTGAAAAATATCTTACATCATTTTTCAATAAATGGTTTTTCTTTATACTCATATATTCTTTTATAAAATCTCAGGAGGGTCGACTGATTTGGTGAAAAGTTTAACGAGGGATGTTTTTTGTATGTATAAAAAAAATACGCTTATGAAATACAAATATATTGCCAATTCCATTTAGCTAACATGTTTGAACTTTTAAAAGTGTTATGTTTGATTATATATGGAACGGGATTAAAGAAAAAAAAAACATTTTCAGGGCTGTTATGTCATAAAACGGAGATTTTATATAAAATATTCACAGTATTAACAATTTATTTCTCCTATAAAAACATTTTATATCAATATCCCAAATATAATAGATGACTAAATTTAACACAATAATACCACCCGATACATCAACTGACAGCTGAATGTCTAACTCGCAAAAATAACAAATTTCGGTTTATTTTTAAATCAGCTTTTATGAATTCTGTATGTACAAAAATATTAATCCTTATGTATAAATGTAATGATTCATAAAATATCTTACAACTGTTTGTTAGAAAGATATAATACCCATCTATCTAATGTTAATTTGTAAAGAGTTATGTGGAATATAACATTAATGTTAGTAATAATACTATGGGAAACATTAATATTAATAGTTATATTTCTTAAAATCCATTACAAATGTTCGTTAGATAGATATAATACCCATCTATCTAGGGTTAATTTGTAAAGAGTTATGTAGAATATAACATTAATGTTAGTAATAATACTATGCGAAACATTAATATTAATGTTATATTCCTTAAAATCCCTTACCACTGTTCGTTAGATAGATATAATACCAATCTATCTAATAAGTTGTAAAGAGTTCTATGGAACATAACATTCATATTAGTAATAATGATATGTAAAACATTAATACTAACGTTATATTCCTTAAAATCCCTCACAATTATCCCTTCAATACATTTCGATCTTTCCAACGGCATTTATTCTATTGTTGCATTCCACAGAATCGTTTAAACCTTTTAGTAATTAAGATAAATATGTACTTTCTAACAAAAAGTTGTAAGGGATTCTAAGAAATACAACATTAATATATGTTATATTCTATAGAATACTTAACAACTTATTGTGAGATAGATTTATTCCTATCTTACGAACAGTTGTAAGGGATTCCATGGAATATATACTAAAATTAACGTAGAAGGATTTATATTTGGCACATACATAATTGATACATGTCGATTTCAAAGTAAACGAAAAATGTTTTTTTTTGCGAGTTAGACCTTCAGCAACTAATTGGTATACTATTGAAATATTTTTTTTAAACTTTCCCGTACGGTCCTGGTTCTTTCTAGTAGACTAAAATCCAGTATATTATGCTTCAACTCTGCAAAATTGTAAAAATGTACTGTTCAAATTGTATTTTTTGTGCACTCGCATCTAAGCGTAAATGGATTCTTAAAACTGAACCTATATAAAGAAATGATTTTATGTATTTAGTCCTGTTCACAATGACCTAGCTATCCAAAATGATCATTTAAGTAGTGGATATTTATATATATAATTTATTTTTATTTAAATAATAAAATCGGTGTTCTGTAGTCAAAACGCGGGATATTTTGTAGATAAAAAATGTATATTTAACGAATAAAAATATGAAATTAAGAAGTACTAGACAGAGGAAAGTTAGCGGAAGATATTTCAACTGAGAGAATAGTCCATTCCAATCAAATCGACAACACCAGTTCTATATTGTATCGGCTCAGAAAGATGCAACTTTGGTGGAATTGGGACTTCCTTGCAGCAGGTCTCATTCCGAGCAGCTTACAAGGCACAGTGGACAAGCCATCAGGCGGGATGTTGATTGAAGGTCACCACACACATGCACAGTGGATTCTGGTCTAAAAGGGAATAGTGAAAATTGTAAGAATCAAGAGATATGTGTTATGCTATTTATGAATTGAGACGAGACAAAGTATCTGTGCAAAGATATGAAGACGGTAAGATCTGCCACCTTTACCTACCCCAAAAAGAACTTATTATAATGATGTATTGTATATTTACTTAAAGAATGAACTTTCGCGCAGTTTGGGCAAGAATAAAAGTGGAAATTATGAATATATTTATTTTATCCCGCTTCCGACCTGCACATTTAATTTTAGTTTAAAATAATTTCAGTAAAGAAACATTTTCTTTTGTATAGAAAATAATCATTTGGATACGAAAAAAACCTACAGGCTCAGGATTGCCAAAGAAATAACTATTCGTACATTTTCTGCTAAAGATGTAAAAAAATTGATAACGCACATTATCATTTCTCCTTTGTCGATATAATAAGAAATTTGTAATTTCCCATGTCAAAATTGAAAAGAGGAAATTAGCTCTCCGAACATCAGCCCTTGAAAGACATTCCTTTTGTTTTGATCCCAGGAAATATGAGAGATGGTATCTATAATGTCAATGAAAATTGAGGAGTCAAGTAAATATGTGTAAAACTCAAAGGGCAAATATGTTTAAAATGTTAAAAAAATCGAGTGAACGTGTGTAAAATAAGGAGTCGAGTAAATGTGCGTTAAATAAAAAATGTCGATTGAATGTGTATAAAATTAAAAGAATCAGATCAATGTGTGTAAAATTAAAATAATCATTATCAGAAATATTGATCAGCCACGAAGACATCACACATCCTTGTTTCACACCTTTTTTAATGCAAAACCATTTAATCATGTTATCGTCCACTCGGGGACACCTGCCATATTTTTTTCATATGATAATACAATCGATCTATTGTAGATAACACTTCAAAACAGTCCTAATAAAAACATATTCCTTATTTATTTACTAAACAAAATAAATTATTGTACAAACATTTGTCAAGGCTATACCTATATACAAATTTATTACTTAACTAATCTTAATTATATGTTATCATTTATGCACTTACTTAATCTTATTTTCCTACATATCATTATATTTTATTTATTCAATCTTAATATATGAGATCTTAGAAATAATTAACACCTACATGCTACTTATAACTAGATAACAATTCTTATACTAATTATTTAGCAAAAACAAGTCCACTCGTTCAGGCTACTTGTATTCCATCACATTCACTCAGACCTTGGTCGTCCCAGCTAATACTGTAGGTGGACTAGTCAGGCAACAGATAATGCTTCGAGGGGTTGTGCTTATAACGGAAGGGTAGGTCGGATTTACTCTCGTAAGCCCCCAGGGCAGCGACTAAGGGATTGCTGTGATTTTGTTGGCTTTTATAGAACTTCACGGTCCAAGCGAGGATGTGGTGTTGTAGGATTTCTTTTCGCTGTTCGGTGTGAAGTCTGGTAAGGTTTGTTCTGGGATGGGTGTTAAAAGATATCTTGAATGCCTTGTTCTGCACTCTCTTGAACTTCTAGAAATATTCCGTTCCTGTCAATATACTCGTAAAGCATGACGTATTTTCTCGATTATCTCCAAACAGTTCTAATGTGGTTTGGACCCCTATTGCAAATAAGTTTCCATGTAATTTCTATTTACCCTATATGGCGAAGTTATCGAAGCAAAAGTTATGAAAATTGCTAGACTACGCTGACTTGAGTACTTATACCGCATGCAGAACTCCGATCCTGAAAGAAAAGCTATGTTGAGCGATGAGGTGATGGTGTAACAGAGAACTGCCCCACTCTTGGCGTTACCAATTAGAGAAGGAATGCTACCGAAAGACATAGATTACAGAGTATTCTGCAGGCAGCCAAGACCCATCCTATGTGTTTTTTTTATCCACTTTGCACTGATTTTTCTCCTGTTACACAAAGAGGGTCTGCTTCTAGCGTTAGCTTATTCGTTAGGAAGAATATCAACCAGGATTCTTCTCATACTGCTAGGCGGTACCGAGAATATATCAACAGTGTCATTCAGTTGGTTCAATATCTATATACCACGCGTGACTGAGTGTTTAGCCATGATATTCGTCCTGTAAGTTGGTATGTAGAATAGAGGGTGATTCCTTGAACGGCTATATTTATTATGTAACATAAATATAAACTTAGTGCTTCTAGAATCGCGGGACATTTAAAGCCACCTTGAAAACCCTTAAGTAGGAATATCGCAATGGATTCTTGCCTTCTTGTTTCGAGGCTTCTATAGTTACACACCGTGAGAAGTTCGACATGGTGAGCATATTTTTGGTAATCGCCCTTTGTTCTGTACCATAGATATCTGAGGATTTTTTTTGTATTCGTTTTATGTTGTTTTTATATTTGAGCTGATGAGGAGCCCAAACTGTAGATGCATATTCTAATTTGGTTCTAATTAGATAATGTAATTATATGTTATATGGATGATGATGATGATCTGTTTTCTCTTACTTTCATCATTTCGATGATGCTCTACTTCGGGAGCGGCATTGTTAAAAAAAGACGTTTGATAAATTGGTTGATCAATCCGATAATTTCTCTCACTTATTGACCTATCGAAAGGTTGAAGTGTCAAAAGCAATAAAATTGTTAAAATGCACTTGTATAAGGCTAGGCGAGCACTACACATGACATATCTAGACGTTTTATATTTCTACTATATTTATAATTTTTTTCAAAATGACAAACTCTGTAGCCTAGTTGGTAATACCCTAATATCTACTCAAAGGGATTCGAGTTCGATACCCGATGATAATCAAAACGAAAAAGTGTTTCAATCTGAAAAAAGTTCGTGTGGTATTTTTTTATTGTAATACACTTTCAGTAGATACCGTATAACCTATCTAATTAATTGCCACGTGACACTCTCTTCAAGCCAACCATTATAATGACGAAGATGCTTTAAATAAATACCAAAAACCTTTTACATAAATTTGGTACCATCTGTAATTAAACCCGCAATTGAAAAATAAGCGTTTTACTAACAGAACCGCAGAAATTATTATTTATTAACCTGTCACGTAGCAACATTATCATTCAAAAAAATTGCATACACACCATCACGCCATTTACCTGTTAAGGTAGGTATAACATATAAGGGCAGAGCAGCAATTTTTCTAGTACTTTTTTCATATCAATACATATTCTCGTACAGTTTCTTTTATTTCTCTTACTTGTAACCTTTCTTTCTTTCCAAATTTCAATTACTTGGTCCAACCATACTTTTCTCGGTCGTCCTCTACAGAGTTCTTACTCTTTCTAACATTATAAATTCGTTAAGTGAAACCACCTTAACGTCCTCTTTCTTCCTACTTAATACAAGAGGTTTAAGCTCGTATTCATTTTTAATAATCGCATTACATATCTTATCGACGCATCACATATACAAAACACAAATATTGTGGTTATAATACCTCAATACGAATAAATAATAAGTTGTTTAATGTCTTTACGTTATGGTAAAATTGATAACAAACAAATTTTGAAGATAAAAACTGCAACGTTTTCGAAACGTCGGTTTGCAGTACAATAAGATATTGTACCATTGGTACGAAAAACCGCGAAAGCCTCAAAATATATTTAATATAAATTTATGTACTTACTGAATCTGTTATATTCAGTCAAAAATGCTAATTAAGACATCGTATATATACACATATGTAACATACTCGTACATACGATCACGTTGTCTCCCAGTCGCGGTAGACAGATAGCACAGAGCGCCAGACTTTCCTATCGCGGTATACATCTTTGGCACCGACATCCACATGATTTCTCGAACTTTTACATTTACTTCTTTCAAAATATTTTTTTTTTGTTCCAACCATATTTTCCGTAGCCATTCTCTACCACGCGTTCTATACGAGTATTTGTTTTGTTTTGTATTGTACATTCATTCGGCTCCTTTCAGGTTTTTTTTTCACCTACACATTTCATTGCCATACATCAAAGTTGGTACTTAACACGTTCACTGCGTCGAACACGGCTCACGTGTCCATACAAATATTTTGTATGGACACGGGAATCCTTGAATGTTTAGTGCACTCATAAACGTCTCCCGATAAGGATTCGTCGCCGGTTTCATGTGTTTTGAAGACACGAAGGAATACACTTGTATATGATGTTTCATTAGAAAGTAGAATTTGATTTTTAACAAAGTTATGGGTTTTAAAAAATTCGCAAATTTTCAGCATCTCTGTATGACATTAAGTATTTTATACGCAGTGAACGTGTACCAGACAGGTACAAAGACTGTATATAGGTTGTTGGTTGCCGCGTTACGCTCGAAGAATCCACGTCGCGAATTCCGTTTCGAAGATCCAGCAGAAGAAGAAGAGCAGGGAGAGATTCCTCTCAGGCAGCTTGATGTAGGGAAGCGGGTCTCAAGTAAAACACAGTTACTGAGATTGTAAGTAGTGGTAATATATTTCAAAAAATCAGGTGGCCCTCTATATTAGTGGTCAGTCGGCCGTCACAAGCGCCCATTGTCCGTGAAATACGACAACTTTCGGGGTTTGGGCCAGGCTTACGCCGACTGAACCCGGACCTACCCCCGATCGCACCGCTTTGCAAGTTACATATTTCCAATGCGGTCGCGAATGCGATCGGAGTCAAACAGACATATATTTAACATAGTAAAATATAGCAGATTTACAAGTAAAATCATATACACTTCAACATATGGAAATACAAGGGTTTAAACATAATTATTCCAGAACATATACATATACAAAACCATATAAGCATATTATTGAAGAATGAAATAGCTTAGATTCATAACATACATGAATTTACATCGAAATACAGAGGTTTACATACAAACATTTACCTTATTCTAGAATTACATGAGTTATATATATATATATATATATATATATAAAGAGATGAACACATACGCAGCTGAAATAGACAAATACCAGGGTGATTATAACATACAACATACGTTTAATAAACAGGTCTACACGTAAATATCTTTTTCCTCATATTACATACACACACACAGGTGACGGCACACGTCCGATACAGAACGTGTTAAATACATTTCTGAACTACCATCTTAGCAGATTTTGATTTTTATTTATTTAACACTTCACTGTAAAAACAATCTGGCGGGCGAATTGCTAGACGGAAATCTATTTCAACCAACTAGACAAAAATAAAAAAAAGGATGTTACTTAGTCGCTAAAAATATTTCAATAATGATTAACCTGTACAAGATTCACGAACAACACACATAGTAAAACTTAAAGTGAGATAGAAAATTCACAAAATTAAATTAAAATTAAATTAAAATAAACTAAACCATTAAATTAAACTCATTAAATTTAAACTCATTTAAATTTAAACTCGTTTAAATTTAAACTCCTTAAATTAAATTAAAATATGCTTAAATGAAATTAAAATAAACTAAACGAAATTAAATTAAAGTAAAACACATAATTTAAATTCACGAACAACACGCACAATAAAAATAAAAGGGAGATATCACCAATCAAAGGAAAAATAAAAGGATGATGGAATCAAAAAGATCCAAAAATTTCCAATAAATATCTTAACAGTCAGAACTTATCCGATGAAGGAGTAAGGTGTCCTACCATCGGACCGAAACTCCGAACAAGCTATCCATCACTTGTGTGAGAGGAAAGAAAAACCAGGGATATTACACGTTTTACTACTAACTTGAAATTAAGAGTTTTTCAATCGCGTTTTGAAACATGCTAATAACAGAACGGCTCTAACATTAATTTGTTACTGCAAAGTTCCAGATTGCATGAACAGTAAAGGACAGCTTAAAAAACGAGAAGTGGTGAAACTGTCCAGTTCGAGTATACACTCGTATAAATATGTTGAATACGCCAATTGATTGTTTTCGCTATCGCCGTATCTTCGTTAAAATGTTTGATGCATGATGATATTTCGTCTCTAGAGTGTGCCCTCATCCCAACGCAATAAGATATCTCAAAATATATGCCCTGCAGCTCTACGTGTTCACATGGCGTTGGAATTGTGTGTACTCGGCCGCTAGAAAGTTACGGGGAATGCAATACCGAGCAGTGTGTTGGCTCTGTGGGAACTCTGAAGGGAAAGTCGACAGATGCTGGGGGGTCTCCACGTCTTCGAATCTTCGGCTCTTCTAAGGTTGTGGATAATTATGGATTTGTATCTTGGATTCATTTTGATGATAAAACATTTAACTCTAGACTATAATTCAATGGATCAAGAAAAAAATACATAAATACATCAAGAAAAAATACATACGGCCTCCGTGACCAAGTTAGTAAGACGTTTGTCTTGCACCCCGGGGTCTGCATGTTTTATTGCAGTTGAAATCCATATTTTTTTAGAGGATTTAAGTCTGAGTTTACTTTAACGTCTTACTGTTTGGTGTGAAAAGATTATCACATGGTAATAAGCCCGCCAGGTTGTACTGTATACAATGAATGTATAAAAACAAATATATAAATACCGTCATGCCATTTCCCTGTCGGGGTAGACAGAGAGTACAGTGCGCCAGACTTTCTTATAATAAATAAATAAATATAGGTTTATTGACAGCAACATAGTATGTACAAAATATATTTAAATAACACTTCAAAAATACATAAATTGCAGATAATACATTAAATACAGAAGCTATCAAAAGGTCTGGGCTCATCTAATAACATCTCCTCGCCCAAGATACACCCCACCAATATAGGGTGAACCAAGCCACGGGGACACCAGATGTTTTTCAGCCCACACCCTTGAACACGTAGAACAAGAATATAAAAAAAACACAGAAAATAAATAGATGACAAAAAAAATACATTCAAGAGAGAAGACATTAAAAGGTCCGGGATCATCCCACAAACATTCCCCCGGCCGAGATACACCCCACCAATGTAGGGCGAGCCCGACCGCAAGGGCATCGGGGGGCTTCCATCCCACACCCCCGCATATCTAGATTAAAGAATAAATAAAAAAAAAACAAAAACGTATGGCAGAAAACAAAATAAAAGGTAAACCCACATATACCACCTCAGGTTAACTGTCAGCAAGAACGAAAAAAAGAAAAGCCTCAAAGGAGTCTAAATTTTACAAAATGACAAATGGCAAATGAAATAGTTGAGACAACATTGAAATATAGTAGTTAGGTAGTAATACATTGAAATACTCGTAGTTAAGCAGTTTTAAAAGAATGAATGAGGAGATAACGCACAAACACGTATGCACAATCCCCGATTCACCACCAGCGAAAAGAGAGAAAAGAAAGAAGAAAAAAGCAAACAAGAGACCCATTAACCACTGAGAAACGAAACACGTCATTTGTCTTTTCTACACCCATACACCTTCATACACAACACCCATGATTTGTCTGACTTTTAACACTTCCTTCTCTCAAAATATAATTCACTTGATCTTACCATATTTTTCTTGGTCTTTCTATCTCATGTCTTCCGCTCGCGTTTGCTTTGTTAGCCTTTCTTCATTAATTCGTTCTACATCTTAGAATGGTATTCCTAACGTTACTCATATATCAGCGTTGAGTTCACATCCATCCCTAATCCCTTAATTTCGAAGTTTGTCTTATATTGTCACCCAATGTATTTTCTCAGTGCACGCTCTACAGCAAAAAATCATATCCTATCAGAATTGTATTCATATTCACATCTCCCATTATATTGTATTACACTTTCGTTGTAACATATATAGTACCACCTAGCAAATTTATTGGCATGTGGTAATGTCTTTCAGCCAACCAGAAATATGTTAAAGAAGTTAAAACCAGGCTGGAATCCTTTTTTTTTTAAATCTGGAATTCAAAGGAATCTGGGATACATATATCTCAAAATGTTTCAGAGGAACAAAATTAGACATTTCTTCATTCCTATGGCGAAATGGCTAATCATTGTCACCGAGAGAATCATACTTTTTCTATCGATAATGCCAAATTCTTACATATCAGTGGTAACGGAAATAAATTGGACAGATTAGAGGCCCTAGAAATTTCTAAATCAGTACACCGATCGGAACATCTGTTGAACAGTTATTTACCCAAAATCTCTCCGCTCTTGGCCGAAATTGTCCCATGCCTTTCTCCCCTCCTCACCCCCCCCCCCCGGCCCGCAACCGTTGAAGCGTGTATATCGGTGCCAGTTCGAACAGCATTTAGTCTTGTTTGCGCTCCCCTGAAGATGAGGTGAAAGCCTTGAAACCGGTAGGGTTATACCGTCATAAAAAAGTGGAATAAACAGTGTTTGATAAAAATAAATTACAATTTCTTCATTCCTTCAATTATTACCCTTCAACTTATCCGAATTGATGATTCAGATATATCGAAGACAATATCTTTGGCCCCATTAGTAAAGAATTTGGGTTTAGAACCACTGGAGTATGCAAGGAACTCGTTGTTCGTGACAACCCGTGTTTTCAATACTACCCCACATCAAGAAGCGATAACGCTCATATACGACTGCGTATTGTTAACAGACTAGCTCTTATATAGTACTAAACTGATAATCTTTTTATGAATTCTAGCGGGAATCGAACTCGAAGCCTCTGGAACAAAGTCAAGCGCTTTAATAACTTAGTCAACAATCAATTTGTTATTATGTTTATATGAAACGTCACATAAATCCTGAAAGAAACGTGTAACACATACAAAATAGAATTTTATTTGTGTATTAATGAAATTAATGAATAGAGAGTTTCACTCAAATTAGGTATCAATAATAAATCACTTAATTTTACCGAGTTTCATTAATATGTCTAATGATGTATTTATCTATAATTTTGATAGTAAAATCGTCTCCTAACAACGTTTGATGTCCTTCCTAATGTCTGGCCTAGTAACACTTTATAATGTTTAGTATTGACAAATAGTAGTTGTATTTCCCATATACGCCTACATATGGTTAACACATCGTTTAGAATTTCTTCCCTGTACATAAGTCTTTTAAACTTATGATTAACTTTTTAACCAGATCCTGGTTATATTTTTGAACCCAATTAAACAGAGTTAATTGGATACAAATAAGTAAAAATTGCAAATGAGATTTACATGTAAGACTTCAATGAGGTTAATCAATATTTTTCTTTAATTGAACTTTATATTTAAAAAGGACCCATTCCATAAAGCACATTTTGTTTACAAATATTTTTATTTGAACCATAGACAGAAAGCGAGAAGTGCTTCAATTAAAACGAAGCCTTTTTTTAACAAGTCGAGATTTTAACTTGAATTGAGAATGCGTATGGGTCGCTGTGAACTAACCATTACCGTATTCTATGCGTTTCCTTTCTTTATCACATTTCCTTTAATTATTTATGATTTTCAAACATACGTCAACTGAATACCTTGAATTGGAGATTTCGCTATACTATAGTTGAAATGCCCTACTGTGATGCCATATTAATTTCACCCCGACCCAAATGAGCCAATGACAAACAATAATATTGCCCACCCTGCACCCTCCAGTCTTCACACTGGACGTTGTCCGCTTGTTTACATTCGCTTATGTTACTCGTATGTTATGGATCATGCTGGATGAAGCCAGGTTTTTAACGTGGCCTCAATAATAATATATTAAGACACTATCATAGAATATTTGAGAAAATTATCAATCTACTGCACAACACTCACTGTTATTATTTAATAATATTATCGATTCTTTGGGTTTACTTGAAATAATACATTTCCGTTGCCCCATTCATTCAACTACATTGAATAAACTGTTAAATGTATGCAGTGCAAATACAAATTATGTACTCGTTATTAATTATTTTATCAACTCTGCGTTCGGTAAGGAATTCGTTGAGTTGGAAATGTTGAGGGTTTAAATTACTACATTTAAAAGATTACATTAGTAATTTGCTATATATTGATTACCCTAATGGCGAGCAGCATGCCCTAGTTACTTATAAATGTTTTGTTTCAACTTTTGCTTCCGCTTTCTCTCTCCTAAAATTGGGACTTTAATTTTCTATTTCGATGTATGGTACATATTTTTTTTATTACCCATCAACTAAGTTTCATTTTTGTTTTATGTAATCTTCTATGAAAACTTCACTGGTCTAGATTAACCTTTCCCTTTCTGTGCTAAAAAAAATCGCGCCTTCCGGTGCTGTGTATTCAATACACATCAATGCACATGTAAAAATGAGCGATTTAAAATCGAAAAAATAAGAATATTCATATCCAATCGCTTAAATTTATTAAAAAGTAATAATAGTTGAAATTTTATTGCTGAAAACATGAAAAAAACATCGGCCGACGTTCACAAAACGGGCGAAGAGACCCCCTCAAATGGATGCCCGAGAGCTACTGAAGCGAGCGAACTAAGATTCTATTTCTTGCGTTCCCATATACCGAAGTAGAGTGAGACGTGAATAGCGTCGCTTCTTGTCCATAGCGGTTTTTTAGAATGAATATACCTACGTCACACACTGTCACACGTTTGATTGTATTGGAGAATTTATTCCCGATTTTCACAAAATATATCTGATGTGACCAATAAGTGCTCATTATTATTGATATTATTTTTTTTATTCAATGCGTAAATGTATTACGGAGGAATACCTAAAATCTGAACCCAGTAGGTATTTATTATATTTATAGAGATATTAAAGTTTTTAGGAGCAATGTGTACTAGTTACACATCACAGGGAAGGAAGGGTTAATTTTTTTTTAATCTATATAATATACTAAAGATACTGTTTGTTTTTTAGTAAAGATAATGTTTTTTAAATTACTAGGGATAAATTTAAACTTAAGGCTGTTGTATTAAGCAAGATAAAATAAAACCTCTCGGCATACGGGGAAGACACGTTGAAATCCTAGGCCACTGCCATTACCTTCCTATCCTTCCACTTAACTCATATAATATTAATTTTGTAATATTTTAAATTTGCTAAAAATAGTGGGTTCTTGTTCCGAGTTGTACCACCCTTGAGGAGAGTTCACTCTCTAAACGGTGCTATATAAATTGTCCTTTTATTATTATTAGTTAAGGAGTTCTGCTATTTGGGTAGTCTTTTCTCAGATGATGGAAGATATGAGAGGAATATCGAACAGTATGTAGCGATATGAAACACAGTCAACGGGGCAATAAAACATATATACTTAAACAGGCCAGTATCTGCTAAGACGATAGTCCACAATAATATTTTGGCACTAACTTTGATGTATGGGAGCGAAAAGTGGACATGGAAAAAGATGAGCCGAATGAATGATGTAGAAGTGCATGCATTGTAAAGAATAAGTTGGAAGATGTATGATAGAATACAACAAGAACAAGAACAAATACAAAAAAATCCTCAGATATCTATGGTACAGAATAAAGGGCGATTATCCAAAATATGCTCACTACGTCGAACTTCTCACGGTGTGTAACTATGGAAGCCTCGAAACAATAAGGTAAGAATCCATTACGATATTCCTACAGGTTTTTCAAGGTTGCTTTAACTGTCCCGCGATTCTAAAAGCACTGAGTTTATATGTACCTAATAAATATAGCCGTGCGAGGAATCACCCTCTGTTCTACATACTAACTTACAGGACGAATATCATGGCTAAACAGTCAGTCGCGCGTGGTATAGATATATTGAACCAACTGAATGACACTGTTGATAATATATTCTCGGTACCGCCTAGCAGTATGAGAAGAATCCTGGCTGATGTTCTTCCTTACGAATAAACTAACGCTAGAAACAGACCGTCTTTATGTATCAGGAGAAATCCGTGCAAAGTGGATAAAAAAAATACGTAATGAAATGATAGGAAAGAAGAGGGATTTAGGAATTTATTTATATACGAGTATATGATACATACTATGTTGCTACTAATAATCCTATATTTATTTATTAATGAGTTGTGGTGGGGGCTTCCTTGCTTATCGCATACAATGTTGTGGGTTCGAACTTAATATGTCCGCTACAAGCTATCTCGTATCGGATTCAAGTCCCCTATGATACTTCCTGTATATTGTGTTTGAGTCAATTTTGTATTTAGTTTGATGGTTCGTGTTGAAGATATGTTGGAAAATACCACGACTTTTTGATCCCCTTCCGGCATTTGACTTCCACAAAAAAAAATTCCACATAAACTGGATGACAGGATGGCCATCATTCAAGCCTTCCGATATGGTGTTTGTTTTTATGGAATTAAGCACTGTTAGATAGGACTAGAGAGGGAATGCTCCTGCAGATAAGCTGTTGATAACATTTTTTTTGGCCTAGTTGGTAAATCATAAGTCTTCCAACCCCGGAGGTTGCGGATTCAATTTATATTGTTACTCAGATTTCAAAAACACACCAATCTGACTTTCACTTCAAGCTAGTTCAAATACCATTCCATTAGTTAAAATATATTGCCAAATAGTTAAAAAGACGTAAGCATAAAGTGTAATAATGCATAACGAAAGTGTTATACTCGTACAATAAATTGTAATACATAACGAAAGTGTTATACTCGTACAATAAATTCATAAATACTAATACCAAAATCAAAACAGACTCCCCTCAAAGGCAAAGGCACTTTGAATCGGGAATCGAAATCATTATTGTTGACAAATTAAAAAAACTAGTTGCAACCCGTGAAATATTCACGGAAGTAAAACAAATTCTACATTTTTGAAATACCGAATGGAGCAAGATCAAAATATTTTTTTTTTCGGTTCATTAATGTTTAAAGTTTAAAATAAAAAAGGTACATCTTGATTGATGAATTATTTAATTCTCAAAAATATCTTTATACACGATGTTTTGTGTATAAACATTACTGTTGTTCAATTTAAATCGTTTATAAAGTTTTCCTTGAAGACTTGTTTCAGATATATTGACTTTAATGTTTTCGCGTTTCCGACATCTTGAAAAAACCACGTATAATTGTCTGCATTAAAAAAAAGAGTATAAGATAAATAAACACAAGTAATCATAAGGTTCAATATAATAGGAAATAAATTAATAATTTAATTAAGGTTCGTTCAGTATAATTGCAATCTGTTTCGAAGTATTCGCTCTCTTGTATTCAAAATTCAATTCTCGTATTCTTTCTTTGGCAACAACCGTACGGGTTTTTGCCTATTTATGATAAGTTAAGTATAGGAAGTAGGAAGGTGGGGGCTGCGGCCAAAAGATTGGATACTTCCCCGTATCTGTATAACTTTACAAAAACTAAGTTTATTTTCTATTTTCAGTGTTCTTCGTTTTCTTAATATATATTCTATAAATTATTAAAAACTCGTTAGATCATCGTTAATATTTTAAGAGCATTATATGTTAATTTTAACCTCATGATATTTGATGGTCTTTTTTTATCCTCCGCTTAATTGATCCTCGCGTTATGGCGGGTATAAGGATTATAAATAAATTTATTAATATAAATTTTGCGAATTGATAATGTCCTAAGGATTTTCAAAATTTGTAATAAAAAAACTCAAGTTCAGCGTACTCACATGGTGATGTGCTCATTTTTTGTGTTTGCTTCAATAAAATTGCGCAGGTATTAATCAAATAAATGAAACTAAAAAAAATATAGATAAGAGAAATAGAAGGAACTACGTTATAAGATATATGAATGTAGAAGAGGTAAGGGAAGATTATGTGATTAAAATGTTTAACATCTCCGCCCCCTTAAAATGAAAAATGATGCGAAGGTATGTATTATGTAACGCCATTCTAAAGTTTTTTTTTTATTACTTGAAATCTGTAACGGTCTACGATTCAGAAGTATAATATGCCTATTCTAAATTTCAGGATTTCATATAGGCAACCACATATATGTACATGCGTCTGTCATTACCATGTAGCCTCGATCCATCCGTACTTCGTGTCAGTGTGAAACGGTCAGCACAATGTTCAACGCTCCTCATAATTTAATTACACCCCAGTCAGCCAGTTGTAAAATATTTCCTGATTCGCACAAACTGTTTTGCGACAGTTGTGATTTCCGTAATAGCTGTAAACTTAACAAATAGCTTGAATGATTAAAAAAAATACTTGTTCTGTTCAGAATATTAAATAATAAATAACTTTGTATTTATAGTTAAGACATTAACACTGTGGAGGCTTCAAGACATTGTATTTTGTTTAGCCCAACACTATCATATTTATTCCACTTGATATAACGGTATAACTCTACTGGTATCAAGATTTTTACCTCATCATCAGGGAAGCATAAACAGTATTCTACCGGAGTGTTTGGTATCTACCGGGATTTTGACATTTGTTTAGTCCAGCATTGTATATTCCACATTATATAACGGTATGACCCAAACGATTTCAATATTTCATCTCATCATCAGGGGAGCACCAACATGTATTTTTTGTGCTCCCCTGATAATGTAGTGAAAACCTTGAAACCGGTAGGGGTGTACCGTTATATAAAAGGAAATAATCCATTTTGGACTGGACAAATCACAAATTCAAAAAATGAAAAAATTGTTTTTCCACTAATTACATTTATCCCCGCTACATGTTTTTCTACATCCTATTTCAAGGCTCTTTTTAATATTGTCGAATTCATAAGAAATATTTATTTGAAAGATCAAAAAAAAATAGGAAGACCTAGAAAAGTATGGTTGAATCAAGTTAATGATATTCTGAAAGAAGGAAACGTAGAAATTCAGAGAATCGTACAAGTTGTGTGAGAAGGTGTATGGATGCACGAGATGCTAAGGATGTGTGTCACGATGGGAACGTATGTCGCTCTGTCCTATCTGCCTATTCCGACAGTGAAATGGTGCGATGGTATGTATGTATGTATTTACATAAAATATTTTAATTTTTTCATTGAATCTGAAATATTTCCGTCAAATGCTTTTGATGTTAGCGTTTCGTAGTTACATGACACCAGTCTTATATATATTCGTAAATATGCACTACTCTCGTAACAAATCGGGATATTCTGCCGTAAGAGCTTCGAAATAGAAGATAGAAACACGTGTAACAAGTATAAATATAATTAGTGGAATAAGAAAGAGATTTACTCTAAATTATTCTTAATATAGTCCACAATTTAAGCTGAAACCTTTTGTTTTTTTTATATTTAAACAAATTTAAGATAGGTTCTATCCATAGAGATTATTGTTTCAGCATTGCGGCCATTTTTTTTAACCTGGCGAGGTTGTTGCCATATGGCAATCTCTTCCAACCAACCAGAAACATGTTTTATAGGCCCTAAATGTTAACCAGACTGGAATCCTATTTAAAAAAATCTGGGTTCCAGCGGGGATCAAACCCGCAACATCCGGAACGGCAGACAAGTGTTTTATCACCAGGCCACGGAGGTCGTTTTCATTTCAATGTCCATTTTCATAGCCTTGAACACGCAGACTCTCTCTTACACTGAAAAATACTGCAAGTCTCAGACGAATTATTTGGAATATATTTACTTTTCCTATTTCGACCATTAAAATAAATCAAAATTACTGTGAAATTGTATTTTAGAATGCGCATCAATAGTTTTAGAATGCGCATCAAGATTTTATAAAGTAACATATTAACATTAAAACGTTAACATGACTCAAACACAATTACAATAAGAAGTATACATGTCAAGTCAGGACGACCAGGGCCGTATCCCGCGGCACCCTTGAGGAGAGTTTGCTCTCTAAACGACCTTATATATTGTCGCTTTTGTATTATTGTATTACACTGTTCCTGGGAGCCAAGGTGCTGCCTTCGGAGAGCTGTGGGGCAGGGCGATCGGGAGGACACTGGAACCTGAGAATTCTTAACAAGGCCGCTGACAAGTCGATTCATCCCTTGGGGTATGTTCGCCTATAACACCTATGGCTGAATTCAACGACGTATCTGGTGAGAGGGGGAACCCATAAATAACGTAAAGTGAAAACAACTACTCAAATACTTCCTCAAAGTATACATAGATAAAGACTCTCACACACACAGATGACACAACAGTGTAAAAGGTAATCCCTGAAATCACTGACATAAAACACGTGAGTCGAGTTTTATGTCAGTGATTGTCGCGAGAACACGTCATTCTTACTTTGAACATAAATCTTAGAACTCTCTCGCATGTTTATTGTATTATACTTTTGTTGTACACATTACAACCTATTCTATTTATTGCAACGTTGCAATCTCTTCCAAACAACCATAAATATGTTTAGAACCCTCAGGTGAAAACTGAACTGGAACCGTTTTAAAAAAAAACTGGGTTCCTACGACAATCAAACTATCAACCTGGCTTCGGAAGACTGGCTTCTGGCGGAAGACTGGCTGGCCTTCTTACAACAAACCCACGGATATCATCGCTATTATTATTATAAAATATATTTTTCACAAGACAGTAAATAATAATGGATTGAAACCTAGCAATAATGAATTCTAAATAGTGTTACATATAAATCGGCCGAATCAATAATCCCTTAGTGTGTATTCAGGAATTACGTGTTTCCCGAGTTAACGTAATTGGATTCCCATCAATTCTTCTTGTTCGTCTCTTCTATCTACGCTCTCAGCCACTTATTTATTTTCTCACTTTGAGAGCTTTTGTTTAGACGAACTGTTCTCTTAATATTTCCTATCGGCGTCTTAACAATCGTCTACGCAGTAAATATCTCATTAAATTCAAATGGCTCTACTTAAAATATTCTGTTCAAACAACTTTATCACTCGAATACATAAACTTATTGTGTTACTTAATGTTTTAATTTATCTTCTAAGTTTTACAGTATTTTTAAGTATCTTCGTGTTACAGTAATAAATAAAATAAATATTATTATTTTATAATTATGATAGGGAATCCCTCGTTATAGAGTATGATTGTTAGCCATTATTCTACGGATGGAATAATTATGCGCGTGTATTAGTTTATTGTCCGACAAGGTTGTGTTTTGTCACCTATGTTATTCAATCTGTACTCTGATATAGTTTTCAAGGAAGCACTATATAACTTGAACCTGGGGGTCAAAGTGAATGGTGTATGCGTCAATAACATCAGGTACGTAGATGACACGGTTGTTCTGGCAGACAGTATTGACGACCTTCAAACGCTTATAGATAGAATTAATGAAGCCAGTGTGAGACTGGGGCTAAACATGAACGGCAGTAAAACTAAGTTCGTGGTGTTTGGCCGGCAGGATCACGCAGGAGCACGTCTTACATTGAACGGTGCTGATATAGAAAGAGTAAAAAAAATTAAATACCTTGGAAGTATCCTAGTGGAATACCTCGACCCAGACACCGAAGTCAAGTGCAGAATTGAATCATCTCGTGCGACTTTTAATAAAATGAGTATCGTATTCTGCGATGATAATCTAAACTTGAAACTTCGACAACGGTTAGTCAAATGTTACGTTTGGTCAGTGTTATTGCATGGAGTGGAATCATGGACCCTCAAAGTAAGTAGTATGAACCGACTGGAAGCATTCGAAATGTGGATGCACCGGAGAATGCTACGGATACCCTGGATAGATATGGTCAGCAACACAAGGGTTCTTCAAAAAGCCATAGTTGATAGAGAGTTGCTGACTAATATTAAAATCCGAAAGGTATCCTACTTGGGTCATGCACTTAGACGAGCAAAGTACAAATTACTGCACCTGATTATCAAAATAGAAGGCTGAAGAGGTGTTGGCAGGAGGCAAATAAGGGGCGTTGGAGATCGTTTTCGGGCTGCCGGGGACAAAGATATCTACTCTCAAGTGATATTCAACGTTGGGGGGACCTGACATGACACTGAGAAGAAGAAGATTAGTTTATTATATACAAACTGTTGCATTTCAGCATGTTTACAGTCTCGACATATCAAACCTAAAGTTCTGATGGCAAGATCAAAGTTCCAAGATGAACGGAAGGGTTAATCTGATTTAGTATTTCGTTAGCCAAAGTTTTTTTATAAAGCGCTATATTTTCGTTTGTAAACAGCGTCAAAATTTACTTATCAGAATTTGTGATGAGCAGCATATAACATAAATATAGCAATTCAGATGTAAAATGGTCTAAGACTGAAATCAGTACAGAATTGAATCCGCCAGGAATCGAACACGAGGTGCACACGTTCGCTTAGCGTGAATGCTAACGGATCTTGAGCAACGACAATAATTTATAAGTTAACTGCTTACGACTCATATAAACACATGTGTCATCAATTCCCCAAATAACAGAGCACGTTAATCTATTCAAATAAAATAAAATCTCAACTTACAACACTGCATCACGCATGAAAAAAAAAGATCTTTCAAATATATTATATAATTCAATTATTACAGCGCACGCATAAATTTATTTTCAAAAGTGAAAACAGTGTGACATCTTTTATTACAAATCAGAACTATCTAAATTATCATTGACGTAATGTATTGTACTCGTACTATTCGGGCGACACCTGTTTTTATATTTTACATTTTTTTTACTTAATGTTAGATAAACTTCAAAGGCTTTCAGAAAGATCTGAGAAGTTATTATTGTAAACATAAATATTTTTTGGCACAGTTCGCCTTTTTATTACCTTAACACAGGGGTTCCCAACCTTTTTGTACTCTAGAGCACATTCTAAAATATCGGTAGGGTGGCGGGCACCACCTATTTTTAATCGACAAACTCCTTCCATAACTTCTCATTTTCCCCTAATTTATTTTCTTATATTCATAATTTATTTATAAATAATAAACAAAAATGTTTCAAAATAACAACATTATTATTCAAATTGCATACACACAGAGAAATGTATTTACAAAACGTAAACAAAGTAAACAAAAAACACAAATACAAAGAAAACATTTCATAAAAAAATATAATATAATATCAATATGTCAATGTGATCTTTGGCATTGCATATCATTGGCATTGGCCAGTGCCTCATACTCATAATTAGGAGAGTATGACGATAGCAGATAATCCTGTTAGCAAACAATCATAAAGATGCTCATCGGTGAGTCGAGATCTATATCTTGATTTTATTCAGTTCATGTTTGAAAACATTGGCCAGTGCCTCATACTCATAATTAGGAGAGTATGACGATAGCAGATAATCCTGTTAGCAAACAATCATAAAGATGCTCATCGGTGAGTCGAGATCTATATCTTGATTTTATTCAGTTCATGTTTGAAAACATTAGCCAGTGTCTCATACTCATAATTAGGAGAGTATGACGATAGCAGATAATCCTGTTAGCAAACAATCATAAAGATGCTCATCGGTGAGTCGAGATCTATATCTTGATTTTATTCAGTTCATGTTTGAAAACATTAGCCAGTGTCTCATACTCATAATTAGGAGAGTATGACGATAGCAGATAATCCTGTTAGCAAACAATCATAAAGATGCTCATCGGTGAGTCGAGATCTATATCTTGATTTTATTCAGTTCATGTTTGAAAACATTGGCCAGTGCCTCATACTCATAATTAGGAGAGTATGACGATAGCAGATAGCAGATAATCCTGTTAGCAAACAATCATAAAGATGCTCATCGGTGAGTCGAGATCTATATCTTGATTTTATTCAGTTCATGTTTGAAAACATTGGCCAGTGCCTCATACTCATAATTAGGAGAGTATGACGATAGCAGATAATCCTGTTAGCAAACAATCATAAAGATGCTCATCGGTGAGTCGAGATCTATATCTTGATTTTATTCAGTTCATGTTTGAAAACATTGGCCAGTGTCTCATACTCATAATTAGGAGAGTATGACGATAGCAGATAATCCTGTTAGCAAACAATCATAAAGATGCTCGTCGGTGAGTCGAGATCTATATCTTGATTTTATTCAGTTCATGTTTGAAAACATTGGCCAGTGCCTCATACTCATAATTAGGAGAGTATGACGATAGCAGATAATCCTGTTAGCAAACAATCATAAAGATGCTCATCGGTGAGTCGAGATCTATATCTTGATTTTATTCAGTTCATGTTTGAAAACATTGGCCAGTGTCTCATACTCATAATTAGGAGAGTATGACGATAGCAGATAATCCTGTTAGCAAACAATCATAAAGATGCTCGTCGGTGAGTCGAGATCTATATCTTGATTTTATTCAGTTCATGTTTAAAAACATTGGCCAGTGCCTCATACTCATAATTAGGAGAATATGACGATAGCAGATAATCCTGTTAGCAAACAATCATAAAGATGCTCGTCGGTGAGTCGAGATCTATATCTTGATTTTATTCAGTTCATGTTTGAAAACATTGGCCAGTGCCTCATACTCATAATTAAGAGAGTATGACGATAGCAGATAATCCTGTTAGCAAACAATCATAAAGATGCTCATCGGTGAGTCGAGATCTATATCTTGATTTTATTCAGTTCATGTTTGAAAACATTGGCCAGTGCCTCATACTCATAATTAGGAGAATATGACGATAGCAGATAATCCTGTTAGCAAACAATCATAAAGATGCTCATCGGTGAGTCGAGATCTATATCTTGATTTTATTCAGTTCATGTTTGAAAACATTGGCCAGTGTCTCATACTCATAATAAGGAGAGTATGACGATAGCAGATAGCAGATAATCCTGTTAGCAAACAATCATAAAGATGCTCATCGGTGAGTCGAGATCTATATCTTTATTTTATTCAGTTCATGTTTGAAAACATTGGCCAGTGCCTCATACTCATAATTAGGAGAATATGACGATAGCAGATAATCCTGTTAGCAAACAATCATAAAGATGCTCATCGGTGAGTCGAGATCTATATCTTGATTTTATTCAGTTCATGTTTGAAAACATTGGCCAGTGCCTCATACTCATAATTAGGAGAGTATGACGATAGCAGATAGCAGATAATCCTGTTAGCAAACAATCATAAAGATGCTCATCGGTGAGTCGAGATCTATATCTTGATTTTATTCAGTTCATGTTTGAAAACATTGGCCAGTGTCTCATACTCATAATTAGGAGAATATGACGATAGCAGATAATCCTGTTAGCAAACAATCATAAAGATGCTCGTCGGTGAGTCGAGATCTATATCTTGATTTTATTCAGTTCATGTTTGAAAACATTGGCCAGTGTCTCATACTCATAATTAGGAGAGTATGACGATAGCAGATAGCAGATAATCCTGTTAGCAAACAATCATAAAGATGCTCATCGGTGAGTCGAGATCTATATCTTGATTTTATTCAGTTCATGTTTGAAAACATTGGCCAGTGCCTCATACTCATAATTAGGAGAATATGACGATAGCAGATAATCCTGTTAGCAAACAATCATAAAGATGCTCGTCGGTGAGTCGAGATCTATATCTTGATTTTATTCAGTTCATGTTTGAAAACATTGGCCAGTGCCTCATACTCATAATTAGGAGAGTATGACGATAGCAGATAATCCTGTTAGCAAACAATCATAAAGATGCTCATCGGTGAGTCGAGATCTATATCTTGATTTTATTCAGTTCATGTTTGAAAACATTGGCCAGTGCCTCATACTCATAATTAGGAGAGTATGACGATAGCAGATAATCCTGTTAGCAAACAATCATAAAGATGCTCGTCGGTGAGTCGAGATCTATATCTTGATTTTATTCAGTTCATGTTTGAAAACATTGGCCAGTGTCTCATACTCATAATTAGGAGAGTATGACGATAGCAGATAGCAGATAATCCTGTTAGCAAACAATCATAAAGATGCTCATCGGTGAGTCGAGATCTATATCTTGATTTTATTCAGTTCATGTTTGAAAACATTGGCCAGTGCCTCATACTCATAATTAGGAGAGTATGACGATAGCAGATAATCCTGTTAGCAAACAATCATAAAGATGCTCATCGGTGAGTCGAGATCTATATCTTGATTTTATTCAGTTCATGTTTGAAAACATTGGCCAGTGTCTCATACTCATAATTAGGAGAGTATGACGATAGCAGATAATCCTGTTAGCAAACAATCATAAAGATGCTCGTCGGTGAGTCGAGATCTATATCTTGATTTTATTCAGTTCATGTTTAAAAACATTGGCCAGTGCCTCATACTCATAATTAGGAGAATATGACGATAGCAGATAATCCTGTTAGCAAACAATCATAAAGATGCTCGTCGGTGAGTCGAGATCTATATCTTGATTTTATTCAGTTCATGTTTGAAAACATTGGCCAGTGCCTCATACTCATAATTAGGAGAGTATGACGATAGCAGATAATCCTGTTAGCAAACAATCATAAAGATGCTCATCGGTGAGTCGAGATCTATATCTTGATTTTATTCAGTTCATGTTTGAAAACATTGGCCAGTGCCTCATACTCATAATTAGGAGAATATGACGATAGCAGATAATCCTGTTAGCAAACAATCATAAAGATGCTCATCGGTGAGTCGAGATCTATATCTTGATTTTATTCAGTTCATGTTTGAAAACATTGGCCAGTGTCTCATACTCATAATTAGGAGAGTATGACGATAGCAGATAGCAGATAATCCTGTTAGCAAACAATCATAAAGATGCTCATCGGTGAGTCGAGATCTATATCTTTATTTTATTCAGTTCATGTTTGAAAACATTGGCCAGTGCCTCATACTCATAATTAGGAGAATATGACGATAGCAGATAATCCTGTTAGCAAACAATCATAAAGATGCTCATCGGTGAGTCGAGATCTATATCTTGATTTTATTCAGTTCATGTTTGAAAACATTGGCCAGTGCCTCATACTCATAATTAGGAGAATATGACGATAGCAGATAATCCTGTTAGCAAACAATCATAAAGATGCTCATCGGTGAGTCGAGATCTATATCTTGATTTTATTCAGTTCATGTTTGAAAACATTGGCCAGTGCCTCATACTCATAATTAGGAGAATATGACGATAGCAGATAATCCTGTTAGCAAACAATCATAAAGATGCTCGTCGGTGAGTCGAGATCTATATCTTGATTTTATTCAGTTCATGTTTGAAAACATTGGCCAGTGTCTCATACTCATAATTAGGAGAGTATGACGATAGCAGATAGCAGATAATCCTGTTAGCAAACAATCATAAAGATGCTCATCGGTGAGTCGAGATCTATATCTTGATTTTATTCAGTTCATGTTTGAAAACATTGGCCAGTGCCTCATACTCATAATTAGGAGAATATGACGATAGCAGATAATCCTGTTAGCAAACAATCATAAAGATGCTCGTCGGTGAGTCGAGATCTATATCTTGATTTTATTCAGTTCATGTTTGAAAACATTGGCCAGTGCCTCATACTCATAATTAGGAGAGTATGACGATAGCAGATAATCCTGTTAGCAAACAATCATAAAGATGCTCATCGGTGAGTCGAGATCTATATCTTGATTTTATTCAGTTCATGTTTGAAAACATTGGCCAGTGCCTCATACTCATAATTAGGAGAGTATGACGATAGCAGATAATCCTGTTAGCAAACAATCATAAAGATGCTCGTCGGTGAGTCGAGATCTATATCTTGATTTTATTCAGTTCATGTTTGAAAACATTGGCCAGTGTCTCATACTCATAATTAGGAGAGTATGACGATAGCAGATAATCCTGTTAGCAAACAATCATAAAGATGCTCATCGGTGAGTCGAGATCTATATCTTGATTTTATTCAGTTCATGTTTGAAAACATTGGCCAGTGCCTCATACTCATAATTAGGAGAGTATGACGATAGCAGATAATCCTGTTAGCAAACAATCATAAAGATGCTCATCGGTGAGTCGAGATCTATATCTTGATTTTATTCAGTTCATGTTTGAAAACAATGATTCGCATAAATATGTCGAACCGAAAAATGATTCAATTTTATATGCCGCTTTTTTCAAAAATGGGAACTTTTCTCTGTCCACTGTATTCCAAAAGTCCTCTGATATTAAGGATTTTAGCAAAATATCATTCTAAAGGTCCAAAATTTCTAACTCTAGTTCTTCTGTCTTACCTTGAACAAAATCTGCAATACATGCGGCCATTTCCATTACATTTATTTGGCAAGTAAAAGGATTGATACAGAAGGAAACAATTGGCTCGATATGTGTAAATTGGCCCGTTCCAGGCTAGCGTGAAGAGTGCAGTCTGGCTCGCCGCTAGACAAGTTGCGACAAGTACTGTCAGCAAAGGAACCACTCATACACACAATATCGCAAACATACGAACGTATTTAATAAACCTAGGAACTCAAAAAATTAAAACTTACAAATAAATAAAAATAATTCACATTTTTAATTAATGTTTATGAAAAAATTCTGTCTGTCGAATAGTGGCGGGCACATACGAATCGTTCCGCGGGTGCCATGGTGCCCGCGGGCACGGGGTTGGGAACCTCTGCCTTAACAGATTAACTTATTCTTAACCTGCCTCTTGTATTTGAATCAAAATGTTCTGGGGTGTAAATTACATATTCAAATCGTTGTATTTAAGTTTTGTCAACCCTCGTTTGAGCCTTCTACTCGTAAATTAAGGTACTATGTTATATACAAATTATTAACTATATCTCAGCTAGTTTCGCTCGTTACTCATCTGGGGTATCTCATCTCCGATTCTAAATCCTGTTACTCTCGATCAACATTTTTCCCCTGGGACATGAAAATATGTTGAATATCTGAAAACATCCTGATAAAATGAATCAACGTCCGTTTATTTATGAGACGCCCGAATAAATTCAGGGTTTAAACAAATACTCGTACATATACGAGGACACACATTTATCAACCCCCGTTGTGATTTACAATGTAATTAACTTGCCATTTTTATCTTCTTGTACGGGTTGTATAGTACTAGGCAAATCATTAAGTGAAAAATAAAATAAAATATTTGTTTATTTATCTTATAAAGTTTCATTTAAAGGTCAACCCCAATTACACACAAAGCTTAATGAAAAATATTCACATTAATAAAATATAAATGTTAAACTGAAATAACTCATATTTATAAAAAAAATATATCAAATGAAATAACCAAAAATATTCCAAGTCACATAAAGCCAGCTTTTTACACTAACTTTAATCTCCGGAAACTCTTATTTAATGGGAAAGGCAAAAATGGAATATAATACTTAGCAACAGTGGTGTGTATAAACTTTTATGTGCTGACTGTGATAATTTCTATATAGGAAAGACAGGAAGATCTTTTGAAAAGAGATTTCGTGAACACCAATCTGCCTTAACAAATCCTCTAATTTATTCTGAAATGGCTAATCATTGTCACCGTGAGAATCATACTTTTTCTATCGATGATGCCAAATTCTTACATACTAGCGGCAACGGAAATAAATTGGACAGATTAGAGGCCCTAGAAATTTCTAAGTCAGTATACCGATCGGAACATCTGTTGAACAGTTATTTCCTCAAAATCTCCCCGCTCTTGGCCGAAATTATCCCTAGCCTTCCTCACCCCCCAGCCTCCAACCGTTGAAGTGTCTATATCGGTACCAGTTCGAACAGCATTTAGTCTTGTTTGCGCTCCCCTGAAGATGAGGTGAAAGCCTTGAAACCGGTAGGGTTATACCGTCACAAAAAAGTGGAATAAACAGTGTTTGTTAAAAATAAATTACAATGAAATAACTCATTTTTCTTAGAAAGGTAAATTTTTGTTTTAAAACATTTTGTAAATGTTCAAGATGTCAACATCCAAAGCTCGAATCAAAAGGGACAGCCCGCGAAGCAAAGGAAGAACGCTGGGCTAATTATATTATTTATGTTTATTGGCAGTCTAAATAGATCAATATACGAGTATATGCACTTCATAGTTGTCAGCAACATAAAAGCATATCTATTCCACCATATTAAACACAACAATTCTACCTTGACACTTACACTGACAGCTGAAAGTAAACACCATGCAATCTCACATACGACTATTATTTAGTCATCAGGATGTGCATAAAAAGAAACGATTTCAATATGTTATTACACGACATCTGTTATTACAAATCAAAACTATCTAAAGTATTACCGACAGGAATGTTCTTTTTCGATGACATCTGTTTATAAATTAAACAATTGTCTAAGAACTTCAGAGGGTTTAAGATCGATCTGGGTAATTATTATTATTATAAATAAATAACATGTGTTCTAATATGCCGAGTTAGTGCCGGTCTATTAAAATATGACCTGACAATCCTATATTGGTAACTACTGTTTATAATATACTTGGATGGTAAGTCCAATGGGGCTGTTGAAGATAGCCCCGCGGTAATGAAAGTTTGCTTTTCAGGTAGTAAAGTAGAATTCGGAGTATAGAAGTTAACCACAGTACACAACACAATTTTAACTGTGTCGATAAACCAACGGTTAGCGGAGTGAACTCACGAGGTCGCACGTTATTAAATAACATAAATAATCTCCACGCAAAACGTTTAAATTTCGCGCACCACGCAGCAATTTCATAATCAAGCTTAATTTATGGAATTAACAGGGAACCAGATTTATACTAAATTATTTGCGACCAAAAATGTCCCCCTCTTGAAATTAACTAATACTTAACGGTATTTTATTCTCACAAATTTAACGGCTATTTTTAATTTAATTTTAATTTATTTTAATATAAAATTAAAACAATGGTAAACAAGCCAAATGTCTCAGAAGAACTATAAGATAGTTTACAGTCACATTCATAGACTGAAACTCCAAAGATAGAACTCTTAAAATTACAAAATAAATGCTTGCTAGTTACTTGTTTGTTTTAATTACCCAAAAAACACACAAATCTAATTCATCAGAAATGCTATTTAAAAAATTAAAAAATATAACATATACTCGTATATATCATAAAAAGTTAGTGTGTGTCCTTAAAATAAATGTTGATACATATTTTTGTGTAACTGATTAAAACCGGTTTCTTAAATGTGAAAATAATCTGTGGTGGTATGCCGCACGCCGCAATCTTCGTCCGCGTGCACCCAACATGCATGCGGCGCATACGCACTGCAACTCGCTACTCGCTTCCGCTCGGTGCAGCGGACGGCCCCCCCGGGCAGTCGAGTTTAATGTGCGACGGCGAATGCACGCGCATTCTTCGATCTACTTCCCGCGCTTCTCTGCCGTAAACTATTACGTTACGAATTAAACAGATAATTAACTTTAATCTATAGTATACGTTATCTTATTGTAAATTGACTTTGTGACTGTTGTGTAAAAAACGTGCATCCTCGAATAAAACTTTAATGGTGATTTAATTGTGTTTTGTTATCTACAGAATTTTAAAACGCAGTCCAAAATTTTTCAAGCTTAATATTAAAGGAAAACCAATAAATGTTTCCATAGATCGTTTGAAAGCTGCATATACGGTAAAAGAGACTGATTTACAAGTTGAACCGACACCAATTCAAGTTCCATCATCCACCACAAATGAAAAACGTACACGTAGCGGAAGGAAAGTACATTTCCCAGAGTACTATCGATCGTAGTAACGATCTCAGCGAGGGAGTACTGTGGTGGTATGCCGCACGCCGCAATCTTCGTCCGCGTGCACCCAACATGCATGCGGCGCATACGCACTGCAACTCGCTACTCGCTTCCGCTCGGTGCAGCGGACGGCCCCCCCGGGCAGTCGAGTTTAATGTGCGACGGCGAATGCACGCGCATTCTTCGATCTACTTCCCGCGCTTCTCTGCCGTAAACTATTACGTTACGAATTAAACAGATAATTAACTTTAATCTATAGTATACGTTATCTTATTGTAAATTGACTTTGTGACTGTTGTGTAAAAAACGTGCATCCTCGAATAAAACTTTAATGGTGATTTAATTGTGTTTTGTTATCTACCTATCGACGGACCCAACTGTGCACGGTAACAGGTACCTACAAATCAATAGGTTATTTGAATTAAGCGGTGAATTGGAAACCCTAGGTTGAAGGAGAGTTTAAATGAGTTTATCAAGTGTCCATACTGATTCCCCGATTCTGAATAGTTTAACGATTGATGAGCTGTAGAAAGAGTTGGTTGTTTGATGACTACCGTAGAACAATTTATATATTCATATTCTTTCGATTTTTTTATGGTCTTACAGACCATATCGAGCTTTGGTCTCACTCAAACTTCGCCTCCAACTTCTCCTGTCTTCCGCCACGATCCTCCAATCCTGCGCCTGCAGCAGCCGGGTAGCGTCCCTCTCAACTTCGTCCTCCCATCGCAGCCTTGGTCTGCCCACTCTCCTTCTCCCACCCGGGTGTCCTTCCAGGATTCTTTTGGGTGTTCGCGATGACGGCATTCTCTGCACATGTCCGACCCATCTCAATCTGCTCAGTCTGACATGTACAGATAGCCTGGGAGCTTTGTAGATATTATACAGCTCGTCGTTGTAACGTATTCGCCAGGTTTCGCCGTCATTCACGGGGCCCAGGATCCTACGTAGTACTCTTCTCTCGAAGGCATCCAGCAACTCTGTCTTTCAGATTTAGCTGTCAGTGTCCATGTCTATTTATTTATATACACAAAATCAATTATGCTGTTTATAGTTAAGGCATTAACGTTGTGGAGGTTTAAAGACATTGTAATTTATTTTTATCAAACACTGTTTATTCCCTTTTTTGTAACGCTATAACCCTACCGGTTTCAAGGCTTTCACCTCATCTTCAGGGGAGCTTGTTTGTGCTCCCCTGAAGATGGGGTGATAGCCTTGAAACCGGTAGGGTTATACCGTTACAAAAAATTGGAATAAACAGTGTTTGATAAAAATAAATTACAAAATCAATTACATTGAAGTGTCCTTTACATGTCAATTAATACATAAAATATAACATATTAACATCTTCCAAAAAAATTACACTTCATCAATCTTTAAAAATTTAATGTATAATACAACACTTAATGTAAAAAAAATACAATTTATTATTATAGATAAATAAGAAAAAAAATACTTAAGATAAAATGGAATAATAACCAGCCTCCCAGTCCAGATCAAAGATAATGAAGGTTGTCGCTTGGATCTGGAAGGAGTATGCTAATAGATTGATTGAACAAAAAATAAAAGATTGATTAAACGAACTCTCTTCTTCTACCTGGCTCCATCCCAACTCACTGTCTGCGAAGACGGTTGGGATCAGCTCTCCTCGTCCTCAGGTTGTATGCTCTTCGGTCCCGGACTACGTCCCCCAGGCCGTGCCTCTGCATCAGGTTACCTTTTTGCACCACCCATGAATTCTTTGGTCTTCCTCTGGTTATTATTCGAAGAAGATCCATGGAGATTGCTGTGTTCACAATGTGATCGGGTGCTCTGCGTCCAACGTGGCCATACCATCTCAATCGCCTCTCCTCCATCTTGCTGTTGATGTCTGTAACACCTAGGCTTCCACGAATGCGTGAGCTTTTTATTTTGTCTCTTAGGGACACACCTGCTGACCATCTTAGCATGCGCATTTCAGCAGTTTCTAGCTGCCTAGAGTAAGAGTTATACATCGTCCACCATTCGGAGCCATAGAGGAGTGCGGGTCTAACAATCGTTTGGTATACTTTTCCTTTTAACTTTACTGGCATTTTCGGATCACATAGAACTCCCGTCATTGGTCTAAACTTCATCCATCCCACACTAATTATATGTGTTACATCTGCTGCACATCCTCCATCGCCATGGATGAGTGACCCAAGATACTTAAAGAAGTCACAATTTGGTAATGTTTCTCTATCCATTTGCATTACGGGAGTGACAGCATTTGTGATTGAACGAACTGTCATAATGACAATATATAATTTTATGCAATAGGAATAATTTCGTCTCCTTTTTCGTAAAAATTCTGCTGGGTCGTCGTATAGTATACTTCAGATTTTACCTGTTTTATTATACATATATGATATATTTGATGTGATCATCGACACTTCTAAAAGAAGATGAAGAAAGGAACATGGATTGGTCACATAGAAAGAATGAATTATGAAATACTTAGAAAAAATAAGCTATACAAGTAGAGTAGAAGTTAAAAAGGCGGGGAAGACCTAAAAAAAGTGGTACAACTAAATTAATTAAATTGCTAAAAATACATGAGTGATGTGTCTTAATGGTGGGAGAATTTGCATGACTATGTTAAGTATATGTACGAAGCAGAGAGTAATGATCTGTAAATGGTAATCTGTTCTCTCTACCTACCTTAATAAAGACATGGCGCGATGATGATGATGATGATAATAGACGGAGCTAAATGTGACTTTCCTCCCATCCCACTTATTGAATTAAAATAAAATTTGTAAAATAAGCTAAAAAGACAAACAGTCTGTTTAACTTTGCACACCCTCAAGGCGAAGGTTGCGATATTAAAAATTAATTAACACAAATCGAAATTTTTAAAATCCGCCTTTTCATTTTTACGTTTGCTGACTAATAAACCTTTTTCAATGTTTACTGTAATGGAAAACAACCCCCTTCGTTAATAAAACTTAATTGAAAAATGTGTATAAATTTCACATAATAATTATTTCAATTCAAATTATAAGTAATTTGAAGACGCATATTTTTATTTTATTTATTTTCATTATTTTGTTTGTACATTGTACAATTGTTAAACATAGTGGGCTTATTGAGATATAGAAATTTCTTCCAACTTGGATACATGAAACTGTTTTAATCCATGACAAATTTCAACCAACACGCCATCTCTCTATCGGGGTAGTCCGAGAGAACACAGCGCCAGGCTCTCCTATTTCGAAATATATCCTTCGCCTCTTAAATTCGACGATTTGTTTAGATTTAAAGAATTCGTTTAAACTTAAGTGAAAAAAATCAAATAAATCACTTACCTCTATAAAAAATGGTAGAACTAGTTAAGGACAAGAAAGAGAAATAAAGAAAAATTAAGATAAAAGTATATTCAGAGTAATGTAACATTTATTTTCCTTTTTTAATTAAAGATATACAATTTCTAAGGCGAATAAATTAAAAAGATTCTTTTTGAATTATTTTTGTTCCAAAAGTGAGAGTTCACATCCCCAAGTATTATTAAGAACCTCTATTTCAAAGAAGTTTGTAATATTGTAAATATTTTTTTTTTTTCTTAAGTTTCTTTGGCCTGTTGCGTACCAGATAGGCTTCTTCCGTGACGTAATGTAATCATTATATTTGATATCATTTATATATTTGATATCATTTATATATTTGATATCATTTATAAATTTGATATCATTTATATATTTGATATCATTTATAAATTTGATACCATTTATATATTTGATATCATTTATATATTTGATATCATTTATGTATTTGATATCATTTATGAATTTGATATCATTTATGAATTTGATATCATTTATGTATTTGATATCATTTATATATTTGATATCATTTATATATTTGATATCATTTATAAATTTGATTTTAATATAAAAACGTTATTTGAAGGGAAACTTAATGTTTTGAAATTTAACGAACTAAATTTTATCAATGGGGTATTTTTCTGGAGCATATATTTTTAGTATATTTCTTGAGTAATTTTAGTCGATAACAGTATATTTATCATAATTGTAACGAGTGCATTTTGTTAATGCAACATTCTCATTACTGTTTGATATTCGTTTTCTTGACAAAGATTTCAATTGGATCGATTTTTGTCTGCCACCAAATGTTGGAGATACGGGTGACTTGTGCAGCTTTAGGAACTTCTTGAGGACAACCCTTTATTGAGAGGTCTTATAAAAATTTAAGGTTATATATGAACATAACACATATACACTACATCTAAAGCCGAATGAGTTGCACATGTCGGAAAACCTATAATGTTTCTCTGTGATTTGTCTTTCCTTGTTAACTTTTCTGCGACTTTCTTAAGAAATGTGTTTTTTTAAACATACGCAGATGCAGAAAAAATCTTAAAGTAATGACCGCAGCCACCACCTTCCTATCTTTACACTTTTTTTTATATTTTTAATTTATCAATAATGGTGGGTTCGAATCCCGAATAATGGTGGGGTCGAATCTCGAATAATGGTGGGGTCGAATCCCGAATAATGGTGGGGTCGAATCGCCACTGGAGAGAGATTTCTTCCTAAACGGTACTACTCGTATATAATTTTTCCCTTTAAAATTATTATGAACAGGATTAAGATCAGATTTTTATTATGGTTTAGTTTAAGACTTACGAAACAATTATTTAAAATTAATAGAGAGCTAGGAAAGGTACACAGAAAAAAGAATGGGATGAAACGGTAGAATAAATTTTCCGTGCCTACTCCAGTGGTTTTAAATCCGAAAAAGCTCGATCACTTGGGCCGAAGATTATACGAGTTTTATTACCCTGCCAAAGTCATCAATATGTACAAATCACCAATTTGGACATGTTGAAAGATTATATACGAAAATAAAAAATCAAACTGGAATCGATCAATAAAGAATAAACAATAAAGTAATTGAGGGGTATTCTTCCACTTAAAATTTACTGAAAATTCGACCGTGTTTCGCAGTGGGGTGGTTTTTGGTAAATGTATTTGAACCTAAATAAGGAAAATTTGACGTTTCGCGGTCGGCAGATTGTCGGCCGCACAAAAAGGCAACCGGAGCATGAAATCGATTTGAAAGAGGTGAATCAATGCGTTAATTTCGATATTTCCCCCGATGCCTTTCAAAAACACCGATCGAAGCATTTATGTAAAACAATTATGTTTCCTTTAAAAACTCAATTTTCAACACGTATGTTTGAAATTTATATAAGGGTGAACAATGTTATACATATTGGAGCAAATTGAGGAATTCTGCTATTTGAATAGTATTTTTTTATGTTGTTTATAGTTAAAGCATTAACTTTGTGGAAGTTTAAAGACATTGTAATTTATTTTTATCAAACACTGTTTATTCCATTTTTTTGTGACGGTATAACCCTACCGTGAAGATGAGGTGAAAGCCTTGAAACCGGCAGGGTTATACCGTCACAAAAAAGTGGAATAAACAGCGTTTGATAAAAATAAATTACAAAGTATTTTTTTAGTTGGTGAAAGAGTTAAAAGTATTATCGAATTGCGTGTAGCGATAGGAAACGAAGTCAATGGGGTTCTAAAGCATATACCACGATATATACTCGAACCGAAGAGTATCAAAATCTACTAAGATGTTAGTCCTCGACAGTATTTTAGTACCAAATTTTATGTATGAGGGTGAGACGTGGATGTGGAAAAGGACTGAAAGAAACACTAGAAATGTGTGCATTGATAAGAATACAGGAGGTGACAATATATGTTATGACAGAATACGAAATGAAGTGATTCGAGACAAACGTGAACTTATGTTAATATTATGTCGAGTAAGAGGAAAAAGAGCACTCTGAATTGGTTTAGGCATGTAGAACGAATGAAGAAAGACTAGCAAAACAAATAAATAGTGCAAATGTAAGTAGAATGCGTGGTAAAGGAAGTCCAATGAAAGTATGGTGGGATCAAGTGAAGGATATTTTGAAAAAAAGAAAATGTGGGAAGTCATAGAAATCGTAAAAATTGTGTGAAGTGTAAAGATGTGGAAAAAAAGAAGAATAGTATGTCAAGATAGGAAACTCTGGTGCTCTGTCCTCTCTGCCTATCCGACAAGTAGATAGCGAAATATGTACGCATGTATATTTGAACTTTAAAATGAACTTGAGTAGAAAAATTATGCGTATCAAAAATTGATATTTCTTAATTTTTTTGTGTTTTTCAAGTCCTCAGTTAACCACACAATTTATTTTTTGGTCTATTTATTTAACTTATACAAATTAAACCCAATACATCCAAAGGTTTAAAAGAAACATAGAGGGTATAAAACAACTAAATAACTGTTTCGTCGAAACAACTAACTCCCAATCACACCATATTCGATAGTCTTATCACCATAACATAATCTTGAACCACATTTGACACACATAATCACTTAGGCCTCTGCCACACAGGTAGGAACCTCGCTTGATGCTTAGAGCTATGTTGCGAGTTAGGCGACATATCCTAGCGAACCAACGTACCGCATACTATCGCAGTGGCCACACTGCACGCTTCGCGCCACGTTGCATGACGATTAGTCATCGAGTGAATCTCCTAACGAACAGACACGTTGGTTAATTTACAAGATGGCGGAAGTTTTAATGACAGCTGTGTATAAGAGGCAGCCTTTGTGGAACCCATCAAGCAAATTGTAGAAAAATGTACTTACGTGTAATAAAATCACTTTGGAATAAAGTTGCACAGAAAGGAAATAAAGATAATAAGTTGTAATGAAATAGGTTAGTTTTGAGAGTGACATCGTGTGTTAACTCAATCGCTCCCAACTGTCAAATGAATTTGTGCGTAGCTCTTTGGTGTGGCCAGGCATAAAGTCACCTAGTATATGAGTCACGTAAAACCTAGCTTAGCACCTAACGAAGCACTTTGGTGGGACCTCGGCCTTACTGCATCGTCGCCATACACTCCACATACCATATACGGTATATATTATTTATAGTTAAGGGAGTGACATTGTGAAGGTTAAAGACATTGTAATTTATTTAGTCATACACTGTTTATTCCACTTTATGTAACGGTATAACCCTACCGGTTTCGAGGTTTTCACTTCATCATCAGGAGAGCACAAACAAGTATCTTGTTTATATTCCCCTGATGATGAGGGGATGATAAAACTGTACATGTTTTATATTTTTTGTATGTATTTCAATTTATCCTCTGTCATAGTAAAAAAACAACTAACATCTAAAAAATAACTTTTTTTATACCATCTTCTTAAATGACTCCAAAAAACCTCTAACATGTTGAATGAATGCATTAAAATGAGTTAAATTAAAACACCTTTCATAATAATAAACATTCAGCACGTTAGAAAGAAGTTAGCAATGAAAATTTTGTCTGAACGACACTTATTTGAGAATTTCGAAACTACATTTCTGACAGCATATTATATTAAACTTCAACTTTCATTCATATTAATATTTCTTGAGTTTTTGTTTTAACTCTGGAAAGTCACAAATATAGTGAAAAATGGGAACACTGTTTAATTCTCTAAATCGATAAGTCGCAGATGACTTGAAACTAGTAGGGTTAAATATATATTTTCAAGTGAATTAATTATACAGTGTTTCGATCCATTGACATTTCTTGTAGGTCTTCTTATTTTTTTGCTAAAGAAAATTCTTTTAAGATCATTTATCATGATTCCACGTTGCTTACTAACAACAGAACAAGTATATAATCCGAGGTATTGAGTCCATTACTCGCAATTTTTATTGGCAAACAATTAAGTTAGGCAGAACATTGATGAATTAATATTCGCTATGATTCCTCACATCATCAATAAGCCGGAGCGATGATTGATCGCTGAATTAGCGAATATTACAATAGGTTAGGTCATCAATTTTACTCAAGTTCCTCGCTAAAACATGCCGTAAGAAATTCGGTCGATCGGTATCGAATAATCCTTGGTCAATTTTTCATAAAAAATTAACTCAAGTCCACAAGTGAGAATTTTGACGTATGTAATAAAAACGTGTTAAATTAAAGAATGGTGAAATTTTCATTGGAAAATTATAAAAAATAGAAGACATAAATCATGATTTAAATATAAAAAAATCTGATATTGGGTGAACTAGAAAACACTTTACGTTACTAAAGGAAAAATCTTATGATTTTTGCGTCGCTGTTTGAAATACAAAAACGAATGAGTAAGTTTTATTTCTTGAAGATCTTCTATCAGAGGTTGGTCACTATCATGGAAACCCTTACCCTATTAACCTCAGCCCAGAAGAACTCAGATGAGTTGCATCCAAACCACTTCCGATAGATGAAGTAGTCATCATGATACCTTCGCAACCACGATGTCCCGGGTTTGATTCCCGCCGGGTTTTCCTAGTGTTACCATAATAATTCATACTCAGGATGTCTATCCTGTCTAAGTATGATGGAGATGGACCTGGTTAACTGGAAGAAATTATTTCATAGTAACAAGTTCACCGGCTATTCCACATATAAGTAAAAATAGAAATTTATAGGAAAAGAGTATGATTAGAATGAAAGTGAATAAGATGCGGTGGCTTGGACATGTAAAAAGAATGAATGAGGAAAGAGTGACGAAACTATGTGATAAAGTATCGTCTACGGCCTCTTTTGTTATTTATTTCCCTGGATGATCGATCAGTTGTGTTATAATATACATACTGTGTCCCTTTTTATGTGACTGAGATATTGCAACTTGAGTCTTCTTACAGCGTTAATCAGTTTTTTTTCACATACGAGCAAGCACTTTCACATTTGTAACATAATCTATTTAAGTAATCTTGAGGATACATCTATATATCCACATCTCAAAAACCTTATTAAGTGTCCATGTCTCCATCCCATAGAAGAGAGTTGAAACGATGTAGCACCGAACCCCACGCATTCTTAATTCCAAGCTCAGGTCGGCTTGTAAAGAGAGGCTACATATTAATGAAAGCCTTATCCCTATCTCTATTTCTGGAGAATGGTCTCATTTTTCATTTATGCACGTTTCCAAATATGCATTGAGCCCTAAGTTGTACCGGTTAGCTGCCAAGGTTGAATGTTCATTTTTAGTCCATATAGATTATATTATTAGGTCCCCACATACGAAACCGGCGTTTTGCCGTACTGGCAACTTTGATCTCAAATATCTTCTCTTTGGTTAGGAATTTCAAATTCAAATTTATACAGCTATTTACTCAAGTATTTGTGTTTCGAAAATTATAATTCATTTGTTTTTTCCTCAATTGTTTTTTTTCTTTGCGTCACTCAGTTTACAAAATGGAAAACTTGAAATATCGCGTTATTTACGAGTACGAGTTCCACCGTGGCACCAGTGCTGCAGAAACGGCTCGAAGGATTAATGATGTGTATGGCGACGGTGCCGCAAAAGAAAACACAGTGCGTTTTTGGTTCCAACGTTTTCGTTCTGGAAATTTCGACCTGCAGAAAAAGCCCCGTGGACGGCCGGAGACCAAAGTTGATAATGAAGAATTGAAGGCTATTGTGGAAGCGGATCCATCGCAAACCACGTCCGAGTTAGCTGCAGGCTGCGGTGTTAGTGATAAAACTGTTTTAATCCACTTGAAGCAAATTGGGAAGGTGAAAAAGCTTGAAAGGTGGGTACCTCACGAATTGAGTGAAGCAAATCAACAAACGCGCGTTGACTGCTGCGTTGCATTACTCAACTAATGAAGGGATTTTGAATCGAATCATTACCTGTGATGAAAAGTGGATCCTGTATGATAATCGGAAGCGCTCATCGCAATGGCTGAACCCTGCCGAACCAGCCAAACCATGCCCCAAGCGAAAATTGACTCCAAAAAAGTTACTTGTGAGCGTTTGGTGGACTAGTGCTGGTGTCGTTCACTACAGCTTTCTTAAATCTGGCCAGACGATTACGGCAGATGTCTATTGTCAGCAACTGCAAACCATGATGGAAAAGCTAGCTGCTAAACAACCGAGGCTGGTTAATCGCTCTAGGCCACTGCTGCTTCATGATAACGCTAGACCACACACTGCACAACAGACGGCTACCAAATTAGAAGAGCTTCAATTGGAATGTCTAAGACATCCACCGTACTCTCCGGACCTTGCCCCGACAGATTACTATTTTTTTCGAAATTTGGATAACTTCTTGCAAGGGAAAAAATTCAACTCCGATGGGGCAGTCCAAACCAACTTCAAAGATTTTATTGATTCCCGTCCGAATGGTTTTTTTAGTAAAGGGATTGATGAACTACCTATGAGATGGCAAAAGTGCATAGATAGCAATGGTACATACTTTGATTAAATAAATATATTATATTAAAAAAAAATCAACTTTATGTTCCTCCCAAACAAAACGCCAATTTCACATGTAAGGACCCAATATTTATAGTTAAGGCATTAACATTGTGGAGGTTTAAAGGCATTGTAATTTGTTTGCTCAAACACTGTTTATTCCACATTTTGTAACGGTATAACCCTACCGGTTTCAAGGCTTTCACTTCATCTTTAGGGGAGCACAAACAAGATTGTCAAGTCTTGTTTGTGCTCCCCTCATAATGAGGTGAAAGCCTTGAAACCGGTAGGGTTATACCGTTACAAAAAGTGGAATAAACAGTGTTTGATAAAACAAATTACTATATAGATTACTAATATATTTGTTTCTACTATTATTCTTTTTAGGTCATTTATATTTAAGCCGCAATTACCGTATCGTTAGCAAACATTTTTAAAGGTCTACAGTTTACGTCAATTACAGATGTTTCCTCGTATAAAGTTTCTTAAAACATAGTTTCAGAATAGATATTAAATAAAAAGAGGCGAGAAAATGCTTCCTAACCTAGCACTGCGTCTAATTTGGGTTGGGATGAAAAACATCTGATGCATTCGCGGCTGAACTACGAGTAGTTCTCTAGTGGTGTGAGTATATTTCGACTTCATGATATGTGTTTGTATAGTACCCGGTGGTAAGTAATACACATCGGGCTTAAGAAAGAGACTGTCGCTTTGTAGAGCGTCGTCTCTGTCGCACGATGCGCTAACAGTCAGTGCGACAGAGACGACGTTAAGTAATACACATCGGGCTTAAGAAAGAGACTGTCGCTTTGTAGAGCGTCGTCTCTGTCGCACGATGCGCTAACAGTCAGTGCGACAGAGACGACGTTCTACAATGCGACAGTCTCTTTCTTAAGCCCGATGTGTATTACTTACCGCCGGGTACTGTACATACTGTACATACTTTTGTGTAACTATATATTAGAATATTTAACGTTAAATTACATTGTTATTCCACGAATTACACAAATCCCCGTTACACGTGTTTCTGCCTTCCATCCGAGTTACATTTAAAATATTTTAATTAATTTATTACAATTGAAATATTTTCGTCTATATACCACACACACTTTTGAGGTGGGTGGTTCATAGTATCATGATACCAGTCTTATATAAGCGCTACTCTCATAACAAACCGAGAGCTTCGGGATAAGAAGAAGAAACACGTGTAGTGAGCTTAATGTAATAAATGGAATAACAAAGTAATTTATTGTTCAATATTATATATTAATTATTATCATTCTCAATTTCCTCACTGACTTCTCCAACAATCCTAATGTTGGCTCTCTGATTCCAGAAAAGCTTTTTATTGCAACTTTTTCTTGGTTATTTAAAAATTACATGGTCTGTTTCGCAACTCGGTGATAAAATTACACGAGTATAGTATGTGATGTCCCCGCGCACACGGGACCCGCTCGGAAAACAATGCCTTCGAAGAACAAGGGCGGTATTGATTTCCTGTCGAAACACTCAATACTGACTGGAACGGAGTTATTCCGGAACGGTGTGCTCCTAACCTTGTCGTACATAATGTCTATACGTACTCGTACTTGCTGCTGAGTTTTTTTACCATCGATCATCAATATGTTCTTAACTGAAAAGGGGTCTGGTCTACCCGTGTTCTGAATTATGAGGTTGTGTCAAAAATTATCATAATATAAATAGGTCAAAGCTCGTACGATGGTTGACGCCAAACAAAGAATACGAGAATTGAATTTTGAATACAAGAGAGCGAGAGAGGAATACTTGGATTCTCTCCGAAAGTAATTCGAAATTTGAATCTCGGTGGGTCCGTGATACTAAACGAATTTTAAATACCTAGCTAACACTTTTTGAGCCGGTGTAAAAAGGGACGATGTATAAATGATATATATAAACAAATTTTACATTTATGAATATATATTTTCATAAATGTAGAATTTGTTTTATTTCCGTGAATATTTTACGGGTTGCAACTAGTCTATATAAAACGTGAAAATGAAAAAAAAACAAAGAACTACTTATTTGCATTAAGAGGAGAAGATTAGAATACTTCGAGCATTTTGTGAGAGGAAATAAATTGCCAAGTCATATTGCAGGGAAGATTCTAGGGAAACGAGGTGTAGGAAAAGAAGAAACGCCTGGCTGAAGGAGTTTAAGGCCTCGGCCACACAGGAAGGAGCCTCGCTTGATGCTAAGAGCTATGGTGCGAGCTAGGCGACATATTGCCTAGCGAACGAACGTACCGTATACTATCGCAGTGGCCACACTGCACGCTTCGCGCCACATTCATGACGATTAGCCATCGAGTGAATCTCCTAGCGAACAGATGGCGGAAGTTTTAATGACAGCTGTGTATAAAAGGGAGCCTTTGTGGAACCCATCGAGCAAATTATAGAAAAATGTACCTGTAATAAAATCACTTTGGAATTAAGTTGCACAGAAAGTAAATAAAGATGGTAAGTTGTAATGAAATTGGTTAGTTTTGAGAGTGACATCGTGTGTTGACTCAACCACTCCCAGCTGTCAAATGAATTTGTGCGTAGCACTTTGGTGTGACCATGCATGAAATCACCTAGTATATGAGTCACGTAAAATCTAGCTTAGCGCCTAACGAAGCGTTTTGATGTGGCCTCGGCCTAAGAGATTAGTTCCACTGTAACACAGAGACATTGTTCAGAGCAGCTGCAGACAAAAATCAAATAGCCATGATGATTGCCAACCTCCAACGTGGTAAGGAACGTTAAGGAGAACAAACTGTGATATTGAAGATCTCTGTGGCCTAGTTGGAAAGATGTTGATATTCCATCTCAGGGGGTTCGAGTTCGATTCCCGAATATACCAAAAAAGGGGCTCAGTCGGATTCAGTTCGTCTGGTAACAATTTTCACTCGCGCTAGAGTTGTTCAAGTTTTGTTGCTTCTTCACATGCGGTGGTATTGCCAACACTACAATTTATGGTGACTTTGGAAGTCGTGAGTCGTCATCTATGATGCCCTTTTTAAAGGTCTTATATCTCATTTCCTAAATTGAACATATAGAAGTCCGTTAATACGACATTTCCATTACGAATGCTTTTTTTTTAATTTTTGAATATTACTAAATATACAAAAAAGGTTTCCAGTCTGGTTTTAATTTCAGACCTCTTAATCATATTTTTTTAAATTTATTATTTTGTACGCATGGTTAAACATGGTACATCTTGCGGGCGTATTGATTTATAACAATTGGTTCCAACTAAGAAGCTCATCTTGGATACATAAAACTCAACGGAAGAAGAAGAAGCTCAACTTGGATACATAAGACGCAAAAGAAGCTCAACTTGGATACATAAGACGCAAAAGAAGCTCAACTTGGATACATAAGACGATCTCCGTGGCATGGTGGTAAGACACTTGTCTGCCAATCCGGAGGTTGCGGGTTCGATCCCCGCTGGAACTCAATTTTTTTTAAAATAGGATTCCAGTCTGGTTAACACTTAGGGTCTATAAAAAACATCTTTCTGGTAGGTTGGAAGAGATTGCCACATGGCAGTAAACTCGCCAGGTTAAAAAAAATAACATAAAACTGATAATCCAATTTCATTTTTTTTGAAGAAAATATTTTCGTTTATATTTAAGTATAAAAAAAATAACAGTCTATCAATTATGATAGAACTAGAGAAAAGGGATTTGTTCACGGATAAGGAAGGGAACCAAAAGAAAAATAGGTTAAAATAAAATCATCTTTCTGGTAGATTGGAAGAGATTGCCAAGTTGCAATAAGCCCGCCAGGTTGAACTGTAAATAAAGTAAAGGTAATTAAATAACACAACACTTTAAACAGAATTATTAATTATTAACACTTGAATGAGAAAATAATTCTTCGCAATAAACTTAAATTAAATTAGCATACTTGTTTCGCTTTATGTACACTTTTTCTCACTTAGTATAAGTATTAAATCATTCTGTATAAAAATGGAGTTCTAAAATATAAATACCAAATCAATTAAAAATACAATATCTTAGCATTCACCATACATTATAACACACAACTTATCTTAGCATTCACCATACATAGTAACATACAACTTATCTTAGCATTCACCATACATTGTAACATACAACTTATCTTAGAATTTACCTTACATTGTAACATACAACTTATCTTAGAATTCACCATACATTGTAACATACAACTTATCTTAGAATTCACCATACATTGTAACATGCAACTTATATTTGCATTCACCACACATTGTAACATACAACTTATCTTAGCATTCACCACACATTGTAACATACAACTTATCTTAGCATTCACCATGCATTGTAACGTACAACTTATCTTAGCATTCACCATACATTGTATCATACAACTTATCTTAGCGTTCACCATGCATTGTAACGTACAACTTATCTTAGCATTCACCATACATTGTATCATACAACTTATCTTAGCGTTCACCATACATTGCACCATACAACTTATCTTAGCATTCACCATGTATTGGGGCATATGTACAACTGTGAAACTTCTCAATTCCAAACCCAATAATTGTATTTTTAACACAACCCCTGTTTCGAGAAAAATAATTTGAATTATGTAAAATATTGAGCTGAGCTCTCCGCCTTTGAAAGATGCTGAATTACAGCCCTCGTCAGAACCTTGGCTATCTCAATTATTTAATTAGTTTTAAAACTTACCCTGTAACTTCATGTATGCGGTAAAAATACTTGTAGAATATTATTTTTACCTTAATTATGATTTCCATCCATAAAGAATATAATATTACAGTGTTTTTTTTTTCAAAATTTTAACGGTCCCTTGACTACGCTATAAAAACTTCCCTTATATTTTTAAAAAGGCTTTAAAATACTTTTACTTTATTCGTCTCGTGGGCTGGCAGACATTATTCATTAAAATTTCCAGCTTATTTTGTACACCTAAACAACCTTTTTAAGGTTTTAATATCATGTATTGTAGGTTTTTTAATATTATTTTACAGTAATTTTATAAACTTATACAAGTATGTAGGAAATAATCACTTATTTAAAAATGTATTACTCAAAATGCAATTTTGTATTTCTCGTATTATTTTAAGAGATTACCACATGGCGATAAATCCGTTAGGTTGTCCTGTATAACTTTTGTTGTATACACTACAACCTAACGGATTTATCGCCTTGTGGTAATCTCTTCCAACAAACCAGAAAGATCTTAAAGAGACCTTGAGTGAAAACCAGACTGGAATCCTTTTTCGAAAAAAACTCTGAGCTCTCCGGCAATTGAACCCTCAACCCTCAGGGTTGAGATACAAACCTCTTACCAACAAAACTATAGATGGTGCAAGGACAAAAAATGATAATGCTGTAAGCAATCGGGTATGTGTAATACGAGACACGAAGAAGGTATCCACTCTGGAAGGCTGATTACCACTGATTACAATCAAATCAAAGCTTGATCGAGAATAATTAGCTTTCTACGATACGAGACATCGCTGAGATACTAAAATGATTGAAAACCACGTATGTCAAGACAAAACGGTGTGTCAAGAAAGAAGAACACACAGATCTATTATATATGCTTTCCTCGCAACGAACACGACGTAATTATATTATACATACGAGCAGCGGCGGCTGGTCCCGAGATGTGCTGACACCAACGCACCTCGAGACGCTGAGTGAATGTGAAATATCGCTGTCTCACGGTTTACTATATGTCTCTGTCTACCCTATATAAATTTGCGTATTGGAGATCGTTCCGGTAGTATTGGCAAACTTGGCCGGTCTATTTTTTTTTAATTTTACTTAAATAAAAATCCTCGTACTATTTGTCAGTATTCTTATACATATTTAATCTATACAAATATTTAACATTTTTGGAAGTCATGTTTGCGAATATATATAATTTAATTATTGCGAATTATTTCTCAATTTCAGCGCACCAACGCACCCCCAGACCAGCTGCCGCTGTACACGAGTATATGTGTACTTATTTTTTTTATAAAAAAGTTCCAGCCTTGTTTTCACTTAAAGCTTATTTAAACACAATTTGGATTGGTTGGAAAAGATTAGCACATGGCAATAAACTCAACAGGTTGTACTGTACAACGAAAGTACTATTATAATAAATTCAATATAAGTAACGACATTGCAATATGGAACGAGGATTCGAGAAACAATTAATCTATAATCATTTCTTTACATACCCGATGGAAAATGCGCTTAAAAAAATAGGAGATATACCGTGGGTCAGTGGGACAGTTAAGGATGGTATATAAATATTCTATATCCTTCTATATTGTAACCGAAAGCAAAAACGTTTCTCCTCATGACAATGGAAGTCGATCAAATGTCTATACGCCCTCAAAATACGACCATAAACGTCAATCCATGTAGAGACCATGTTGAATCTATTCACAATAACACCGTGATATTTATTATTCAACTTCTGTATTTTCCAAAACGGATTCTGGATTTAACATCTTTTATTCAGCTCCTACCCATTTTGGGTATTGGTAGCATTATTCTCGTATCTGCTGAGACGATCTTTTGTAGTAACCTTTCCTCACGAGTCCCACCCAACTCTAACAAAGCTTTTTGCAATCCTTTTCCCAGTGACTTTCAATATGTGTGTTTCTACCAAACTATTAACTAAATTTCTACCACACTTAAAACCTAGGAGTGCTAATAGATGACACTCTCTCATGGCAAGATCAAATAAATGAGGTAAGCTGAAGGATCTTCTTCAGCCTTCATTCCCTTAAAGTATTGCCAAAGATTCCTACCGACTAAAACCAAAATTTTACTCGTACAATATCTGCTCTTTCCGATTCTGGACTATGCGGACGTATGTTACTTGGATGTTACAGAGGAACAGCTAGACAAATTACAGCGTCTTCAAAATGTGTCTAAGATTCATTTTCAACCTACTAAGTACGATCATATAACTTCATACCAGAAGGCATTGAACTGGTTGAATGTTAGAAATAGACGCCAAATTCACATACTGTCTATGGTATAATATCCTTAACTGTCCCGCCGCCCACTCTTATCTCGCCGAAAATTTTCAGCGTCTTTCCAATTATGGATTAGCGCTACGCTCAAACAGACGCTTTTCCTTTCCTCTCCACCATACCTTCCTTTCCTTTTGATTGATGATATCTCACTTTATATGAAAAAGAATGTTCGGATGATTGTCCGTCTTTGTGGGGTTCGTGGGCATGTGCTCACGTATATGTTTATGGATTTCGTGGGGATGGATAGTCATTTGAATGATTTATGCGACCACGTAACTCTCTTCATTTACTTTTGTCTGGTTGGTTGGAAGAGATTGCCGCCTGGCAATAAACCCGCCAGATTGTATTTGCAATAAAAGTGTTAAATATTAATCAGGTGCAAGGCCGCGCGGTAACGCATTGGACTTCCGTACGGAAGGTCGCTAATTCGAACCCCACGATGTGCTACTCCCTTCGAATGACACAAACATTTTTTCCACGTAGTATTCGGGAGTATAAGGATACCTATGACTTCGGTCATATCTATTATTTCAAAAAAGAGGGTTAAAACTTGCCAATGTGCTCTGGTCGTCTCACTTTAGTGTGTGCCATCGGATCCAGTACAGCGGTGTGGTCGGTGAGTTTGCTGGTGTGCAACGGTTCACTCACTTAAAAAACAAACTTACGAGTATATTAATCATGTTAGTGTTCTAATATTTATATCTAAAATATCTTGGATTTTATCTCTACGCTCTAGTAAATCTGGAGTTGTGTGTGTGTTGTATGTGTGCTAACCTCCTTGCCATCGAGACTTTAACTTTGATATGTCAAGAATGAGTGGTTGCTTAAGTACAACAGCATGCACACAATAAAATAATACACATACATGCGTCTTCCATCCATAGAATGGCTAACGAACATACTGAATCACGAAGGATGATAGCATTTTATAATATTCATACTAAAGCAAAATAATCGAAACAATCGTATTACTACTTTTATAATATTCATACTAAAGCAAAATAATCGAAACAATCGTATTACTACTTTTATAATATTCAAACAAAAGCAAAATAATCGAAACAATCGTATTACTAATTTTATAATAGTCATACTAAAGCAAAATAATCGAAACAATCGCATTACTTTTTTTTTATTACTCGAATCTTTTGTGAAATGTCCGTTTTATATTAGGTGGTAGCATATTCGTAAGTTGTGTCCGTTTTTTTCCAATTTAAAAATGAGCACCAAAAGTAAAGCAAAATGGAAAAGGTTTATACGTTATTCGAAAGAAATTTTCTGCTCTATAAGATATTATGTTTGTTTTTACGTTACATATATTATTTTATTTGATTACAAGCCTTCAAAATGGAATATCAAGTAGACGAAAGTGAACATTTTCGACACATCCTTCCGTTCGCGTTCAATCGAGTGAATCAAGCTACCAAAGCTGCTCGCGATATTAGCGAAGTGTACGGTGAAGATGCTATGAATGAAAGGACAGCTCGTCGATGGTTTTTGCGTTTCAATGACGGCAATTTCAACCTGAAAGACATGGAGCGTTCCGGACAACCAGTGGACTTCGATGAGGACCGCTTAAACCATATTATTCATGAAGATCCCCTTCAAACATTTTGCATCACCATTTTTTTTTTCATCACCATTTTCAATACCTTGAACATTCCCACTGATTTTAAGAGATTCGATAGTTGAAAAAGTTGAGTATCGTTGCCTCACCCATTTAGCATATTTCTCTATCTTTCAAATATATTTCATTTGAATCATCCGCTTAAGCGCCCATTTATTTATTCCATTCAATAAATTCGTCCAATTTTACACAATTGCCCCTTTGAGCCTCCAGAATTCAGTCCATAATCTCGAGTCGTATTAAATTTATGCCAAATTCAACATTTTCTCAAAATCCCTACATGTCATAATACATCAGTAATTTTAAAATAGTAGAGTTTTATAGTATAAATAATAAAAGGACAATTTATAGAGCGCCATTTAGAAAGCAAACTCTCCTCAAGGGTTCTTTAATTCAGGATTCGAACTCACTCACATATTTTGATAAGGCCTCCCAAATTATTTTGTTTTCCTAAAGCTGCACACGCTACCCATATATCTGACACTAGGAGACAGACCATTCCACGCCACAGGACCAGCAACGGCTAAAGCTTTATCATAATACCCCGTCTTAATGAATAGATTTGGAACAAACAATTTATTAGATGAAAAACAAATCGACCTCGTTATACTTCTTTCCGAAGGACCATCCCTCAGACACAAATTCGAAAGATATAATATAAACATCATATTAAGGGACTTGAATACAAAGGAACAAAGTTTGATATTTAAGTCTTAGTTTGATATTTTACTTTCTAGAGGTGTGAGGCTAGGGCTGAACATGAACGTGAGTAAAACTAAGTTCATGGTGTTTGGCCGGCAGGATCACGCAGGAGCACATCTTATATTGAGCGGTGCTGATATAGAGAGAGAGAGTGAAACAATTTAGATACCTCGGAAGTATCCTAGTGGAAGTCCTCGACCCAGAAACCGAAGTCAAGTGCAGAATTGAGACATCTCGTAAGACTTTTAATAACGTGAGAAGCGTATTCTGCGAAGATAATCTAAACTTGAAACTTCGACAATGGTTAGTCAAATGCTACGTTTGTTCAATGTATATGGAGTGAAATCATGGACCCTCAAAATTGGCAGTATGAACCGACTGGAAGCATTCAAAATGTGGATACACCGGAGAATGCTACGGATACCCTGGACGGATATGGTCAGCAACACAAGGGTTCTTCAAAGAGTGAAAGTTGATAGAGAGTTGCTGATTAATATTAAAATCCAAAAGGTGTCCTATTTGGGTCATGTACCATACTTATATGAGAAAAGTACAAATTACTGCACCTGATCATCCAAGGCAAAATAGAAGGTCAAAGAGGTGTTAGTAGTAGGCAAATCTCTTGGCTCCACAATATACGTGATTGAACTCGTATAAGGGACGTTGGGGATCTTTTTCGGGCTGCCGAGGACAAAGATGCTTACTCTGAAGTAATAGTCAACGTTGGGGGGGACCTAAAATGACACTAGGAAGAAGACTTTTTAGTAGCGGGCTGTAATATTTATAACTACCATATATTGACCTAACATCTGCATTGAAAACAGAATGGAGTATAAAAATTTGTAAATCTAGCAAACCAGAATAAATAGTTATACTCGTAGTAATCCAGTTGTTGGACGTCATCGGCGTACTTACATTAACTCTAAGGCTATAGAAATATGGAGAAAACGTGTAACCAATTTGTATATCGAAGAAGAGATTATTATCAAGACAGATACTTAGAAATTTAATACTGTCTTTTGGAAAGATACTAACAGCCATAACTTAAAAAACACCCATGAAGAAGGTGTTGTCTACACGGTGAAACCCCCCGAAAAATTTCAATTTGATATAAAAAGTATACTACTTTTGTTACGAATATCGCATATTATCCCTTTATTAAGTATTTATTTATTTATTTACGTTGGTTTCCATCAATGTTTGCAACATACAATTAAAATGTATAGTGTGCGTGGATACAGAAATGCAAGACATTACAATATAGATATAAATATCAAAATTTCAACATGAATCATATCATTTGCAGTCAAAAAGAAGTACTTATGTATTACGGCACACAACAGGCCAAGGCTGAGGAGACCCGGTGCCGTATAACAAGACCTGCTCTGTAACAAAGAGCTGTTGATAGTGAAAACACTGGAGAAGCCGACCTCGCTATGTAAAAAATAACTAAAAAATAGAGAAAATGACAAATTACTATCATATTCTTTTATTTTGATAAATTTTATGATTTAAAAATATCTTGTACGTAAATATCATCGGCTGAATTTAGCGACGTATCGGGCTTGAAGTGGCGAACGCATAACCAACTAACATGAATAACATATAAATACTTTCTCAAAGTATACATAGATAAACACGCCACACACACACAGATGATACAACAGTGGAAAAGGTAATCCCTGAAATCACTGGCATAAAAGACTTTAGCAGGGGGTCACACGTAATTTGCTTATAATATAAATAATAGAACTCGTCTTCGTTCGTTCGTTCCCGGTTGAGGAATTTGACAATTTTCAGTAAAAAAATATACACGTACGTACCATCACGCCATTTCCTTGTCGGGGTAAGGAAAGGGGATAAAATGCCAGACTTTCCAATATCGACACACATATTTCGTATCTTCCACGCCCATACACCTTCTCATACAACGATTTCTCTGATTTTCTAAGATCCCTTCTTTCAAAATATCATACATTTTATCCAACCATTCTTTCCCTGATCTTCATCTACCACACGTTCGACTCGCATTTGCCCTATAACATATATTTGTTCTGTTTGTCTTTCTTCAATCATTTGCTCTCCATGTCCAAACCATTTCAGAGTGGTCTTCTTCATCTTCACACATCAGCCTTAAGTTCACATTCCTCCTGAGCACAAACACTCAAATGCTGAGCCATTAAGATGATAACTATTCTCCGACATGCTCGTAAGAAGGGAATTAATAAGAATTGAACAAGCATCCAGTTTTAAGGTAGATTGAATAAAACAACTCTGTAAAGTTGAATTTCCATTAGATTTAATACAACGTTATTATCGTCTCACATATTTTTTGAAGATTTTAAAATTTTACATTCCAGCTTAATCACAATTAGCCCAGATCACCCTTCGCTGAGAGGGAAACTGGGGCTCGAGTCCCTCGCGGTAATGAGGAATTATTTCACGCTGAGGTGACGCCACTCCGCGCTACAGCCTCCTCATTGCCGGATAAACAAGGAAAATATTACACCGTACGTTTATAGCAGCTGGATCTAATTTTAATTTTAAAAAGATCAGGAAAAAATAATTAAAAAATTACATTCGTTACCTTTAATATACGTATGATGAGTGTAGGTATGTTATTTGGAACGCGCACCTCGCCTCTCTGTGGGTGCACTCAAGCTTATTGGACTATCAAATTTATCTCACCATGAGAGTTTTAAAAGCGAACTTTTTAACATCAATTTTATACTTTCGCCCTGTTGTAATTTTTGCGGCCATCTGGATCAATCCGCAGATAATTTTTTGTAGGAATCTCCACTTAACCTTTAGATCGATCGGTTCATCTTCGGACCGATTGACTACTCCGATCGATCGGCGTCAAAAGATAGTTTTGCTGCACTCGAAATTTATGTGAAAGTACTGGCAACTTGTTTAAACTCTAGGCCTTAAGCCGCTTTTGTAAGTATATAATATACTATACTGCGCTACGAGTACTTTTCCTTCTCCCGTGATGTACTCGTAAGTAAGATCTTAAATCCGTTGTGGCAACTATTGTTTTCACACCCATATGTGTTGCCACCGAAGGAGGAGTCCCTTTGGAATGTTCCTTCTTCATAATTACGTAACATCGCGCTCACAATAAATAAATAAGGTTTTGATCTTCTAGTAAATATGTTATTGCGCTAGTTTGGACTTATCTTTTGTATGTACAGATTTCTCATGTTACGCAAAGAGGGTCGGCCTTTTAAGGAAGAATGTCAACCAGAATTCTTCTCATACTGCTAGTCATTGCCGTCAATATATTCACAATGTCACTCAGTTGGTACAATATATACCACGCGTGACTGAGTGTTTATCTATGATATTCGTTCTGCACGTTGGTATGTAGAACAGAGGGTGATTCGTTGCCTGGCTATATTTATTAGGAACATATAAACTTTGCGCTTCTAGTATCGCGGGACAGTTAAAGCAACCTTGAAAAACCTTTATTAGGAATATCGCAATGGATTCTCGCCTTCTTGTTTCGAGGCTTCTATAGTTATTTAGCGGGATGCTTAATTTGATACGTCGTGATGATATTGATTTGTTTTGTATTTTAAATAAAATACGTCGATTCAGGAATGCGGTAAAAGTGAGAGTGAATAGTCGATAAATAATAAACAGAAATGAATGGTCAAGCGAATAATAACAAGTGCCCTTTATTCAACGATAAGTAGGTATATATAGAATTTCAGAACGGGACGCGTGACTACGTCCGCGGTAAATCTCGATCTCACTCCTGCGCGTGCTGAGGTGGTCGCAAGCGCTGCGGATAATACAGTGGGTCGGATATTTATTGTCGAAACGGCGAGACGGCGTGATATGTTCTCTTTCTACCTTGGAATGCGATGTAAATATTATTTGCATGTAAACAGTGTTGACGTTCTGGTATGTGACAATTGTGCATATCCAGAGGTTGATTCATCGGTCGTTGACCCTGCATGTTGACAATATTTTAGGGGCGTGGGTACCCTACAGTTACATACCGTGAAAAGTTCAACATGGTGCACATATTTTGGGTAATCACCCTTTGTTCTGTACCATATACGTATTTAAGGCTTTTTTATATTTGTTCAATATTATTCTTACATTTGAGCTGATGAGGAGCCCAAACTGCAGATGCTTATCCCTATTTAGTTCTAATTCAATAGTAATATAAGTTTCGAAGGATATTATGTTGTTCGCCATACTAGCGCGGGTGGCGAGATCGAACTGAACTGTGGGTTTCTGAAGTCAGAGATATTATTGAAAACTTTATGACTTGTACGAAGATGCTAGTGTTGCTTGACATCATACTATTTTGGACGACCCCCGTGGTCTATACTTGAGAAAATGTAGTATGGTTCCTGTGACAGTTCACAAATTTGCCCCAATACAACCTTGTAACGACGTTCAGTAATTTTAATTATTTTATCAACTTTAATAATATAAGCCTCGATTCTAATAAATAGCAAGTTATTTAGGTAAATACATTACATAAAACTAACAATAATGACAAATTAATACATCTCGTTACAAATTAGCAAAAATGTGTCAGTTTGTTAAAATCAAATAATATTTGGTGGCGTTTGTCAAAAGTCTGCATTGGTTAGGAATGGGGTATACGATAATTGGATTTTCGATTTTTTATACCTAAAATTAAATGTTCGTAATTAGTATTAATTCATAAGGGATCTTGGCCTATTCGAAGATAGATACAAATCATACAATACATTAGAAAGTCAGTATAATGTAAATTAGGAATTAAAACGCCAGTTTAGAGAAAAACTATTTTTCGATTCATAAAAAAACGATTCGATTTGTAAAAAAAACGATTTTACCCCCGTCCTTTTGAGACATGACATTTCAAATGTCACAGGAACCATACTACATTTTCTCAAGTATAGTCGACAAAACGTTAGTCTTCCGACTCGGATATTGCGGGTTTAATTCTTATTGGTATTCATTTATTGTAATCGGATCTAGTCCGAGTTTTGCTAAAAAAATAATTATAAATTTATTGATAGCAGCAAAGTATTGTATATAAATATATATCCTGAAAAAACACATGTATGTTAAGTCAATGGAAAAGAGAATACGTTATAGAGAGGAATTATCAACCTAGGTGTATTTCATAATGTGCTCCCAATCGCGTTATATTCCCACTCATCGGAGGGCGAACTTTACCGCGAACACTTCAGATGTTTTTCAGCCTACCCCCATGTACGTTTAAATTATAGGAAAAAAAATATTAATTAATTGAAAATAAATAAGCAGTTTACAAAATTATTAACACAATAAATATGGACGAAAATTATTTAAAATCGAAATGCACACATACAATCCAGGAAATAACATAAGTGTTCAAATTAAATACGGGCGGCCCCCTTACTTTCGCACATAATTGATTCCTGAAAATGTGTGCGAATGTTGAATGTTCGAAAGTAAAGAGATGTAAAAAACATCAAAAATTCTATTTTTAAATATTTATTTATCAATAATAATATTTATTTATCAATAATATATTTAAAATATTTATTTATCAATATACATAATTAAGTTAACGAGGCGTGTTTAAGTGCTTTCAGGTGTTTTCTTTATAAACTTGTCAAGAGTTAGTTGAATACCAGCCTTTTTTTTTCTTTTCTTGGTCAAGTGTTCTATAACATGCCGTGTCTTTCTCAATCGCCCTACGTACTTGAGATATATAGGTACGTTCTCCATTGGGATCACACTCTTCCATGATAGTCAAAAATTGGTCAAGATGCATGAAGACTTCATTCATATTTTTAATTGTCAAAGTCTTGCCGATTTTATCAGCTTCTTCGTCACTTTCATTGTGTATTTCATTTAACTATTGTTGCTCAATTAAGTATTCATTTGACAGAGGTACTGAGTGAGATTCAATCAACTCATTAACATGTTTGTTGTTGACGTCCAAGTTTAGTTCATTAATTAGGCTAACTATTTCATATGTGATGGTTTCTGGAGTTTTTCCAGAATTTATAAAATCCCTCATAATTTATGGGCATAATTGTTTCCAGGGACCTTTCATTGTTGACTCTTTTATTTCATCCCACGAGTCTCCAATATTGTTTATTGCGTTCCATATATTATAGTTCTTCTAAAAAAAGTAGGAGCGACTGCATGGAAGCGAACAATTTTTGCATTATCGACAAAAATGTTTAAAAAATTGAATTATAAAAAATGTGCGAAATAGCGAATTGTGCGAAAGTAGAATGTGCGAAAGTCGAGGACCGCCTGTAATATTTAACATATTTCTGGTTAGTTGGAAGATATTTCCGCGTGGCAATAAACCCGTCAGGTTGTATTGTATAAGACGAAAGACTTATGAAATATAATACAACATTTTGTTTAGAAAAACGAACGTTAAGTAACTTTCAACAATATATTGTAATATTGTGGTTTCCTATTTTCATGTTTTTTTTGCATTATGCCCATATCACATTGCAAAGAGAAAGAGAGAGATTTTTTTTCTATTTTTTCTCCCAAAACAAAGTAAGAAACGTGCTTGAACCTTCTGAGAGCCTTGTTCGGTTATTTTTCTTCCCTCCTTTCCACTCTGTTTCCTCTTCATTTCTTTTCTCCACCCCTCAGTTCTTCTTCTGCGGTCTTGCTATTTTTGTTCTTCGCTATTTGTCACGTTTGTGATTACTCGCCTAGTCCCTCAACCCCCAACTCAAGTGTTGGAACACAAATTATAAAGATCACAAAATGAGTTTGTTGGTCTGACAGTTGAAAGGTCTCTGAACCCTGACAGTTAAAAGGTCTCTGAACCCTGTTTAAAAATACCACTGTAAAATTTTAGAATTATGTTATTCTTACCGATCATCCTTTTTTATGTTTCTTTCATTTTTTAGACTGCATTTGTAAAACCTACCTGGCTTATCACAGGCATACGCCTAGTTAGGCAAGGGAGTGATTTGTATATTTCATTGCAAGAATTAAAAAGTATAAATATTTTTTTTAAACTATGAGTGAGTGTTTGCCGAGTTTTTGTGTAAACACTGTGAAAAATTATGTGTATTCAAATATATAATACATGTAATTAAATTAAAATTCTGACCAATTTACTTGAAAATATATAACTAGAAGATGAGTCGCTTATAAGTCGAAACTATTTGGGTTTAAATATACGAGTACATTGTCAACTGGATCAAACAATATTTTAATTTAATTATACTTGAACTATGAGTTATAATACGCCTGTCTGTCTTCCTCGAGGGTGGTGGGTTAGATTTTCATTGGTACAGGATTTTTCAAAAAGGGTTCGTATTTGGTCTTTAATAAAGCCTTGTTTAACACCATTGCCTTGTTTAACACAGATCGCCACTTGCTAATAAACCTGCAAGTTTGTACTGTATTGAACGAAAGTTAAATATAATATTTTTCAATGAATGCTTTTGTTGAAATTTTATTGATTTTATTTGTTTTGAATTAATTTTTGTGATTCCATTTAATTTATCCTTAAAACCGTATTCGATGGACTTGGAATGAGTTAAACAAATAAATATTCCATTGAAAAGCATCAATATGTCGTATTTCCTACTTTGCGTAAACTGCAAGACAATATAATGGCATTATTTGCCTGAAATAATATGACTCGGCGTGCTGAATTGAATTTTATGCGTTACAATAAATAACGTCACCCACGCCTCTCTCGGCCAAAAGACACACGGCTTTTGAAGCGATGGCATTTTTCACTGTGCGCACAACCTTTTCTGTTTATTGTTTTTTCTTTCAGATTTCCATTGTCTCTTCACCCTTTCAGCGATGTTAATTTTATGGAGGACAAAAGACGTTTAGTCTCCCATCGACTGTATTGCGAACAAGACCATCGGAGTTCATAAAACTGCTGCGCCAAATTTAAATTCGACGTTACGATTTCACTTTCAGATGAATCTTACTGGATTCGGCGTTTCGAACTTTTTGATAATAATGCTAATTTATGTTGTTTTTATTGTATTCTGCTTTCGTTGTATACAGTATACCACCTGACTTGTTTATTGCCTTGTGACAATCTCTTACAATAAACCAGAAACATGTTAAAGAAACCTGAAATGAAAACCTGACCGTTGCCCTTTTAAAAAAAATGGAGATCGAATCCGCAACCTCAGGGTCGGAAACAGGTTCATACCGACTAAGCCACGATGCTAGTCGTATGTTACTGTTAACATTTGAATAGTTGAAGTAAAATAGGCACTAAGTACCAAAAAAAAAACAAAAAAAATAAGTATGCAGTTTCGTTCTATATAACATATAGAATGAAACTGCATACTTATTTTACTTCAAGTGCTCCACTGAAGATGAGGTGAAAGCCTTGAAACCGGTAGGGTTATACCGTTACAAAAAAGTGGAATAAACAGTGTTTGATAAAAACAAATTACAATGTCTTTAAACCCCCACAACGTTAATGCCTTAACTATAAATAACATAACCATTCATTTGTTAATTTTGTCTCGTACCATTTAGTAACCATAGACCACTCCAAATTTGACTTATCTCAAATAATTTGAACATATATACGAATTCTATTGACTCGAACATACCAAAAGAGATGGGTCACATAGAACTCCCGTCATTGATCTAAACTTCATCCATCCTACACTAATTCTATGTATTACATCTGCTGCACATCCTCCATCGCTATGGATGTGTGACCCAAGATATGAAACGAACACTAGTTGACAGGAAGAAATTGCTTTATAGCAATAAATCTGAAAGATGTATTTGCATGAAGTATTAAAATATAACCCGCTTACAAAAAAAATATAACTCGCTAAAAAGCTTACAAATTAAAATAACCTAAAAAATAAAACAATATACGAGTATACTTTTATTGATTAGGTTTCCATATGTCAGCGTAACACGTGTAAAAATACGTATATATCATTGTTTTTGACAATTTGACACGTGATCAGATCTAGTTGTGCTTAGCTGTCAATAACATTGACAAAACAGACAGGTTTTATCCGAGTTTGGTTTTCAATAAACCGAATTGTCATTTGGAGTCCATGTATATTCGTTATGTACCGCGATCCCCAAATAAAGGGCATTAATATTCTTTGTGCGAAATAAAAAAAAAAAAAGGATAATTTAAAAAAAATGTGCGGGAAAATGTCGAAAAGTCCAATTCGTTTGAGAAATATATGACTGTGATGTATTTTTGTTGTGCGAATTTGAATATCGCGGTCTTCGTCTTCTTTTCTTGTCAAAAGCGCTGTATTATAATACTTCTTCCTAGAATTCTACCACCTGGAAAGCACTAGGTGTTCTAGCAATCATGTCATATTCCGTGCAAGACACCAGCTGCTTGGGCACTGCAGCAATGGTCGCTTCCTGGGAGCCGAGGTGCTGTCGTGGGAGGACTATGGGACAGGACAATCGGGAGAACGCCGGAACCTGACGATGCTGCCAGGACCGCTAACGTGAGATAGAATCCCTTTAGATATGTTTGCCTGTGACATCTAACATCTTGAGATAACTTCGGCGACGTAGCGGGATGGGGGGACTAAACAACTAAAGTGAATATAACTACACAAATACTTCCTCAAAGTGTACACAGATAAACTCCCCACAAACACACACAGATGACACAACGGTGGAAAATGTAATCCCTGCAATCACTGACATAAAAGACTTGAAACGTGGGTCTCACGTAATTTTTACTTTCAATATAAATATCAGAACTTGTATTCGTTTATTCGTTATAAATATTGATTAATAACTATAAAACGACAATTTATTTATCGCCATTTAGATAGCAAACTCTCTTCAAGGGCGCTCTAACTTGGGATTCAAACTATTATTGACAGATTAAAGATATCTTAGCAAAATGTCCCTTAAAGGTATATGATGATTTTGATTGTTGGTAAATAAATAAAATACGTTAAATCGCAATGCAGAAGGAGAGAGTGAATGAATGTTTTATTTGAGAGTACGTGGGTATTTATAATATTTCAGAATGGGCGCGGGAGTGCGCCCGCGATATATTTTTATCTCGCTTCTGTGCGTGCAGAAATGGTAAATTGAAGTATTGTAGATATCGTAAATAGTATTGTGGGTAACAATTTATTAACGGAACCGGCGAGACAGCGTGATGCGTTCTCTTTCTACTATGGAATGCGGCGCGATGTCCGGCCGCGTCAATGTTTTGGCATGTGACCTTCGGACTGTTAAATATAATTTATCGAGGTATCCAAAGGTCGTTTCGTCGGTCGTTGACCGTATGTGTTGACAATATTCAGCGACGACCGTGGATCCCTACAATATTATAAGTTGAGTGTAAGGGCAGGAAGGTTGTGAAGGTGACCATTGGATCAGATACTTCCCCACATCTGCATATGTTCAGAAAAACACATTTGGTAAAAAAACACACAGACTTACTACAAAGAAACCTTTGTATATCTTCCGATATGTATGTGATAATAACACGTTCGGGCTTAGGTGTAGTGTAATATATGAGTGTAGCGTTCATACACTATCATGTTGTCTTGGAAATATTATGTACCAAGTGATATGGACGAACGTAGTTACCAGCCATCGATTCATCAGCCTTCGGACGTAGCTACCAGCCATCGGTTCCATTAAAAATGATTTGAAGAAGTCTAGTCGGACCTGTACATTTCGTATACCATATACTCTAATCATGAAACATACCTTTAAGATTTTCTAGTTTGACCCGATTTCGATTGCTTCTTGTTCTTTGCATATATACGACGAATTAATATTACGTACTTTTTTCATGTTACATTATGAAATGGTATGCTCTTTTCATGTTACACTATGAAATGGTATGCTCTTTTCATGTTACATTATGAAATGGTATGCTCTTTTCATGTTACATTATGAAATGGTATGCTCTTTTCATGTTACATTATGAAATGGTATGCTCTTTTCATGTTACATTATGAAATGGTATGCTCTTTTTGGGTGTAATGTGATTATAGTGGGATTTTTATATATTTAAGAAAGCTATTATGGTAGAATTTTTTATACTTATGGCTGCTTATGATCGTTCTATTTATGTTTCTTAAAAACTTATAACTCTTTATTTGTTTCTTTGGTGAAACCCCGACCTTAGAATGGGCGTACGCCGAATTCGACAGGGGAGGGCTTTGTACATTACATTGTAAAAATTAAAAAGTATAAATATGTGTTCAATAACTAAAAGTATAAATATGTGTTTATTTACTAAAAAGTATAAATATGTGCTCATTGTATTTTTTTTATATATTATTTATAGTTAAGGCATTAACATTGTGGAGGTTTAAAGACATTGTAATTTGTTTTATCAAACACTGTTTATTCCACTTTTTATAACGGTATACCCCTACCGGTTTCAAGACTTTCCCCTCATCATCAGGGGAGCCCAAACAAGACATTGGAAGCATAAACAAGATCTTGTTTGTGCTCCCTGATGATGAGGTGAAAGCCTTGAAACTGGTAGAGTTATACCGTTACAAGTAATGAAATGAACAGTGTTTGATAAAACAAAAAAATATAAATATATGTTCATTACCTAAAAGTATAAATATGTGTTCATTAACTAAAAGTATAAATATGTGTTCATTAACTAAAAGTATAAATATGTGTTCATTAACTAAACAGTAAAAAAATGATGATACGAAAACTACAAACACCGATCACTTATTTGATAATTTAATATACAAATGGTAAAATTATCTTTTTTACAGTAATTGGACGATTTTTGTAATTTTTGACGTCTAAATTCCCAACGTATGTTCTTCGCCTCTATGTATTTTAAATTAACTTACCCCCAGTTACACACAGCCCATGTGTATGGATTATACAAATATGTGGTAGATCGTTATATTCGTAGTAGGGGTTGCACTCAATGGGGCAATTTATATAAATATCTTTGTATAGACTGATTTGTAATAGTTGACATATTTTCATTGCTTTACTACATCCTTATGCAACCCACCGCCCCCTCTTATCTCGCCGAAAATAACAGTCTTTCCAAAGATGTTCTTTGCCAGCGTGTAGACCTACTCCAACAGGAAAATGGTGTGATGGTATGTATGTATGTTTCACATTTGTAAGTGAAGTATATCTCAACGCTCTGAGTTGTTATTTCCATGGCAATTGTCGTCACCTTGGCTTTTTGTTAATTTGTATTGAGTGTTTCTAAACACAGTGAAGGTGTTATAAATCAAACTGATTAGGATATTCAGCCTTCGTGGATGCCGGAGGACAATCATATATTACTTTTTTCATTAGGATCAATTTGAAGTAAGCAGTTTATTTATTCTGAGTTATTTGCCTACTGCCTGCCCTGAAACATCGCGTGCGCCCGAATAATGGATATTATGCCATATACCGTAAGTCACAAGAATTTCGGTCGAGCCATATAATTTTTATTTGATGGATATCGTTAAATTACTTTTTGATTCAAATGTTTTTGCCATAAAACTGAGACGGTTTAACCTATTTCACTCTTTGACTCAGTTTTTTATGGTATTTAATGTAGTTATGATGAATAAAAGAAAGATTATTCATAGATTTACAATAACATAATTGTGTTACACTTTTGTTTTATACAGTAAAATGTAAATCAATATACGAGTACTTTAACTTCTTACACGATTTAAGACCTCTTATAAAAAATTGGGCTGATCCAACCCGAAACCTCCGGATTGGAAGTCAAACGTTATTTTAACTAAGCCACGGAGGCTGTTGTGTATGTTACTCGTATGTATTGGATTTTATTACACTCTCGTTGTATACAGTACAACCTTGCGTTTTTATTGCCTTCTCTTTCAATCTTCTTCTTCTAGATCTTGCGATCTGTTTAAACAGGATTTCAGTTTTGGTCCTGTGACGAAGATGTCCAACTTTTTCTCCATCTCTTTGGTGGACGTCCGGTGGTCGACGACCCTCTGGAAAGTCGTGCATTAGAATCTTAGGTATTCTCGCGGGGTCCATCCTCTCAATGTGGTCCCTCCAGAATCGTATTTTCTGCCTACTCCATCTCACGATGTCCTCAATGTTACAACTTCTGCGAATTTCCTCATTAGGTATCCTATCTCTAAGGGTTCTACCTACGACAGGCCGCAGTGTTTTCATTTCTGTTGTTCTGAGGAGGTGTTTCGTTCTTACAGAGTCTGTTCTTGCTTCGATTCCATTAGTCATAACAGGTCTTATCCATGTTTTGTGTATTCTGACTTTGCTTTCCCACAACATGTGTTTATTGCCCCAAACAGTGTTCCTCAGGCATCCGGAGATACATGATGCTTTATTGGTCTGTTATTTGACTTCAATATACAGATTGTTGTAGCTAGATATATCCACACCCAGGTATTTAAACTTCATGACCTGTTCTATGGGTGTATTGTCCACAACCAATTTGCATCTAAGAGGCTGTCTGGATATTGTTAGACATTGTGTTTTGCCGACGGATATCGTCCTGTTATATCTCTCAGATGCAAGATGGAACCTATACAGCATTTGTTGTAGATCGTCTTCACTTTCAGCTAGTATAGTTGCGTCGTCAGCATAGCATACCATGCTGATGAACTTTTTGGCCATCCTATATCCGAGATCAAGAGATGTGACCTTTATGCGATGCGACCTCTTTCAATCAAGTAGAAATATCTTTAAGAGATCTTAAGTGAAAACCAAACTGGTATCCTTTAAAAAATCTGGGTTAAGACAAGCGTCTCACCGCCTTAACCACGGAAGTCGTATATAGTAAATAATGGTCGGAATAGGAAACTAACAAATAGGATTGAAAGTTATCCTAAACCCATAAGCCAAATGTGTTGCTATCACATATCGAAAGTTATCCTAAACCCATAAGCCAAATGTGTTGCTATCACATATCGAAAGTTATCCTAAACCCATATGCCAAATGTGTTGCTATCACATATCGAAAGTTATCCTAAACCCATATGCCAAATGTGTTGCTATCACATATCGAAAGTTATCCTAAACCCATAAGCCAAATGTGTTGCTATCACATATCGAAAGTTATCCTAAACCCATATGCCAAATGTGTTGCTATCACATATCGAAAGTTATCCTAAACCCATATGCCAAATGTGTTGCTATCACATATCGAAAGTTATCCTAAACCCATATGCCAAATGTGTTGCTATCACATATCGAAAGTTATCCTAAACCCATATGCCAAATGTGTTGCTATCACATATCGAAAGTTATCCTAAACCCATAAGCCAAATGTGTTGCTATCACATATCGAAAGTTATCCTAAACCCATAAGCCAAATGTGTTGCTATCACATATCGAAAGTTATCCTAAACCCATATGCCAAATGTGTTGCTATCACATATCGAAAGTTATCCTAAACCCATATGCCAAATGTGTTGCTATCACATATCGAAAGTTATCCTAAACCCATAAGCCAAATGTGTTGCTATCACATATCGAAAGTTATCCTAAACCCATATGCCAAATGTGTTGCTATCACATATCGAAAGTTATCCTAAACCCATAAGCCAAATGTGTTGCTATCACATATCGAAAGTTATCCTAAACCCATAAGCCAAATGTGTTGCTATCACATATCGAAAGTTATCCTAAACCCATATGCCAAATGTGTTGCTATCACATATCGAAAGTTATCCTAAACCCATATGCCAAATGTGTTGCTATCACATATCGAAAGTTATCCTAAACCCATATGCCAAATGTGTTGCTATCACATATCGAAAGTTATCCTAAACCCATATGCCAAATGTGTTGCTATCACATATCGAAAGTTATCCTAAACCCATATGCCAAATGTGTTGCTATCACATATCGAAAGTTATCCTAAACCCATAAGCCAAATGTGTTGCTATCACATATCGAAAGTTATCCTAAACCCATATGCCAAATGTGTTGCTATCACATATCGAAAGTTATCCTAAACCCATATGCCAAATGTGTTGCTATCACATATCGAAAGTTATCCTAAACCCATAAGCCAAATGTGTTGCTATCACATATCGAAAGATCTGCTGAGGTAGACAGAGGGAACTGAGTGTCAGACTAGCTTATAACTACGGACATATTTCACCTCTTCCACCTCCATATATCTTCTAATACAGCTCCGACGATTTATCTTCATTTTGTCAAAATATTTGTTTTGTTAGTATTTCTTCAATCATTTGTTCCACATGCCCAAACCATCTGAGAGTACTCTTCTTCATCTTACTCAACACGTCAACTTTAAGTTCACATTCACTTCTAAACATTCCGTATTCTATATTCTATTATTCTGTATTCTGTCAAACATTGTCACCCCATCTATTTTATGACGACAGCAAGTTTTAGTATGTTTTTCACGTCCATGTTTTACTCCCATACTCCCAAATTGGTTCTTAAATAATGTTGAGGACTATCGGATCTTAACAGATTTTGATTATTTTCAATTTGAGTAAATATATTTTAGTGCCCCATTAACTTTAACGTCTATCGCTACATTCCGTTCAATATCCCTCTCAATTATTACATAATGTGAGAAAATACTACCTTTATAACTATTCCATAATGTGAGAAAATAGTACCTTAATAATTATTCCATAATGTGAGAAAATACTACCTTCATAGCAGAATTCTTCAACATCCTCTAATCTTTCATTACTCACCAATATATGACATTTACTTTCATTACTCACCAATATATGACATTTACTTTCATTACTCACCAATATATGACATTTACTTTCATTACTCACCAATATATGACATTTACTTTCATTACTCACCAATATATGACATTTACTTTCATTACTCACCAATATATGACATTTACTTTCATTACTCACCAATATATGACATTTACTTCTCGCGCACTTTTATATCACCATGACTTATACATATTATATTTTACTGTAGAAAATATATATTTTCCAGCCCTTGACTACCTCAGCCATTTCGATATATATCAAACTACCTTTATTATTTCTGCGATTTTGTCTCATTAAATAATAAAAATTAATTAATAAAGTTTCAATGAGACATTATATCGGTGTATTTATTCCCAATCCTTACTATTGTTTTTTTTTATTCTGACAAAACGTTCAAATTGAATTGACACGAAAAATATATATTTTTTTGTTTTTAAATGCGATTTGGCGAAAATATGTTTTATTCGAGCGTTTCATGTGATTTATTGAATATTTGCGGCGCTAGAACTTGCGGATTTTTCGGATTTCATTCACCAAAATGTGATTTCTTTTATTTTATTTGGCATTTCCCAAATATTCACGATCCGTTTTTGCCTTCGAAATACCAGTTTTTTCTTTGTTTGTTTTTTTTTTCTATCAAAACATTGTAATTTGTTTAAATAAAATCGCTTTCATTATCATTGGAGTTTTTTGTTTCTTCGAAAAAAGGATAAAAGATTCAAAACTCATTATTACGTGGCTCGAAACTAACTTTTTTTAACTTCCCACGTATTGTTTATTACCTGTGACTTTTCAATTTGTTTTGTAGATAACGTAACACTAAATCTACGAATATATATACTCTATATGGAGAGCTCGTCTTCTGCACACCATGTCTTTATTGGGATAGGCACAGAAAACATATCTCTACTTAATTCTATCCTAGCAAACATATTTCTCTTATGTTGATCCTTACACTTCGTCATGCATATTCTCATATTATAAAGGCTTTTCTTTCTTATCTCATTCAGGATTAGATTAATTTAATTATATCACGTTTTCTAGGTATTTCTCCACTCTTTTCGTATCTTATTTATTCAGAGTATTTTAGTAAATATTTCTTAATTTAACACTTCTTTGTATAATATAATATAATAATTTGGTGTGCTAATTGCCAGGTGGTAATCTCTTCTAACAGATCAGTCAAATATAAAGAAAGGAAGTCACATGATAGAAAATAATATTAAATTCTTTATTTTTTTTTTTCAAAATTCATAAATAGTATACATTTAAAAAATACTAGTGAGATATCGTCAATTAAAAGAAGAAGAAAAGGATGGTGAATAGGAAAGAAAATATGCTGCATTATGGACTTGAAATTATATTAATTATGTCTACATGGCCAAACTATCTCTGGTGAACTGATATATAAAACACTCGTTTGAAAAAACTATCAACGCTGAATATAACACGATGTGTTTTGTGTTTTTTAGCAAATAGCTGTACGACTTAAAATACGCAAACAATTGATAAAAGTGATTTGCAAATAATTGGCTTTTGAAATTTAAATACTTATCAATCCACCGATTTTAGTTTCATTTAATGTAATATATTTGCAACTTCACCAATTCGTATTGAAATGATTTTTTTTTATCATAGAAAGACATTTTTTGAAAAAAATATTTGCTTCATGAAGGAACAGAGATTTATCATGTGTTTTAAGCAGTGTTAAAATACTGCGTTAAAATTAACACACTTTGTCCTAAAATTACCTGTTAAATAGTAGTGGCGTTACTACTTTTAATGCGGTGTCTTTACTAGCATGCTACGTTTGATTGAAAATTAGCGGTAACTATGCAACTTTTGCAGTGTAATTTTGACAACACTGATATTGTTAGTAGGTTATAAAAAGGCCATCTTTCTCCACTAAATGGCATCAAAATTACTTTGTTTTTACTAGTTTCGGCGTTATATTAAAACGTTCTGAATTGTAATAACTTTTTTTTAATAATTAAATGTTAATTTAAAATACCCCATTAAGTTAAAAATAAAGCCTTTAAATGTGGAAACGTAACTCAACGACCAAAAATATTTTCCTAAAGAGATATGTTGAAATATTGTATTAGGTAAAATAGCGTTTAAACGAAAAAAAAAACAATGCAGGGCAATTTGATTTGAAGATTTCAATTGCAGATTTTTATTTCGAACTTATAAAAAAACCGATAAAAATGTCAACTTGTAATTTTTGTATTATTAAATTACATCCCTAATAAAATCATCCTATGTTTTATTCATAACAAATTCAAATTGAATATAAACCACAAAAAAAAAAAAAAATTTACAAAATACCATCTGTATTATAACGGTATTTTTAAAAAAATCTTCTGATTTTCTGAAAAATTGAGAATACTAACGAACACAGTCAAGCGAATCATCGATTGAGTGAACTTTTTAACCTGTTGATGTCCGACTAAAGGTACAATACCAATAAGTAACCAACCACATTACATTTTTTCCCCCTACAACTAAATCGTAGTACGCATTATTATCTATGGTATAGTTTTTCCTGACTTGTCTATGCAATTTAGAATAAAGATATTGTTTTTTTATTTATACGTGACTTTAAATCAGTTTCCCGAAAGTGCAAAATAATATTTAGTTGATTTTGAATTTAAGCTATTATTTCCTAAAACGTCACATATTCAACTTTTCATTGTTATTTATTTTAATAATTGATTTTAAAAACGGTAACAAATACAACAAAAACAAAGGATGAATGAACAACCATGAAATGTGACTCAACACAGATATGGAACAATAGCTGGAACAATTCTGAGAGAAGGGACAATTAATGCCAATAATCTGCGTAATACGAGTATAATACATCAAATAAATGGTTAACACAAGAAATAGGACACTGACGTGTGCTAGTCTTACATAAGAATTAAGTTAAGAAAGATTTATTATACTCAGTGATTTAGTAGAAAATTACATTTATCCCTACTGATACTCTGAACTTCGTCCGAAGTTAAAAAACATAGTAAATCTAAAAATATGTATCGCTGGAATAACGCATTGTCGATAATTATTAAGATACTCTTATTTGTTATTACAAATACTGCAGTATTTTTTTTTCGCTTTTGTAAACAAAACGAGACGCGCTCTTTAATAATTAAATCATTAATTTTAAATAATTTATTTTGATCCACAATTAATCAAATAATTTCTCTTAATCCATGTTCAGTTAACAAGCGATATGTCGATCTGTATTGTTGTGTTTAATGTGATCTTTTAGTGTGATTTTTTTATAAAAATGTGTAGTTAGCTCCGTGAATATTCTATATGCGCGCACCGTTTTATATCATAATAGTTTTAAACAGTTCAGAAACGTAATTAAAAACATCATAAACCGTACATGGCACGGGCAAATCATCTAGTATTATTATACGAGGCATATCCAGAAAGTAAGTGTACTGAATTTTTGTAGGTTATAATTTTTTTTATTTAAAAAAAAAATTATGTGGTTACCGTAGTACATATGTAAGCTATTTTTCGACATAGTCGCCATTCCTCTCAATGCAGGTGGTGAAGCGGGGTATCAACTTTTTGATGCCTTCCTCGAAGTAGTTTCCCGCCAACCCCTCCGTCCACTACTCCAATTCCTCCTTTAGCTTCTCGTCGGTTCAAAACCTTTTTCCACCCATGTACAGCTTCAGGGAGGTAAAGAGATAGTAATCTGAAGGTGTTAGGTCAGGGGAATGCGCGGGATGGTTCAGGACATCCCATTTAAACGAGGCGAACAGTTCCTTCGTGGCGTTGGCCGTGTGTGATCTGACATTGTCATGCAGCAGGCAGACTCCCTTTGTCAGCATGCCTCTCCTCTTGTTCTGAATCACCCTCCGCAATTTTTTTAGGGTCTCACAGTATCTTGCAGAGTTGATAGTCTCCCCTTGAGGCATATATTCAATTAAAATTATGCCTTGACAGTCCCAAAACACGGATGCCATGATTTTCTTAGCTGAAATTGTGGTTTTGAACTTTTTGGCGGAAGGTGAAGAGGTGTGACGCCACTGTTCAGACTGCTTTTTGGTTTCAGGCGTGTAGTGTGCAGCCCAAGTTTCATCTCCAGTAACGATGGAGCGGATAATTTCATCTCCATGGAGTTTGCAGCGCCTCAAAAACTCTTGCCTTTTTACAAAATTTCGCACTTGGCGGGAGATTGGGTTGACATTTTTCACGAAACGTGTTGTCGCGTCGACACTTCTCAACGTACTGACCTCGAACCGGTCTCGTTGCGGAGAGGAAGGGTCAGGCTACACGGAAGTGTAGCCAACATGTCGAAAATAAAATCCATCCGGTCGTGAGAGCCTCAGTACACTTACTTTCTGGATACGCCTCCTATTTAATCTATGTGTACTCGTATAATCATACCGTTGAAAGGCCTGTGACGAAGATGTCCAACTTTTTCTCCATCTCTTTGGTGGACGTCCCGGTGGTCGACGACCCTCTGGAATCTCGTGCATTACAATCTAAGGTATTATCGCGGAGTCCATCCTCTCAATGTGGTCCCTCCAGAATCGTCTTTTCTGCCTACTCCATCTCACGATGTCCTCAATGTTACAACTTCTGCGGATTTCCTCATTAGGTATCCTATCTCTAAGGGTTCTACCTACGACAGGCCGCAGTGTTTTCATTTCTGTTGTTCTGAGGAGGTGTTTCGTTCTTACAGAGTCTGCTCTTGCTTCGATTCCGCAAGTCATAACAGGTCTTATCCATGTTTTGTGTATTCTGACTTTGCTTTCCACCAACATGTGTTTATTGCCCCAAACAGTGTTCCTTAGGCATCCGGAGATACATGATGCTTTATTGGTCTGTTATTTGACTTCATTATACAGATTGTTGTAGCTAGATATATCCACACCCAGGTATTTAAACTTCATGACCAACAAAAATATTGAAACGATTAATATGTAGTAAATTTATAAAAAACTATTAATTAAAATATATGTAAAGGGTATGAAATTTTATAATGAATTCCTGTATCGTTATTGCTATAATGTTAGGCAAACAATGATGCAGGACCATAAAAAGCCTACAGGTCTAAAATAAGAAGAAGAAGAAGATCGTTATTGCTTAGACCATATAAATAATTTTAATGTAATTTATGAATTCATTGATACATAACATATGATGCTAATGGGTTAAACCAAACCTCTATAAAATTTATCTCTTTTCCCCATGATGAAGTTATAGAGGAAGGAGACAAGGGATGGGGCTGCAGAAGGTGGAAGGCTGGGAGTGTTTCCATTGAGCTCAGATACTTTATCTCGGTCCACAAGCTTTAGGCTACGCGGTACCTACACAGCCTCCCAGACCACTGCTCCGATTCCAGGCATGATTGATGTCGGACTAATGAAATTCCTATAATCGGTTACACTTTAATCATCGACACGCTTCTCTGAAGTTACGGTTCATCATTTGAAAGGCGAACACCTTCGAGAAACTTCGAAAAAGCTATAATTTCTACCTCTTTGTCTATTGAACGTTTAATTCTTCAAGAATTTCAGCCATCATTTTGATATAATTCCTTTCTCGACGATCAGACTAGCATATCTGAACCCCAAGCTTCTAATATCCTTAAGTAAAGGGTCTTTCAAATTGAGCGTTTTTTTTGTAGTACTTTTTTTTTTCATTCTTGATTAACACACAATTTGCTTTGATTTCAAACAACTTTTTCTTGGTCATTGAAGTATAATGTAAGAAATAACAGAAAAAAACAATATACGCCAAATGTCCACCCCTTGCAGCTCCACAGATATCCATCCACTCTTTCGTCAAAAAATTCGATGACATTTTGATATAATTGCGGTTCTAACTCACCAATTACGCGAATAATTTCGTCCTTCAGACCAGAAATTGATCGGGGGTCATTCTTATAGACCTGGCTTTTCACGTAACCCCAGAGAAAATAGTCCAACGATGTCAAATCACGTGATCTTGGTGGCCAATTAACATCACCGTTTCCGGAGATTACAATACATAAAATAATTCAACAATTTGAACTCGTTGTTGTATTGTATACGACTCTATTTTTTTAAATGTCATACATTACACTTCACAAATGTGACAAGATCCAGGCAAGTTCACGACGCCATCTGTGTTTTATCTAAAAATTAAAAAATACCCTTTATTTATTTGAGTAGAATAAGGGAAAATCTTGGCTCCGGAGTGCTTTGATTGCACATATCACGAACGTTTTGATAACACGAATCGAATGCCCACTATCCATGACAAGTATAATAGAAAGTTCAATATAAAGTGAGGGGGTCAGGATATTTGATGTGGATGCCACCGGAGTTGACTATGTAAGCCAATTTGTGATAGGCATATCCTATTGCATATAGGGCAAAGAGCTTCAATACTTGTAGCTTGTCCGCGTCTTCTCTCGCCATTAGGTTGCTTATAACTAGCAACAGTTCTACACCATTTGACTCTATCTTCTACTGTTTACTCCCAGTTGTGCTGCGCTTGAATAGTTTTAAGCGTCTCATACAGTAGGTCTTTACGTGTATATCTCTTGCGCTACCCACCGTGCTTTCTTCTGCCTTCCGCCAGCTCCATAGAGATGATGTTTGATGACATATAACGTACGATCCACACATTCTTGGTAGTTCTATATTCTTCTATTCTGATAACACGGTCGATTCACACTAATTGGTTGACCCTTACGATGCTGGCTATTCAATATTTATTTATTTTTATTTAACACTTTTATTGCAAATACAATCTGGCGGGATTATTTCCAGTCGGCAATCTCTTCCAACCAACCAGACAAGTAAAAGAAACAAGTTACGTGGTCGCATAAATAATTCAAATGACTATTCATCCCCACGAAATCCATAAACACATATGTGAGCATATGTCCACGAACCCCATAAAGACAATCACCCAAACATTATTTTTCATATAAAGTGAGATATCATCAATCAAAAGGAAAGGAAGGGATGGTGGAGAGGAAAGGAAAAGAAAAATCAGGAATAAAACACGTTATTTTACTGACTAGAAATTAAGAGTTTTTTTCAGTAGCTTCTTAAAGCATGCCAAGGACGGAGCGAGTCTTATATTGGTTTGTAACTGATTCCAGAGTCTCACTGCATGGACAATAAAGGACGACGTAAAAAAAGAGGAGCGCTGAACTGGAAAGGCCAATAGACAATCTCTGTTTGAGCGTAGCGCTAATCCATAATTGAAAAGACGATGAAAATTTTCGGCGAGATAAGATTTTTTAATTTTTTTTGACATGGCGAGTTTTTTGCCATGTGGCAATCTCTTCCAACCAATCAGAAAGATGTTTTTATAGGTCCTAACATCTGGTAAACACACAAAAATCTCTGCTGGCCGAAATCGTCCTATGTCTCACTCAGTTCCCAGCTCGAATGTCCCTAACCGTTGAAGCGTGTATATCGGTACAAGTTCGAACATAATTTAGTCTTGTTTGTGCTCCCCTGAAGATGAGGTGAAAGCCTTGAAACCGGTAGGGTTATACCGTTACAAAAAAGTGGAATAAACAGTGTTTGTTAAAAATAAATTACAATCTTTAATTTTTATTAAATGTTTCGGCTTTAACTTTTTGGGTTATGTTAGAATATTTAACGATAAATTACTTTGTTATTTACGAGGCTCTCTTCAGGCGTAATGATCCCAGTTTACGAGAGCAATGCTTAGGTCAGACTAGTGGGAAGGAAGATACATCTAAAAGTCTTTTGATCCATATAATAAATGATTAATATGGGTGAAACTTTTTCCATTCCTTGGTCATTTATTACTTTTTGTGTTTTTGCTTACCGCGCTGTGTGTTTTTAATGTTCACATAATTTTTTTATTATATATGTAAATTTAATCGTGACGTACGTAAAATTTTAATTTTACTTTCTTTAAAATTATAATTGGCCTATAATACAATAATATAATACGGTTTGCAAAATCTGAAAAAAGTTGTAGTAAAATAAATAAAGTGTAAGCAGTAATTCCCAAATATGAATATTGAGCTATTGTCTATGACTGTTAAAAAAAGTTATCGGTTCTATGGGTCATGTTTTAAACGTCCTTCAGTTCCATGAAGTTATCGGTTCTGCAGACCATGTTTTCAACATAAATTATTTTACTTAATATAACGTTTGATGTATTTATCGTAAAGAAATATATTAAAATATGACGACAACTCTTTCTCTGTGGACGTTATCACTGTCAAAGCCAGGCATTGTCAAACTTTTACCTAGGCAGACCATATTTTCTCTAACAGACGCCGTTGCGGACCAGATAACAAAAAAAAATTAAATGATTGATATATATTTATTATAAACTTAACAGTTAATTAACACTTCCAATTGTAATTACATACGTTTTTAACGTTTTCCTAATAAATGTCCTAAACCCAAATTTTTTAACGATTTCCAAATATATGTCCTAAAATCTTTTTTCACCTATATTTTATAATTATAGCATTCATACACGTATTGCCAACGGGTATGGTGTATTTCTTGGTTTTGAATCATCTAAACGGCTACTTGCCTACCTCGAAGGTTCGACAAATGGGACTGAAGACAATGTTGTATCCCAACTACACTCTTCAACATGTAAACAATAGTGGTATGAAGATGTTAAAGAATTAAGTTACCCCCTAACTTTTTTGGTCCATGTACGACTTACCACGTGGTGAAATATTTCCTCACGTGTCTTAGAAAAGGCACAAAGTTTTTGGGTGTTTTTAGCAAAATTACGACTAAATATGTAAAATAAACCCTTGTTCTTCTTCTCCCTTGCTCCATCTCACTGTCTGCAAAGACTGATGGGGTCAGCTCTCCTCGTCCTCAGGTTGTATGCTCTTTTGTCCCGGACAACGTCCCCCAGGCCGAGCCTCTGCATCAGGCTATCTTTTTGCACCACCCATAAATTCTTTGGTTTTCCTCTGGTTGTTATTCGAGGAAGATCCATGGATATTGCCTGGTTCACAATGTGATCGGGTGCTCTGCGTTCAACGTGCCCATACCATCTCAATCGTCTCTCCTCCATCTTACTGTTGATGTCTGTAACACCTAGGCTTCCACGAATGCGTGAGCTTTTTATTTTGTCTCTTAGGGACACACCAGCTGACCATCTTAGCATGCGCATTTCAGCAGTTTCTAGTTGCCTAGAGTAAGAGAGTTATACATCGTCCAGCATTCGGACTAAATAGTAGCAAACGCCAAATAGTTTGAGGTTCAACGAATATAGTAGAAATGAAACGTGACTGATTTCCGGTCAATCGTTCCTTCTTTCACCGGAAGTACTTGAAAATGAAAGCATTAATAAACTTGATTATTATAAAGTACTAGTTTAACTCTGCAAAATAAGGGATGATCTAGTATTTTTTTTGGTTAGAGAATTAAATTTCTTATAATTACTTAGGAAAACGTATTTATTTATTTTTCGTTATTTTGTGTACATGGTCATAGATAACCTCCGTACCCTAGTTGGTAAGTCGCTCGTCTCTCAACCCAGAAGTGGCGGGATCGATTCCTTTTGGAACCCAGTTTTTTAAAGAGGATTCCAAACATTTTTCCGTCAAGGCCTATTTAACATATATTTGGTTGGTTGGAGATTGCCACATAGTAATAAGCCTGTTAGGCTGTAATGTATACAACACAAATGTAATACAATGATACATTTGGCGATCTTACAGCATTTTTTCTTACTAACTAGATCATCTTAAAAACATTAAACTAATTAAATCGATGACAACTTTGCAAAAAATTATTAATTTAAATTCAAGAAAGAAAAAAAAAACAAATGGTCAATATTTTAATGGTTTGTTATATTATGTAGACGATACGGATAAGGTGGTTTATTTAAAAATCTGAGTACCAGCAGTAATTCAACCAGCAACCCCTGGGGAGGAAAATAGAAGATGTCTTATCAACAAAAGAACATGAGAAGATAAATAGTTATAAGAGCCTTTTTTATTTGTCAGTCAAGTTTCATTTGTGAACAATAAGGGATGAATGTAAACTTAAAGCGGATATGTGGATTAACACCTACGAAAGTATGATCATATAAATTCATACCAGAAGGCATTGAACTGGTTGAATGTTAGAAATAGACGCCAAATTCACATACTGCCTCTATTGTATAGTATCCTTAACTGTCCCGCCGCACCCTCTCATCTCGCCGAAAATTTTCAGCGTCTTTCCAATCATAGATTAGCGCTACGCTCAAACAGAGATTGTTTATTGGCCTTTCCAGTTCATCGCTCTTCTTTCTTTACGTCGTCCTTTGCTGTCCATGCAGTGAGACTCTGCAATCAGTTACAAACCAATATAAGACTCGCTCCGTCCTTGGCATGCTTTTAAGAAGCGACTGAAAAAACTCTTAATTTCTAGTCAGTAAAATAACGTGTTTCATTCCTGATTTTTCTTTTCCTTTCCTCTCCACCATCCTTTCCTTTCCTTTTGATTGATGATATCTCACTTTATATGAAAAATAATGTTCGGGTGATTGCCCGTCTTTGTGGGATTCGTGGGCATGTTCTCGCGTATATGTTTATGGATTTCGTAAGGGTTGGATAGTCATTTGAATGATTTATGCTACCACGTAACTTGCTTCATTTACTTTTGTCTGGTTGGCTGGAAGAGATTGCCCGCCAGATTGTATTGCAATAAAAGTGTTAAATAAATAAATAAAATAAAATAAATAAGTTAAATATGGCTATGTGGAACAAATAAACGAAGAAAGGCTAGAAAAACGAATATACAGTGTAAATGCGAATGAAAGATATATGAAAGGACGATCGAGCAAAGTATGGTTGAATCAAGTGAAATATATTTAGAAAGAAGGAAAAGTAAAAAGTTAGAATTTGTTTTGCAGTTGTATGGATGAAAACAGGCTAAGGATGTGTGTCGAGATTTGAAGGTCTACCTTCTATTCTCTCTGCCTACCCCGACAGGGAGGTGGCATGTATGTATGTAAGTTGTTAGGTTTAGGATTCGAACTAACGTAAAAATATGAAGTTGGATCTTCCTCAGTCAAGCAATTCTTATCTACCGCTGATGCTGAGACGGATCAATGTCTCCACCTGCCCTTTGCAGGTAAAACGACACACGATTATCTGTAGGTTACGTTGTTCCCTAGGGCTGACGACCGGTTAATAGCAGACGGCAGTAATTGGCAGGATGTACAATAACAAGATGAATAATGTACAATTAACGTGGATCAATAAAATTCATGGCTACTTTAACAATATGCAAACTTGTTTCTGAACTTGGACATCATTCTTGCATCTAGATAATCTACTTAAACATGATCAACTGATCAACTCTGAAGAGGTTTTTTTTAGTTTGCATTATACAGCCCACTGTACAATAAATTATTATATTAAGAATTGTTGATATTTCTTTTATTTTTTACTGTACAAGATACAAGACATATATGACAGAATACAGAATGAAGAGATTAGGGATGAATACTCGTATGAACTTAAGGCTTATGTGTTAAGTAAGATAAAAAGACCACTTTGAGATTGTTAGGGCATGTAGAACAAATAATAAAAAAATACTAAAAAACAAACATACAGTGAAAATATGAGTGGAAGGTATGGTAGAGGAAGACCAAGAAAAGTATGGTAGAATAAAGATAATGATATTTGGAAAAGTCAGATAAATCGAAGAGAAGAGTTATATGAGAAGGTGCATGCATGTAGAAGAGTCGAACGATGTGTGTTGAGATAAGAAAATCTAAATCTGTATTTTCTCTGCCGTCTTCGATAGGGAAATTGCATGGTTTAATGTATATAAATACACAAGAAAACGATTATTATATTTGAAAAAATAGTATTGAAAATAAGATGTTATGTGTTCAACATCCAACAAATTTGGCAAGAGACCATGTCTTGTTGGACAATGTTACATCAATATTTTCGTTTTAATTATATGGATTCAGTCTAAATAACGATACATTTTTTTCTCAGAACAATTTATACAAGTAATCAATAAAAATACAGTGGGTTTTTCAAACATAAAATATAAAAAAATCATCCCATAAAGCATTGCTTATCAACCTCTCAGACGTTGCGACCCCCTCTACTTAAACTTAATATCTTTTTAATACAGTGCACGTGATCCCACAAATGTTGTACTTGCACAAAGACAATAAATAAGCTTTATCAGGCCAGTATGTCTACTGTTGACGTCACTAACAGGGAAGCTTTACGCTTTGAACTGGCCTCGAGTAAGATCTGAGAACTGTGTTCTTTTAAAATAAACGTTATAGTTTTTCTCAGTGATAAATGTACTATTTTTATTTCACAACCCCTCCTAATATTTCACCCCCTAGCCTCCTGGGGGGCGTGACACATAGGTGGAGAAACAATGCCATAAACATTGAAAATAATTAAGAGAAAACAACAAAATAAAACCATGACAAAGACTTCATCTCCGTTCCTCTCGTCTCTCTTACATATTTAAATTCAGGGGTGATAATGTTGAATTAAGTTATAATTTTTTTCAGTATTCGAAGAATACTCTAAGAAATATAAGTAGAACGCATTAATATCTAGTATAGGGAATAACTTGATAATGGGGCTGATCCCAAAAGTTGGCTCGCCAACTTCTTGGCTCTAAAGCTCTCCTATGAACTGTGTATTATAACTTTGGGCTATAAATTTCTCTCAAGAGCCCCCCGTGATATACTGCCGCGCCTCCAGGCGGCCTCCTTCTTCGGCCTCCTTCTTCAGCCTCCTCAGGGTAGGCGAGGACTGCTCTGCCATGTATAAAACATTACACCTCGGCGGACCCTTTCACCGCTTAAGTATTATGGGATTCAAACTCAAAAATATCATCATCGATTAAGTTGATAAGCTACGTTCAGAACTGCTACAAATATCGATGTTTTTTAATAATTATTAACGTAAGTAAATTATATGACAGATGAGAAAATAAAGACCTGAGAATACATGTGAAGACGGCCACCGTTGTCTAATAAGTAAGACGTCTATCTTCCAATCCGAGAGTTACAGATTCGAGTCCCCTTGAAACCCTGATTTTTTGAAAAAAGAATTTAGTTTAGATTTCTCTTAAGGGTTCTTTGACATCTTTATAATTGGATAAAAGAGATTGGTACTTGGTGGCCTGCCAGGTCACACTGTATACAACAAAAGTGCAGTACAACAATTTACTGAAAGAACGACGTCTTACCAATATCACCGAGCTTTCTAGCTGAAAGAACCACGTCCTACCAATATCACCGAGCTTTCGGGCTGAAAGAACGACGTCTTACCAATATCACCGAGCTTTCAAGCTGAAAGAACGACGTCTTGCCAATATGACCGAACTTTCTAGTTGAAAGAACGACGTCTTACCAATATCACCAAGCTTTCTAGATGAAAGAACAATGTCTTGCCAATATCACCGAAATACATATTTTTTAAGATCCATTAGATAGAATACTCTTCTTCGTCATACTTAATATTATGTTATACATCAGCTTTAATTTCACATTCAAACCTAACCAATTAGTCCCTTTTCTATAATTATATTGCCACCCCGTGTATGTTTCCTAGAACATATATTTCTACAGCATTTATTCGGTTCTTTTCAGTCTTGTTCTATATTCACGTTTCACATCCATTCATCAATGTTGGTACCAAAACACTGTTGTGAACTATGTTCTCATCTTAGCAGATTTTGATACTGTCTAATTTTTAAAAAAAGCATTTACTTTGCACGGATTTCTCTTGTGACGCAGAGGATCTGCTTCTAGTTAGCTTATTCGTGAGGGAGAATATCAGCCAGGATTCTTCTCATAGTGCTAGGCGGTGCCGAGGATATACCCACAGTGTCATTCAGTGGGTATAATATCTCTATACCTCGCGTGACTGAGTGTTTAGCCATGATATTCGTCCTGTAAGTTGGTATGCAGAACAGAGGGTGATTCCTTGCAGGCCTATATTTATTAGGGACATATAAAAGTTGATTCTAGAATCGCGGGACAGGTAAAGCAACCTTGAAAAACCTTTAGTAGGAATATCGCAATGGATTTTTGCCTTCTTATTTCGAGGCTTCTATAGTTATATACCGTGATAAGTTCGATATGGTGAGCATAATTTGGGTAAACGCCCTTTGTTCTATACCATGGATATCTGAGGATTGTTTTTTTTTGTATTCTATATTATTTGTAATTTATTTTTATCAAACACTGTTTATTCCACTTTTTTGTGACGGTATAACCCTACCGGTTTCAAGGCTTTCCCCTCATCTTCATGGGAGCGCAAACAAGACTAAATGCTGTTCGAACTGGTGCCGATATACACGCTTCAACGGTTGGGGGCTGAGGGGTGAGGGAGGCATGGGACAATTTCAGCCAAGAGCGGAGAGATTTTTGGGATATAACTGTTCAACAGATGTTTGGATCGGTGTACTGACTTAGAAATTTCTATTGCCTCTAATCTGTCCAATTTATTTCCGCCACTACTGATGTGTAAGAATTTGGCATCATCGATAGAAAAAGTATGGTTTTCACGGTGACAATGATTGGCCATTTCAGAATAAATTAGAGGACTTGTAAAGGCGGATTTGTGTTCACGAAATCTCTTCAAAATATCTTCCTGTCTTTCCTATATAGAAATTATCACAGTCAGCACATAAAAGTTTATACACACCACTGTTGGAAACCGGTACGGTTATACCGTCAAAAAAAAGTGGAATAAACAGTGTTTGATAAAAATAAATTTCAATGTATTTAAACCTCCACAACGTTAATGCCTTAACTATAAACAACATTTTCTATATTATTCTTATATTTGAGCTGATGAAGAACCTAAACTGCAGATACGTATTCTGATTTAGTTCTTATTAGATAGTTATATAAGTTTCGAAGGATATCGACTATAGGATACACAGACACATTTATATATATTGAACAGGATAATATTTTGCTAAGTCCAGGAAACTAAAGATTCTAGGTCCTGTTAAAATATAAACGTATGTTTTTTTCCCCTTTGACTATGTATCATCTAACCAGAGTTTTATACTACCCGGTTCTAGGAGAGGTTTTTCAAATCCCGTTTTTTCTTGTTCTAAAAAATATTATATTTATGAAAACAATTCACCCTGGAGCAAAGTGCTTCCTGAATTCAACACGTGAAGAAGCCAGCTATAAAATGTCCACAAATTTCATGGATTCTTATGACCGATCCCGGCATTCACTTCAAAACGAAGCGTTCACGTTACGGTCGATCAGTATGCACATTCCGTAGTCTAGGGGTTTAAACCGCGTATTAAATTAAGGTACGGCCGGGATCATGGGATTCGCGGTGTTCCAACTAACAGAGCCGGGATATCGGTATCCCTTTCGCCTTAAACCCAAATCCTCCGGAGAGAGAGAGAAACGGGGAGGAAGCTTAATATAATGGTGGCCACTGGTGTTCATGGCAAAGACAATTATCGACAGGATTCGCTAAGCCATCGCTGAGCTCATAATGAAAGATTAATTAAATTCCTCAGTTTGATCAGATCCTGGACCTTACACCGGGATCAGCAGACCTTTCTCGGGGATTAGGCTGTTGGATCTTTGACGTATAGGATTTAACACTTAGATTTTTGCACAGATATTAAATTATTTACTGATTTAAATATCTCTTAACCTGTCTATCTACTAACACGATGTCTTTTGGTTACTGATTACTGATTTAAATATCTCTTAACCTGATTTAAATATCTCTTACTGATTTAAATATCTCTTACTGATTTAAATATCTCTTAACCTGTCTATCTACTAACACGGTATCTTCTGGTTACTGATTACTGATTGAAATGTCTCTTAACCTGATTTAAATATCTCTTATTTACTAATTTAAATATCTCTTAACCTGTCTATCTACTAACACTATGTCTTCTGGTTTTCCTTTATCTAGTTATTTTTACTATTTTTCTGATATTTAATTTCTCCTATTATTCTTATATTACCTTGTAAAGAGCATGCCCTAAAGTCTGACTGAATTTTCTTTTTTAAATAAAGTGAACTCTCTAAAAGGTACTGTATATGTTACATACATATATACACCATCACACCATTCTCCCATCGTTGCAGGCATAGATGACAGAGTGCAAGACTTTCCTAACTCGAAACACATATTTTGCCTCTTCTACATTCATTCGCTTTCTTATACAGCTACTACGATTGCTCTTACTGCTTAATTTTCCTTATTTGATTGAGTCCAACCATACTTTCATTGTTCTTCTTCCTCGATTTCCATTAACATTTGCACTGTACTCGTACATTTGTTTTGTTAATATTTCTTCATTCATTCGTTATCCTTGCTGAAAACATTTCAGAGAGCTCTTCTTCGTCTTACTCAACACATGAGCATTAAGTTCACATTCATCCCTTATCACTTCATTGCGTATTATTTCATATAAGTGTAGGAACTACTGTCGTCGCTGAAATATTGTCAACATACACGGTCAACGACCGACGAAACGACCTTTGGATATGTCCAAAGGTCGCATACCAAAACATTGAAATTGTTTACCCACAAATACTATTTACGATACATTCCACAGTAGAAAGAGAACGCATCACGCTGTCTCGCCGTTTTCGCCAACAAATTGTCTACCCACAATATTATTTGCGATGTCTGCAATATTTCAATCGACCATCTCTGCACGTACAGAAGCGAGATAAAAATATATTGCGGGCGCACTCCCGCGCCCATTCTGAAATGTAAAAATACCTACTTACCGATAAATAAAGCATCATTAATCACTATTTATTATTCATTGATTCATTCACTCTCTCTTTCCGCATTACTAATTGACGTATTTTATTTAAATACGCACTCCCGCGCCCATTCTGAAATGTAAAAATACCCACTTACCGATAAATAAAGCATCATTAATCACTATTTATTATTCATTGATTCATTCACTCTCTCTTTCCGCATTGCTAATTGACGTATTTTATTTAAATACCAAACAATCAAAATCATCAGCGCGTACTTCAAGGACATCTGCTAAATAAGTGTATGCATTTCTACACCATTTATTCAGATCTTTTCAGTATTTTTTCCCATCTACACTCTTTATCCGTCATGTTGTGTAGTTCATGACCAAGCTAGTATAGTAACTTTTAACAATCATAAACTGAGTATTAATCTATTTTATCAATTTCTTCAGAATACTGTATACCATCAATAATAAGTCGCCCTGTTTGCAGTACCGTAGTCATCTTTGAATGATGAGTGGATGAATCATCAACTTCCATAACCGTTTCTCTCACTTATTGACCATCAACAATTCACCACCGTCTAACCTGATTTAGTAATAGCGTTATCTACCGTTGTAATGGAAGCAATCTCAATATTTATGTCATCAGCATTCTCCATGAATCACCGTTACTGGTACAGCTCAATCTCGAGATCTACCGGGTCTTTTATGCAGATCTATCCCCAATCTCCCATCTTTTCACCATTGCAACAGAAGTACCATGACAGGCAGGGACGGATTTATTTATTTTAATTTTAAAAAAGGTTAAATGGTTTGGCCACGTAGAACGAATGAATAAAGAAAGATATAGAAAAACAAATATACGGTGCAAATTTGAGTTGAAAGCGTGGTAGAGAAAGACCAAAGAATGGATGGTTGGATAAAGTGAATAATATTTTGAAAGAAGGAAATGTAAAAAGTCAGAGATAACGTAGACGTTGTATAAACATGTATATCGATGTAGAAGAGGCTAAAGATGTGTGTCGCGATAGGAAAGTCTGTCGCTTTCTCCTCTCTGCCTACCTCGAGACGGAGACAGCGTGATGGTATGTATGTACTAAAATATTAATATAACATTATTATGGTGATGCAGGTATAATCTTGAATTATTTTGTGGAATTTATTTTATTTTCTTACCATAAGAATAACACATTAAATTTTTTTATTTATTATGCGCATTGATACAAAATACAACATGCTACGAGTATTCAGTGTAAACATTTAATAAATCATTAACACGAATCGTACAAAATTATAATCAATATAAGTACGTACATACCCCTACGTAGACAAGCACAAAGCAAACCAAGGATCAGGGCTGTGTCCACCGCACGGAAGGACTCGTAAAAAACAGCACACAAAAAACCAGTCGCATAATTCATGCACTTAATACAACAAATAAAAAAACAATAATACGCACAGTATGAATTGATATTTTAATTAGGGTTTTGATTCATACGACAGTATGAATTAAACCCCTAATTAAGAATAAAATATCAATAAATAATTTGTAAAATGAAAGGACAAAACTCAATACGTACTTGACACATGTTAATGTTAATACAAAATTATAATGTTAACACAGGTTTGATAAAAAAAATCTAACGTCACTGGTTTAATCTTTAATTATAATGTTGATAGAGGTTAAATCCAAAATTATGATATTGACACAGGTTGAATCCAAAATTATAAAGTGAATTCAGGTTTAATCCAAAATTATAATGTTGAAACAAGTTTTAACAAAAGATAAATGCTATGAACGTAGAATTTTACACATTTGTTAGATATATTATTTTCTGATTTAAAACGAATTATGTTTAGTATTTTTTTTAATAACTTTATTTTACTTTGCTTTTGAAGAAGTTATTCTGTCTATTATGTCAATGGTGTATCTAGTAGCATATTATCTTAAAGTTTTTTTTATATTTTCATAGTTCTTCCAGGGATTGCAATCGGCGAATTTTCATTTATACATATTTATAAGTGTGAGATTCCTGTATCACCTTTTTCTCCTATCTTCGTTTTATTGTTGTATTGTATTACACTGACATTGTATACAATATAACCCGACGAATTTATTTGCAATCCCTTTCTTAAAAGCAGAAACAAAGAAAGAAGCTTTAAGGGAAAAAAACAGATTGGACACTTTAAGAAAATGGTGCCAACGGATATTAAACCAGCGACATCCGAGCTCCAATACAATCAACTAACCAACTAGGCTACACAGGCTGTTTACAATGTCAGTTATCACACGTGCATTTTTTATATCACCTAATATTGACAGATTAAAAATATTAAAAAAAAATAACAATTAAGAATATGAATGTGGTGGCTGCGGCATCAGATTAGAATTTTTTCTCCGTGAGTGATTTTGAATTGCAGACGAATTCAAATGCAATTTATTAGAAAGGTTCCCAAGTGTTTGATAATTTCGGGACCCTCCTTGCTTACGCAGGGCTCTTGCTGTGCGCACCGCGCGCGCTCATTACTCCGCCACTGCTCAGAAACCATTATGCAGATGCCGAGGACCAGTTACCATTACCGTGGATGGAGATCAGATAAGCGGTTTTTAATACTAGACAATCAGTTGAACAGGAAATACAATATTTGCACGAGCGGCGGTGGCTGCGGGCGACTTTTACTGTCGTGGATGTTCAAGACATGGTCACTTTAGATAATGTCCTCAAAGTTCATGCGATTAACTCCTTAATTATACTTACAAGCTCCGAGTTTTAATCAAGCAGTTTTTATTTAACATTATATAATATCTTGAGCTATGAGGACTCATTATTATAATTACGACCTTTGTCGACTCGTTCATAAAACGTCCATCATACAAAACGACGAATATCGGTTTGATTCCAGTTTGGTACCTAGATTTTCGGGTTCGAATGGTTGGTAGGGTCCCAGTGGTGCCTACTCTGCTGGAGGGCAGGTATCAATACCATAAATGCCGGGAAACGCCAATGCACTAATGCATTGTACGTACTATAGAAACAATTTTGAATGTACGAGTATGTGTAAAGGTCTTTATATTTTGCTAGAACTCTACAGTGTACGACGACGATGCAGTAAAGGATTGTGTGAATCCGATGTGATTTAAAATTTCGTAATGATGATACAATACTCGAAGATGGTATTCGTTCTGGAAGGTCAATTACCACTGATGACGACCAAACCATGGTTTAGATCGAGAATAAGCGGTGTTTTACGGTAAAATATATTCTGGAGATGCTATAAACATTCACAACTTTGATGAACTTGGTTATGTGAATCATTACGAATTTTATCTAAAAATACGAAATTACTTTCCAGACAACCTATTTCTTTTAATCATATTTTAAGCAAATGTGAGTGGGAGACCAAGGAAGTATGGTTGAATTAAGTGAATAATATTTTGAAAAAAGGAAATGTAAAAAGTATGAGAAAGTGTATAGATGTAGAAGAGGTTAAGGATGTGTGTCAAAATAGAAATGTCTGGCGCTCTGTCCTCTCTGTCTACTCCAACAGGAAATTGGCGTGATAGTATGTATTAGATTATATTTTGATCAAACCACATTATTTTATTGTAATTGATTAAACCAAAAATAAAATGATAAAGTTTGACTTGAGAGTTTGTTAAAAACTTCTCTAAAAAGGTTTAAAAAATTGAACAGTCTGTTTCCAAAGACGATAATATTGCTTTCTTAAAGAATTGAGGAAATTTTTACTTTAGACAAAGGAGATCTTTGAAGCCAGAATGAAAATTGAATTTTTGGCGGCGACTTCATTAAGGAAGATTGATGTTGGCATTCAAAATTCTTTAAAATGTACTAAAAACTCTTCCTTTTTCCCTTTTTTTTGCAACGATTCCAAGTTTTACCCTCATTACGACCGCTTATGTTTTCTTTTTCTTCTCGAATAATGACCTTGAACTCCTATATACACAGTTGTATCATCTCGAATAATGTTCTTGACATCTCGAATAATGACCTTGTGTCATCTCGAATATGTGTGTATATATAACATATGAAGGTTATGTTTTCTTTCGTGTCATAAATCAGTTCAAATGTGTCATTTTCAAATTATAATAAGTTCAAAATTCCAATGCTGAAATATAGTACCTATTTATTGATTTTTTTAAAGGTTCTTGATGTTCTTATTAAAATAGAAATGTGTTATTCAGAATTAAAAAAAAACGTTGCTTGTGTGGGGAACCACGGTCGTCGCTGAATATTGTCGCATACATACGGTCAATGACCGATGAAACGACCTTCGGATTCCTCGATAAATTATAGTAAACAGTCCAAAGGTCACATTCCGGCCATTGACGCCGGCCGAGCTCTCGCACCTCACGCCAGAGAAAGAGAACGCACCACGGCTATCTCACCAGTTCCGTATTTAGATGAATACCCACATACGACAATAAACCATTTCTGCATTCACAGAAGTGAGACAGAAGCATATCGCGAGCCCATTCTCGTGCACATTCCAAAAACATATAAATACCTACGTTACTATAAAAATAAACACTCTCTCTTTCCGCATTGCGATCTAACGTATTTTATTTATTTACCAACTACTATCATCATCTCGTCCCACTAGGACACATTCTGCAAAACTTGTATTCAATTAAAAAGGATCTATATATTTTTTTATAAACAAATATGGAACCTTTTTATTTGAACAATGTTGATTATTTTAAAACAAACACACACAAATGCATGTTGTTTCATTAAACTGTCAGATGGTCGTGCTAACTATTATTTCTTCTTTCATTCGCTTTTATAGTAACATATTTTTCTTAAATATCATCTTAGAAGTTTACATCGTAAGATGCTTGACTTCCACGTATGCTAGTTTTGTTGCCTCTTCACGTGCGATAGTATTGTCAGCACGTACAATAAATAACCACCAGTTTTGTATCTACTCAAATGGTTCTTAACCCGTAAACTCGATTAATGGAGCTGAAGAAATATATGTCTCCCGATCACGTTCTTCAATATATTCAAACTACTAATTCGAATATGTTGAAGAGTATCATACAAACCAATATAATATATAGATTGGTTCAACTAATGTATTGATCTCCTGTCAAATGTGTAAGTTGAACAATACACTGTTTTCCTGAAATATACAGTTATATAAATTAATACATACATTTAATTTAACAATGGATTTATGTTTTTTTGGATTAGATTAATTTTTACGCATATTCAGTTCAGTAAATTTACATACTATTATACACATAATTTTTCCCTGTTGGGATAGGCAGAGAAGACAGCATTTCACTTTTCCGTTGCGATACATATATTTCGCCTATTTTTCATCTATCTATACAACTCCTAAGATTTTTCAAACTTTTCACTTTCTTTCTTTCAAAATATAATTTATTTGATACATTATTTATAGTTAAGGCATTAACATTGTGGAGGTTTAACGTGTTCCCCGCGGGGAGCACAAACGCTTGTGATCTGACGACAATCCAAGTTTCAAATCACAAATACTTAAAAAAAATGACACAAAACCGGAATAAAAATTGAACTACAATAAAATTTAAAATAATCTTTATTCTAGCGACATCTCTGAAAACCTTGTCAAATAATATATTATTTTATGAGATATTGTTGAATAAACAGAGCGCCTAATTTTTTTGGTTTCTCAATATTTCCAGCATTAACGACCTGTCGCGCGGATCGAGTCCTGCGATGAATCTCTCTTACGTAAATAAACATTACTAAGTCTTTCTTACGTAAATAAACATTACTAGTGCTATATGCATTTGATTGGGTGAGTGTCATGAAGCATTGATTTGATCGTAGCATTCCTTTGTTTATTTTACCTAATGTTAAGTTTATCTCCTTTATTTAATGAGTCTCCTTAAGAGTAATGACTATTATTTATTATCAGAAAATTACTTAAGTGTCATGTTTACTTGGTGTTGTAATCAAATATCAGTGGTTCTAAACAAAATATGTGTTTAAACTTAGAAATTAAAAAACTCTGAAATTGTGCCGCGCACAGGATTCGTGGAATTTGATTTTTAACGCGGTGAACAGGTTAAAGACATTGTAATTTGTTTTATCAAACACTGTTTATTCCACTTTTTGTAACGGTATAACCCTACAGGTTTCAAAGCTTTCACCTCATCATCTGATGATGAGGTGAAATCCCTAAAACCGATAGGGTTATACCGTTACAAAAAGTGGAATAAACAGTGTTTGATAAAACAAATTACAATAATTTATTTGATCCATCCCTACTTTCGTTTGGTCTTCCTCTACCATGGCCATCAATAAATTTCATACTTCTAAAAAAAATGACGTCTTCACGTACAACAAAAGCTATTGAATATTATTCTGGAATACATGTACGAGCAACATTACAAAGATAATTTCCAGTTCTGGGAACACTCTCCCCCGGGCGCACTTCATCCCTTGACATTCCTGTAAATACAAAGATAATTACAGCCAAAACCCACATTACACACATACAGGCCCTGCCTTGTATCAACAACACTGATCTACTCGTAATTTGCTGACGCCATTCGCCTATCAAATTAATTTCGTTTTAATGTCCGCTAGAGACAATACCAACATTGTATTTTTCTTATTTATTCTACGAAACGTTTTGTTGTAGAATGCTTTTTCAATACTCTTGAGATGACTTTAGGTTGTGATACAGCACTACTGAAATACCCTATTGCAGGGGTTGCCAATTAGCGGCACGCGAACTGGGCAGAACAACATTTCCAAGACTAGATTGAGAAGCCAAATAATTGATAATTTGGAATCGTGACTAGAATTATAAACTACACTAGATGTATTGAAAATTTCCAAGGAAATGCAGCATAATTGTTCATACCATTTTTAAGGTTTGCTTATTGTTTGTATGTGGTTTATTTTCTGTAAAATTATGAACATTTACAACGTCAGCAATAGAAATAATTTAATATACTTTAATTTTATTCAGAAAACCTTAACCACTAAATTTAAAGAATATGTATAACTCTGATTAATAATTCACTTTTATATATACTATATAACTCTTATTAACCCTTCCTTCCCTGTGATGTGTAACTAGTAAACATTGCTTCTAAAAACTTTAATATCTCTATAAATATAATAAATACTGGGTTCAGATTTTAGATATTCATCCGTAATACATTTACGCATTGAATGAAAATATAATATTAATAATAATTAGCACTTATCGGTCACATTACAGATATTTTGTGAAAATCGGGAATAAATTCACCGATGCAATCAAACGTGTGCCAGTGTGTGACGTAGGTATATTCATTCTAAAAAACCGCTATGGGTGAGGAAGCGACGCTATTCACATCTCACTCTACTTCGGTATATGGGTACTCAAGAAATAGAATCTCAGTTCGCTCGCTTGACTCGCTCAATAGCCAGCGTGCTTTCGTTCGAGGTGGTCGTCTCGCCCGTTTCGTGAACGTTGTCCGATGTTTTTTTTCACGTTTTCAGTAATTAAATTAAAATTAATATCACTTTTGACTTCAAATTTAAATAATTTATGCGATTGGCTATAAACATTCTTATTTTTCCGATTTTAAATCGCTCATTTTTACATGTGTATTCAATACACAGCACCGGAACGGACGGATTTTTTTAGCACAGTGAGGGAAAGGTTAATAATTATGAACATTTACAACGTCAACAATAGAAATAATTTAATTCACGTTACCATTTCGCTAATCGCGAGTAGTGAATTTATTGTTACCCACTATGTTTGTGACTCGAATATAAGGTGACCTTCCTATTTACGTGTCGCCTTTTTAAATAAAAACCTCGCCTTATAGTCGGGCTAATACAGTACCATGTATAAACACATGTTTTTCTTGGTGCACGTGTGTCCACCACATTTATTGGACTCTTCATTCATTATGCACGTCCTCGTTTCACTCCCATACACCATCGTTAACAGTATTACCCTATTTTGAACCATCATTTTAGCAGACGTTGTTATTCGAAATGTTTATTTTCAGTTATTTGTTGTATTTATGTTGATTGATCTGGGAAGAAAGTATAAAGGTCAATTGGTAGAACATAAATGTTACGAACGTATGCGGATTAAGCTAAGCAGATGACACTGTAGTGTTGGCAGAGACAGAAGAAAGCTATGATTGGATCAAGTAAATTACATCGTGAAAGAAGTAAACGTGGAAAGTCCGAATTATCGTAGAAGTATGAAAAGGTTTATGGATGTAGTATATGCAAAGTATGTGTGTCGGTCGAGATAGAAGAGTCTGGCCCTGTCTTCTCTGTCTACCCTGTCATGGAGATGGCGTGATGATATATATATGTATGTATGTATTAACTACATCTCGAAAAATCTTCTTGTAGTCCTAAAAGTAATACGCGTACCGCCCTTTGGTAAAGCCTCCTTTTGAGAGTTGATAGGGGTGTCTTTACAGATGCTGAATCCTGAAGAGAGAGGGAATCTTTTGTATAAGAGCCTCTGACTGATACTTTACACAGAGCGGCTGTATAAATAAACAACGCAAATCGGCCAATATTTGTTCGCGGCAGCTCTTCCTAATTAACTGGTTAACCTACTCGACCGCAAAATGCCAAAGGGTTAAACTTCTGATTCGTCGTGTTTTTATTAACATCTCTTAAGTTACTTAATTTAAGTTAGCAGTCGGTTAAATTAACTGCAGCGTGAGTTTGTGGAACTCCATAATTAATATAAAATTAAAAACAAAGTTACTCTGTTTTATTCCACTTTATTTATCGCAAATCACGATGCATTTCAACACTTGCTGTGACTTTTTAATTTTATTCAAGTAAGCAGTTACTTAAATTAACTACAACGTGACTTTGTTCTACGAGTATCATACGTCAAGGTGGGCACCAGCACACTATTATGTATACTTGGTTTTGATATTGATTGATTTAGCGTGGTTGTTGTATATTATCACAGTGAATACTCTAAATTAACTTGAATATAAAGATACTAAAAAACACTTCACATTGATTAAATGTAGAAGCACCACTTTGTAAAGAAGCGGTTTTTTTCTTATTTTTTTTAATTTATTTGACTTGATTCTTGACTGTACAAAGCTGCAATCTACTGGTTGATTGCCCTATGGTATATTTTTTCAACTAATTAGGCAATCTTTTCTTTAAAAATGTTTTACGACAGGTTTAGTTTTTTTAATATATTTGTTTTTAAATGTTTAAATGATTATATTCTACACAATTAAACTCTCTATATTAACAGTCTCACAAGGCTTATTGACTGATTCGAAACAATTGACTTGTACGAGTATATTTAAAATTCCCATATACCTATGTACTCGTATATACATAAACATGTAACAATTCTCTGCTGTAGCCACTCGTGTGTTTTGACAACCTTCATAAAAAAAAAACATTTTACACAATTTCTCTGAAAACTCCAAAAAACCGGGCTCTACATTCAACGTAATTTGTCGAAATTGTTATTTTTTGTAAACAAATAAAAGTAACATAAAACTGTACGGCATTAAATTTAATTTGTAGATATGCTAGCCCTCGTAATTCAGTAAGATTGTCAGCCATCTTGCGGATGGAAGACGCCTATGCGTGTATTAGTTTATTATGTGCAAACGGTTGCACTTCAGCAAGAACGAAGGATAGGCCAAACTCAAAGGTCCAATGACAAAGTTCCAAAACGATCGACATATTTAATAATGAAAATATTAAAAAACGAAAAAAAAAAAACAAATAAAATCAAACAAATCCACCCAAAATAAATCCGAAACATGTTTTTTTGAAAATCTCACCCGTTCATTCATTTTTCCGAGTAGCAGAAAAATATGTCAGATGCGAATCCGAAATACTATAATCTATCATTTTCCTCCCGAAACTTTCATACAACTTTTAAACGGTTTTCGTGTCATTGATATAAATATTTCACAAACCACGCACATAACATATATTGGCTTGACAAACTTTTACGTCACTCGCGGAGACACGATATTTTAACCAAATTTTATGTCTTCGAGAGTTTTGAAATATTTGCGAGGGGTTCGGAGAATTGAGAAAATAAAACTTACACGCTTCAAAATTGGTCAAGGTACTTTATTTTAAAACTTTTTTGGAATTATTATGATTATTTTAAATAACCACTTACCCTTCTCGAGTGGAATATGACGATTTCACAAATTCTGCTAAACATATACTGTCACTAGTGCAATGGGAAATAGAGTAAGGAATGACAGTACAAGTGTTATCTATAGTCTTATGAGGAATAAATTCAAATGTGACTATTTAAATGTTATCTATGATCGAACATATAATTAAGTCGGAAGTGACTATACAAATGTCATATACGGTCGTATGGGGAATAATGCTAGAAGTGACTACTATTGTTATCTATGATCTTATGGGAAATGAAATCATAAGTAACTCAACAAATGTTATCTAAAGTCATTCATATTTTGTGAATGAAGTAAAAAGTGACTATGCCAATGTTTTATATATTTTATGTGGAATAGAGTAAGGGTTGTCTTTACGGAGGTTATCTATGTTGTTATGGGGAATGAAGTAAGAAGTGACTATGCTCTTGTTTTATGTGGAATAGAGTAAGGGTTGTCTATACTAAAGTTATCTATGTTATTATGGGGAATGAAGTAAGAAGTGACTATGCTCTTGTTTTATGTGGAATAGAGTAAGGGTTGTCTATACGAAATGTATATATATTATTATGGGGAATAAAGTGACTGTGCTAATGTTTTATGTGGAATAGAGTAAGGCAGTGGGCAAATATCTTTCGACTCTTCATCACGTTGGAATATTACCACACTAATATATTTTTCTTATTTATGTAGAACAGAACAAAATATTAATGAAGACTTACACATACGAACGACATATTTAAATTAGGGCGTCGTTACAGACAACTGTGGGGGAAAACTTTGGCATTTTGTTGTTCGATATGCATAAACCATTATTTGAAGCCTTCATTTGAATTTAAAATTAGCCTAAATTCTCTTAAGTATTCTAATTATTCGACTCAAACACAGCGACAGCATTTTGCTTTCTTAGAATATTTTAAAATGGCGTGAGGTACCCAATTGAAATAAATTAGCGAAAGCAAAATCCCTTTTTGGTCGTTTGTTAATTGAAATTTTCATTTAAAACAGTTAGATAACTAAACTGTACTACTATTATTTTAAAGTGAAATTTTATTTTTGAAACGAATATTATTTGGCTCGACTTTGGAACGTTGTTCCTGCCTCAATCGGATATATTTCATCCTTATCGATATTTCAGAATAACCTAAGAAGCCTTATTTATCTCAAAATATACCTCTGCGTAACACAATCCTTTATTTTGTAGTTACTGTGCTATTAAAAATTTAAAAAAGCAAGTGTAATTCATTGCCATATAGCTCTTACTAACTCGATCAGCACCTGAAGAGGCTACTTGTTACTTGTTTTTTTAACTCACTATAGGGAATTGGGAATAAACCGACGATAAGTCTTTCGACCGCTCAGCAAAAGTTTGTATGATTGCCTATAGGCGTTTTCATCCCTAAACGTGTTAACTCTTATATAATTCCTACCCAGATTGCATCGGTTGGGTAATGACTATACTATAACATAGTTTCGGGCATATTTGGTGATAGTCTAAATGCCTCTACATAAATGTTCTCTTATAAACCGTTTTTGTTTGTTTGATCCATAAATCCTTCGCCACGGTGTGACTCTCGTTAATTTTTTTTTCTTTTTTTCTTTTCGTTAATTTTGTTTCTCTCAAACTTTTCGAGATGTCTGTAAATATTTTAAAGTTTTGATGTGCGTTTGTTTTTTTTTCTTTTCTTCATATTGTAGTGAATGAATAATGCATGCATATTATTTTATTTTTGTATGTTTGAGTCTTTGATTACCTGAGCCTTGACCTGTCTCAATTTTATATTTTATGTGTGATAGGTGATGTGCATGAGCGTGCAGCTTTGTTTTGTTTGTTTTTTTTTTTGTATATGATTCATTTGAATGTTTGTAATTTTTGTGACAAGTATTTATATTGATACGCATTCAAAATTCTAATTTGAGTATTACTCCTGTAACCTTTTCTAATGGTCGATAAAATACCGTATATTGCAAGGAAATAAAATAATTTTCACCGTATTCCTATCTATCTTTAAATTTATCTTTTATTATTTTTTTCTATGTTTTTCATATACTTAGTTTTTTCTCTCCTAGATTATCCGTATTTTTTTTTCTTTGCTCCCATTTAGTGCGGATAATCGAGGGTCTACTGTTTGTAAAATTTAAACATGTTTTTAATTTACAAAATATTTAATAAACCTTCCATCTTTTTTGTTAGAAAATATGTAAATATATTGACACAAAGTGATCCTTCATATTCCTTAGACAAGCTGACAAGATGAAAGTCTATAAGCTGCCTTCACTTCTTGTTTAATATCACATCTTCAAAGATTTTTCCTCACACTGTTTTCCAACTTGTCACGCCGGTCTTAAAAGCTTTTACATAACACTTGGAACATTTGTAGAAATTTGTGATAGAGATTCCATCTTTTTTTAGGAACGCCGCACACTCAATAAGCGAGGCTTTCTTAACTGGATTCTTCTTTTTTACTATCCACACCTCTTAAGGAAGATGGTGTTCATGGGATAGCATATCATTAAAATGTGTTCCATCTGGAGGATACTTGTCCACGAATGTAAAACCCTCAGCTGTTCTCACAAATAATAATAATAATAATGCTAAAAGACAATTTATATAACGCCGTTTAAAGAGAAAAATATCTTCGAGAGCACTCTAATTCAGGGTTCAAACCCATTAAAATTTTAATAAGACCTCCCGAAAAGGATGACGTTTAAGTGTTTCCTAAATCTACACACGCCACACCCATAAATCTGATACTAGAAAGCATTCAACGCTAAAAGACCAGCAACGGCAAAAGCTCTCTCACAATACCTCACTATATTGGATTGATTTGAAACAATCAATTAATTTGATGAAGAAGAAATTGAGCTGAAAGTTCTGCTTATCTCTGAAGAAATATCCTTCAGACGCAGATTCCAAAGATACAATGGAGAAATTTCATTAAAGAATTTGACTACAAAGTTTGAAATCAATCGGTTCACGATACTTAATGGTGTAGACATTTTAGAATCGGATCCATATAGCAATATTTATTCATGAATGTGGCAAAACTATATATATATATATATATATATATATATATATATATATATATATATATATATATATATATATATATATATATATATATATATATATAATATATATATATATATATATATATATATATATATATATATATATATATATATATATATATATATATATATATATATATATATATATATATATATATATATATATATATATATATATATATATATATATATATATATATATATATATATATATATATATATATATATATATATATATATATATCAATATATATATATATATATATATTGATATATATATATATATATATATCAATATATATATATATTGATATATATATATATTCATGGAAAAAAACTCTTGTTGTGTATTTGGTGGGATCAGCTTGGTGTCGTGTATTATGAGTTGCTCAAAAAAGGGCACAACAGACAGAATATAAAGGGCAATAAATATAAAGGGCACAACAGACAGAATCAGCAAAATACTAAAAAATCATAAAATTAAAACAATCTTTAAACCATACAAAAATATCCAGACACTTTTAAATCAATTTAAAGACACAATACCCAATGAATCACATGGAGTATATGAAATACCATGTACTTCGTGTGAAAAAGTTTATATAGGGCAAACCAATCGCCGTATAGAGGTAAGAATTGAAGAACATAATCGTGATATAAAAAATAAAAATATTCATTCAACTCTGGCTTTACACAAATTAACCGAGGGACATAAAATAGATATACAGAAATCCAAGACCTTAGCCAGAATAAATGAAAATTCAGAAAGACAATTCCGAGAAGCTATAGAGATTATGAAAAGACCAAACAGCTTAAATCATAGAGATGAAGCCCGAAGCCTCGCAGATGTATGGATTCATCTTTTTAATCCTAATGCACCAGAAACGTATAATCCTGTAATTCCAACGGATAACAGCAATACAATAAGAAATACCTCTACCAAAAACCAATCAATAACGTCCTACTTGAAACCTTTACCTGAAAATATTAAAAGAACTAGTGAAAGACAGAGCAACCGATTCAAAAAAAGGAAAGAAAAAGAAAAAGAAGACGAATTAAAACAAAAGTCAACATCACTACACAAAACAGTTTGCAAATAACTCCCAAGAAGATGACAGATGCGATTCTGTCGAAAGCTCGGAGACAATTATCTCAAATTACGCGGATAAACCGTAAAACCAAAATGACATATTCATTCATCCGTGAAAATCTTAAAACAAATATATATATATATATATATATATATATATATATATATATATATATATATATATATATATATATATATATATATATATATATATATATATATATATATATATATATATATATATATATATATATATATATATATATATATATATATATATATATATATATATATATATATATATATTATATATATATATATATATATATATATATATATATATATATATATATATATATATATATATATATATATATATATATATATATATATATATATATATATATATATATATATATATATATATATATATATATATATATATATATATATATATATATATATATATATATATATATATATATATATATATATATATATATATATATATATATATATATATATATATATATATATATATATATATATATATATATATATATATATATATATATATATATATATATATATCAATCAATCTAGCAGCTACATTGAAAACAGACAAGTCTACAAATTTGTGAATCTGGCAAACCAGAATAAGTCGAGTTTCAATAAGCCAGACGCGACACAACAAATTAATTTTAAAAAGTTTTAATCCTCTTGCTGGAAGACATCGGCGTACCAATTTTAACTCTTTCAGTGTATAGAAACTGGAAGAAACAATATGACCAATTTGTTTACCGACGAAGATCTTACTACCAAGACAGACAAGAAATTTAATACTATATTTTGGAAAGATACTAACACCCATGACTGATAAAGTATCTCCATCAAGAAGGTGTTGTTTACGTGGTGAAGCCACCTAGAAAAATGGCGTTTTACTTGGATTTAAATTTAATTTATTTTAATAAGGTTTTGAGAATGCAGCTGATTCTCCAGATTATCGGGTTTCTTCTAGGCACCTTGGATTTCTTAAATTCATGTTTGATTGTGAAGATTTTTACATCTGAGTTAAGATGTTTCTGTAGTTCCTCATTGCTGAAGGGCGTGAATTATGAGATGTTGGTGATGCAGGTTGCAACGACACGTTTCCATTTCCTCTCAATCAGTTGCTGTGTGTATGAATGACAGTGTACAGGCTTCTCCCTGTTAATTCCATCACCTGTTCACACAATCTTGCTGGCGCTCTGCCTCTTCTTCTTCCTGGCTCATTTATAACCATCAATTTCAATCCTGACCATTAAGACAAGCAAATGAAGAAGCATGTCCATATATCAAAATTGGCTTGCTTATATGAGTTAAGACTTAAAATGTATCAAAGATTTTGACTTTGAATTTGTGGAACTTCGTATTAGAATATTTAACAATGAATAGCTTTTTAATGTCACTACACTCAAGAAAATGTAGCATGGTCCCTGTGGCGTTTGAAATGTCATGTCTCAAAGGTATGGGGTAAAATAGTTTTTTTTATAAATCGAATCGTTTTTTTATAAATCGAAAAATAGTTTTTCTCTAAACTGACGTTTAAATTCCTAATTTTCATTATACTGACTTTCTAATGTATTGTATGATATGTATCTATCTTTAAATAGGCCAAGATCGCCTACTTATTAATACTAATTACGAATATTTAATTTTGTGTATAAAAAAATCGAAAATCCAATTATCGTTTACCCCATCCCTAAACAGTGCAGACTAACGTAGTGACTTTCGACGAACGTCGCCAAATACATATTATTTTATTTTAACAAACTGACATATTTTTGCTAATTTGTAACAAGATGTATTAATGTCTCATTATTGTTAGTTTTATGTAATATATTTACATAAATAACTTGCTATTTATTAGAATCGAGCCTTATATTAAAGTTGATAAAATAATTAAAATTACTGAACGTCGTTACATTGTTGTATTGGGGCAAATTTGTGAAACGTCACAGGGACCATGCTACATTTTCTTTAGTATAATCGATTCATGACATTTTGGCAATTTATATTCGCTTCTTTATTTCTTTTTCACATTCGCTTTCTGCAACAATTGAGGAATCAAATGTTTTTAACACATTGACCGCCTTGTCAGTCACGGGTGACTGACACTGGAATACTCCAATGGGGCGGGGCTATGTCTGTCACCAGTGGCTGACACTGAGTACCTACTTTAACTTGCCATTCAGTGCTGTCAGTCACGAGTTCTGTGTTAAACGTTACTGGGATTGCTTGACGCGGCCCTTCCGCATGTTACCGCAACTTGGCCTCAGAGTTATTTTATGACAAAACTTGTTGGCAGAGAACGTGTTAAGTTAATGACTATACATACATCTGTCTGCCTTATAACACTTACTCATCTAGTTAGGTTAGGTTAGGTTAGGTTAGGTTAGGTTAGGTTAGGTTAGGTTAGGTTAGGTTAGGTTAGGTTAGGTTAGATAAGAAAGATTGGTTAGTTTTTTTTCTCTCAAAATAACAGTGTTTAAAACAAAAACATAATTTAAAAGAAAAATGTACCTATTATAATTTTTAAAATATGATAATTTGTAAGAATCATTGAGCGTAAATATGCGTAAAGTTTAGTAATCTACTGACAAAACATTTTTTGTGCATTTGAAATACCGTATACTCCTAAGTGTATATAAACCCCATTAAGTGTAATGTATGAACCCAGTCAAGTATTTATTTTGTGCATAACTTTCGTCTTAATTTTTTTTATTCCAAACACAAAGTGATTTATAATTCCTTTTAATATCGTAAATTGTAAATGATTTCTTTTAACGTATTAAAAAAGTCCAATTTTCACTCCTTTAACTACATTTATAATGAGGTAGGAATAACTCGATCTATATAATTCATTTCTATAATAAAGTTCATTAAATCCTACTAATCTTTAATAGCGATTTATCAACCCACAATTCATTAAACCGTTCATATCGCATACATATTATATCTTGCGGTTCACAGTGACTTAAGAAAACGGTCATCCTGGCTTAATAAGGTGTGCTTTATCGTTATTCATCTTCTTATTCCTAGTGTCATATCAGGTCCCCCAACGCTGACTATCACCTGAGAGTAGGCATCTTTGTCCCCGACAGCCTGAAAAAATCCCCAACGCTCCTTATACCAGTCCAATCACGTATATTGCGGAGCCAGGAGATTTGCCTCCTGCCAATACCTCTTCGACTCTCTATTTTGCCTTGGATGATCAGGTGCAGTAATTTGTACTTTTCTCCTCTAAGTACATGACCCAAATATGACACTTTTCGGATTTTAATATTAGTCAGCAACTCTCTATTAACTTTGGCTCTTTGAAAAACCCTTGTGTTATTCATATGAAGAGAAAAATTAAAAAGCATTATTTACATAAAAATATTCATTATCTATAATTCCTATGAACATCCCTATTTTCTTGAAGATGATTACTTTTATTTCTTTATTGTTACACAAATATTATATTTGATTTACTACAATTAATTCACAACGATTGATAATATCAATAATCTTGTATAAAACATGAGTTAGTTGATTGGAACAAATTGCTTCAAACCAATAAAACCACCTGATATACGAGTGTTATAATATGATTCTTTCATTATATATAAGTACGAGTACAATACAGACTGGTGGGATTAATGTTATATAGTAATATCTTCCATCTAACCAGATCAATGTTATCGAGTCCTTAAGTTAAAGCCAGATGTGTGTACTAACGATAATCGAACTCACAACCCTCAGGTTGAAATATAATTAATTAATTCGTATTCGTGTGGACATATTGAAGAACCATGGGCCCTCACTAAACGAACCTTCGGGTTTAAAACGATCGAAGTAGGTATGAAAATTGCAATTCATGATCGTACGTGAAGTGGCAATAACACTCGTGAAGGCAACGTTTTTTGAGAGGTCTTATTAAAATTTATGTTTATATGTGAACCCTTCACACATACACTACACTACACCTAAAGCCGAATGTGTTACTATCACATTTTGGAACACCTGCAAAGGTTTCTTTGTAGTTTCTTTTCCCTTGGTAAGTTTTCTGTGTTTTTTTTTCTAAACATATGCGAATACAGGAAAGTTCGTATTGTAATAGTTGCCGATATCACCATCCTATCCTTACATTTCCCTTTTCAGTTTTTTATTTTTTTATTAAACTTTCAATAATAGTGAGTTTGAATCCCGAGTTGGGAAGATTCAGTGTTCTAAATGGCGCTATATAAGTTGTTCTTATTATTAACGGTAACTTTCGTTCTTTTGTATTACTAATTAGGCCACGAAAATTATCTTTTAAATGTTTTTTTTCCGGATTACAATCCTACAAGTGGTCTGCACCAAGCACTCGATCCCTCCACTCATCTCTGTCATCCGCCAGTCTCTTCATCTTCTGGTAGCTGCCACAGCGCACATCCCGGATCACCCGATCCATGTAGCTATATCTAGGGCGGCCTCTATGGTTATAGCCCTCAATCATTCCCTCGACGATGGTAAGGAGCAGGCCTGGGTGCCTGATTTTATGGCCTATCCAACTGGATAGTTGTTGGGCAACTCTATTTAGGAGTTGCCTTGTTTTTCCAACCCCGCTCAATACCTCGTCATTTCGAATGTGATCTGACCAATGGGCCCTGGCCATTCGCCTGTAGCACCACATCTCAAAGGCAGCCAGACGCCCGGACTCGCTCTGGCTGATGGTCCACGTTTCGCAGCCATACAGCATCACGCTCCAGACAAGAGTTTTCGTTAAATTCTTCCTAACATATTACAATATGAAAATAAACAAAGACAAAACAAAATGTATGGTTGCTGGAAGAGAGGAGGTGACTGCGAGTGTTGTTCTGGGTGGCGTCAGTGTTGAGCAAGTGAGGGAATTTGTTTACTTTGGCAGCAGAGTATCCCAAGATGGCCGATCAAAGGCAGAAATAATAAGTAGGGTCCAACATGCAAGAGTTGATTTTAACTAATGAATATTAAATAAACAAATAAAAGTGCTGCAACGTTCCAGTGTGCGCCCTGCCTTAGTCGTCCTATAGAGGACGACGGGAAAATATGTGCAAGTCACTAAGGGAAATATTAATTTTCTGTGATATTGAGTTTGCTCTTCGGATGAGCGTCAAGAGTCTTTTGACGGAGAAAGTGGAAAAGTAATCATTCAATCTTGTGTTGGATTCCTCTTGAGTGATTTGTTCCTACTTTATAAATAACTCTTCGGAGAGTTTCCAGAGTGGGGAATTTCCTAGATGTTCCAACGCACACATTAACATTCCCTTTGAAAAAGACTCTTGTGAAATGATGAAATGTTTGTCTTGAAGAAGTTTTCTTACACCACTTAGAAGACTTGTTTACAAAGGAGACGAAGAGAAATTGAAAGTTTATTCGTGAAATAAATAACTTAGCTTGTTTATAGTGTTTCGTAGCAATACAACACTGAAGCAAATATGAAACTTCTTATGAAGCGGGGGGTGGGAATATTTAAAGATAATTCATGATAGCACAGTTGTATTTGCTGGGCATCGAAATTAAGGATCCTCTCGCCATTCCAACAGAATTGCTGAAGTTCTCCTCGTCTGACATGAGACTTCTTGTGGTAAAACAGCCCCATTCCCGAACTACAATATGTACTATTTCGCAGATGTCACACTTGAATATTCTCTGAGTCACTGTCACTATAATATCCGATTTCCCAACATGTAGAACCTCGTATGCCAAGTATTCTACTACAACGAGCCTTTAGGAATTACAATACGACATCTTTAGAAATAACAATGCCACATGTAATTCTTGTTCTTAAGGTATATCTTGGATTTGTTGTTTTAAAAATCATTCAAGGGAGGCAAAGCACTAGTTGAGGTGTAACGCGCTGGACTTCCGTGCGGAACATCATTGGTTCGAATCCCGCGCTGTGCTACTCCCCTCGAATGACACAGTCCTTTTTTCCGCCTATTATTCGAGAGTATAAGGATACCTATGACTTTGGTGACATCTATTCTTAAAAAAAAAACATGTCGGTGTGGTCCTATCGTCTCACTTCGGTGTGCCATCGGATCCAGTACAGCGGTGTGGCCGGTGAATTTGCTGGTGTGCAACAGTTCACTCACTTAAAACAGCACAGCTTCGCTTTCCAACTGATTTGACATTGGAATGGCGAGAGGATCCTCGACTAGGAGTCCCAGCAACGACGACCAGTTGTCTCTTTACCTTTAAGGCGGCCTTCCTGACATGCGATGTCCCGCGAGTATCTCTTGTGTCGCTATGTCTCTGGCCATCCTATCCACGTGGTCTCTTCGTCTGTACCGTCTTCTCTTACTACTCCAACTGACGATATCTTCTGTGCTGCAAGTCTGTCAAATGTGAGAGTTTTTGACCTTATCTTTAAGATATTCCCTGCGATGAATTATGTAATTCATGTTTTTTTTTTTATTTCTGATCTATCAACCCTGAGCTCCAAAGTACGTTTTTTTGACTGATATGAAACATAGAAAGAAAATTACATATCGATTATCTTCTTTTTTCCTCTCCCTCCTCCCCATTTCCATCACACAATATACCACATGCTATTAATTATGACTTGAGTTGATTTTAATTATACTGTTTGTGTTTTCTTTCCATTTGGTCGTAAATTTTTTCTCCGATTATCATATTGTACTTTATTATTGGTTTACTGTTAAATATTGCATTTGACTCATGAATTATATTGTACTGTTAAATTCCTTAATAATATTACATTTTATTCATGGATTATATTGTACTGTTAAGTTCCTTAATAATATTACACTTTATTCATGAATCGTATTGTAAAATTAAGTTCCTTAATAATATTACACTTTATTCATGAATCGTATTGTAATATTAAGTTCCTCAATAATATTACATTTTATTCAAGAATTGTAGTGTACTGTTAAATTCCTTAATAATATTACACTTATTCATGCATTGCGTTGTGCTATTAAGTTCTTTAATAATATTACTTTATATTCGTGAATTGTATTGTATTGTTAAATCGCCTATAATATTACACTTGATTCATTAATCGTATTGTTATATTAAGTTCTTTAATAATATTTCATTTTATTCATGAATTATATTGTACTGTTAAGTTCCTTAATAATATTACATTTTATTCATGAGTTGTATTGTACTATTAAGTTCCTTAATAATATTTATTTCATTTTATTCATGAATCGTATTGTAGTATTAAGTTCCTTAATAATACGAGTATTACATTTTATTCATGCAATGTATTGTATTGTATTGTTAAATTCCTTAATAATATTACACTTTATTCATGAATCGTATTGTAATATATTAAGTCCCTTAATAATATTACATTTTATTCATGAACTGTATTGTACTGTTAAATTCCTTAATAATATTACATTTTATTCATGTATTGTATTGTATTGTTAAATTCCTTAATAATATTACACTTTATTCATGAATCGTATCGTAATATTAAGTCCCTTAATAATATTGCATTTTATTCATGAACTGTATTGTACTGTTAAATTCCTTAATAATATTACATTTTATTCATGAATTATGTTCTACTATTAAGTTCCTTAATAATATTTATTACATTGTATTCATGAATCGTATTGTGATATTAAGTTCCTTAATAATATTACATTTTATTCATGAATTGTATTGTATTGTTAAATTCCTTAATAATATTACACTTTATTTATGAATCGTATTGTAATATTGTGTTCCTTAATAATATTAAATTTTATTCATGAATGGTATTATCATATACTTTTAAATTCCTTAATAATACGAGTATTACATTTTATTCATTCATTGTGTTGTGCTGTTACGAGTATGTTCCTTAATAATATTACGTTTTATTCATGACTTGTATTGTACTATTAAGTTCCTTAATAATAAAAAAATAACGTTCCCACTCACTTGAAGTATTTTCAGGACTAACAGAGACAAGTGTGTGTCGAAAATATATATTTATATTCTTTTCCCATTTATTTTTCGCTCACTAAGCAAACGTTATTATTTCCCAGGATCCTCCCATCTCGACTTTCCCTCTCCCCCAATGGAAATATTCTTTATTGAATCGTGTCCCTATAAGATCACAAGTGTCCTGAAACAGTTACAGGAGTCCTTCATAAGGTTTCCTGATCTTTTCTTATTTTATTTCTGTTAGGATATAAAGACAGACGATATCTTTCTCGCCTTTCGATTATCCATTTTTCTCTATAAAGTTATTAATAGTGTTTCATTGGGATTTTTTACGTATAATAATATCGCATAATACTTTCATTATATACAGAACATGTTGAAATTGTTAATTTTTTTACTTACATATAATAACATCGTGTAATAATTTCATTATATACAGAACATGTTGATATTGTTAATTGTTTTACTTACATATAATAATATCGCGTAATACTTTCATTATATACAGAACATGTTGAAATTGTTATTGTTTCTACTTTTATATAATAATGTCGCGTAATACTTTCATTATATACAGAACATGTTGAAATTGTTAATTGTTTTACTTACATATAATAATATCGCGTAATACTTTCATTATATACAGAACATGTTGAAATTGTTATTGTTTTTACTTTTATATAATAATGTCGCGTAATACTTTCATTATATACAGAACATGTTGAAATTGTTATTGTTTTTACTTTTATATAATAATGTCGCGTAATACTTTCATTATATACAGAACATGTTGAAATTGTTAATTGTTTTACTTACATATAATAATATCGCGTAATACTTTCAGTATATACAGAACATGTTGAAATTGTTAATGGTTTTACTTACGTATAATAATATCGCGTAATACTTTCATTATATACAGAACATGTTGAAATTGTTACTTGTTTTACTTACATATAATAATATCGCGTAATACTTTCATTATATACAGAACATGTTGAAATTGTTATTGTTTTTACTTTTATATAATAATGTCGCGTAATACTTTCATTATATACAGAACATGTTGAAATTGTTAATTGTTTTACTTACATATAATAATATCGCGTAATACTTTCATTATATACAGAACATGTTGAAATTGTTAATGGTTTTACTTACATATAATAATATCGCGTAATACTTTCATTATATACAGAACATGTTGAAATTGTTAATTGTTTTACTTACATATAATAATATCGCGTAATACTTTCATTATATACAGAACATGTTGAAATTGTTAATGGTTTTACTTACATATAATAATATCGCGTAATACTTTCATTATATACAGAACATGTTGATATTGTTAATTGTTTTACTTACATATAATAATATCGCGTAATACTTTCATTATATACAGAACATGTTGAAATTGTTATTGTTTTTACTTTTATATAATAATGTCGCGTAATACTTTCATTATATACAGAACATGTTGAAATTGTTAATTGTTTTACTTACATATAATAATATCGCGTAATACTTTCAATATATACAGAACATGTTGAAATTGTTATTGTTTTTACTTTTATATAATAATGTCGCGTAATACTTTCATTATATACAGAACATGTTGAAATTGTTAATTGTTTTACTTACATATAATAATATCGCGTAATACTTTCATTATATACAGAACATGTTGAAATTGTTAATGGTTTTACTTACATATAATAATATCGCGTAATACTTTCATTATATACAGAACATGTTGAAATTGTTAATGGTTTTACTTACATATAATAATATCGCGTAATACTTTCATTATATACATAACATGTTGATATTGTTAATTGTTTTACTTACATATAATAATATCGCGTAATACTTTCATTATATACAGAACATGTTGAAATTGTTAATGGTTTTACTTACATATAATAATATCGCGTAATACTTTCATTATATACATAACATGTTGATATTGTTAATTGTTTTACTTACATATAATAATATCGCGTAATACTTTCATTATATACAGAACATGTTGAATTTGTTAATGGTTTTACTTACATATAATAATATCGCGTAATACTTTCATTATATACAGAACATGTTGAAATTGTTAATGGTTTTACTTACATATAATAATATCGCGTAATACTTTCATTATATACAGAACATGTTGATATTGTTAATTGTTTTACTTACATATAATAATATCGCGTAATACTTTCATTATATACAGAACATGTTGAAATTGTTATTGTTTTTACTTTTATATAATAATGTCGCGTAATACTTTCATTATATACAGAACAAGTTGAAATTGTTAATTGTTTTACTTACATATAATAATATCGCGTAATACTTTCATTATATACAGAACATGTTGAAATTGTTATTGTTTTTACTTTTATATAATAATGTCGCGTAATACTTTCATTATATACAGAAAATGTTGAAATTGTTAATGGTTTTACTTACATATAATAATATCGCGTAATACTTTCATTATATACAGAACATGTTGATATTGTTAATTGTTTTACTTACATATAATAATATCGCGTAATACTTTCATTATATACAGAACATGTTGAAATTGTTATTGTTTTTACTTTTATATAATAATGTCGCGTAATACTTTCATTATATACAGAACATGTTGAAATTGTTAATTGTTTTACTTACATATAATAATATCGCGTAATACTTTCATTATATACAGAACATGTTGAAATTGTTAATGGTTTTACTTACATATAATAATATCGCGTAATACTTTCATTATATACAGAACATGTTGATATTGTTAATTGTTTTACTTACATATAATAATATCGCATTATACTTTCATTATATACAGAACATGTTGAAATTGTTATTGTTTTAACTTTTATATAATAATGTCGCGTAATACTTTCATTATATACAGAACATGTTGAAATTGTTAATTGTTTTACTTACATATAATAATATCGCGTAAAACTTTCATTATATACAGAACATGTTGAAATTAATAATGGTTTTACTTACATATAATAATATCGCGTAATACTTTCATTATATACAGAACATGTTGAAATTGTTAATTGTTTTACTTACATATAATAATATCGCGTAATACTTTCATTATATACAGAACATGTTGAAATTGTTAATTGTTTTACTTACATATAATAATATCGCGTAATACTTTCATTATATACAGAACATGTTGAAATTGTTAATGGTTTTACTTACATATAATAATATCGCGTAATACTTTCATTATATACAGAACATGTTGATATTGTTAATTGTTTTACTTACATTTAATAATATCGCGTAATACTTTCATTATATACAGAACATGTTGAAATTGTTATTGTTTTTACTTTTATATAATAATGTCGCGTAATACTTTCATTATATACAGAACATGTTGAAATTGTTAATTGTTTTACTTACATATAATAATATCGCGTAATACTTTCATTATATACAGAACATGTTGAAATTGTTATTGTTTTTACTTTTATATAATAATGTCGCGTAATACTTTCATTATATACAGAACATGTTGAAATTGTTAATTGTTTTACTTACATATAATAATATCGCGTAATACTTTCATTATATACAGAACATGTTGAAATTGTTAATGGTTTTACTTACATATAATAATATCGCGTACATTATATACAGAACATGTTGAAATTGTTAATGGTTTTACTTACATATAATAATATCGCGTAATACTTTCATTATATACAGAACATGTTGATATTGTTAATTGTTTTACTTACATATAATAATATCGCGTAATACTTTCATTATATACAGAACATGTTGAAATTGTTATTGTTTTTACTTTTATATAATAATGTCGCGTAATACTTTCATTATATACAGAACATGTTGAAATTGTTAATTGTTTTACTTACATATAATAATATCGCGTAATACTTTCATTATATACAGAACATGTTGAAATTGTTAATGGTTTTACTTACATATAATAATATCGCGTAATACTTTCATTATATACAGAACATGTTGAAATTGTTAATGGTTTTACTTACATATAATAATATCGCGTAATACTTTCATTATATACAGAACATGTTGATATTGTTAATTGTTTTACTTACATATAATAATATCGCGTAATACTTTCATTATATACAGAACATGTTGAAATTGTTATTGTTTTTACTTTTATATAATAATGTCGCGTAATACTTTCATTATATACAGAACATGTTGAAATTGTTAATTGTTTTACTTACATATAATAATATCGCGTAATACTTTCATTATATACAGAACATGTTGAAATTGTTATTTTTTTTACTTTTATATAATAATGTCGCGTAATACTTTCATTATATACAGAACATGTTGAAATTGTAAATTTTTTACTTACATATAATAATATCGCGTAATACTTTCATTACAGAACATACAGAACATATTGAAATTGTTAATTTTTATTTAAACATTAAAAGAAACTTTGTGTGTGAAGTTAAAATTATGGAAAGAAAATCAAACCGAGATTTTTTTTGAACGCTTTCGGAATATCGAACTGAATACTCCAAGATACAAGACAAGTGATGCAAAACTGGGCTGATTCACAATAATATCATTGAACAACCCCTGTGGCCTAGTTGGCAAGACAACTGTCTTCCGACCCAGGGATTAAGGGTTCATTCCTGTTGGAACTCGATTCTTTTTTTTTAAAAGCGTTCCAGCCTTGTTTTCACTTATCCCCTCTTAAATATTTTTCTGATTGGTTGAAAATTATTGTTATATGGCAATAGACCGTCATCTACAAGATGAAAGTGATGACCTCCGTGTCCGAGTTGGTAAGATGACTGTTTCTCAATCTAGGGGTGCGGGTTTAATTCCCATTGGAAACCAGATTTTTTTTAATGTTTTCGTCTGGTTTTCATTAAGGTGTTCTTAAACACCTTTCTGGTTAGTTGGAAGAGATTGCCACATGGCAATGCATTTGTCAGGCTGTACAGTATACAGCAAAACTGTAATGCGATAAAATATATTTGAAATATTGATTTGTGATTTAAATACATGCCGCCGAATTTCGAGTTCGAAGAAGATTGGCAACTCAACGTATCCGAGATGAGCTGGTTGGAAATAAATTCATATGACAATAATCCCGCAAATGTATCATTTATAATCATGTACATTAAATAATAAATAAGACTGGCGGTCCATCTTGAAGGAAAATGAAATCTTTGTCTATATTATATTTTTGTGTATTTACTGTTACACTTCAGAAAACATTAAATGAACATGTTGAACCTGAGGTATGGATGTTAAGGCTTTCCAAAAAGATAAGGTAGATTGTGTCAGCTGTGAATTGGGGGTATTGTTTCCGGACGAACTCTTGTACAAGACAGATATATTTTTTTTGGTTTTCTTTTGAATCCGAAGTCAAGCTTCTAACCAACAAGGCCACGGTCATATTCACGTTCATATACGAGCAGTCAAAATATTATATCGAATTTAAACTACTTGTGAATTGACCTAGATCACAGAAGATTGAACCATACGGTTTTCCGAAAGGTATGACCATCTCAGGTGGCCGGTTCACTTCGATTTATATTTAAAATTTTACTTGTGGATGAACGAACGAATACATTTTAAGGGTCTTCTAACAAAAATAAATAAAAAATATCCAGGCACATGTAAAAAAACTTGACCGTTCGCCCCGAGGATAAAATTAGATTTTATTTCAAGGATGTTTTTTCGGTAGGTATAAAAATATACAGGCGTACATAATATCACGCCATTTCTTTATCAAGATATGCAGAGATAATTGATTGCCATACTTTACAATCTCAACGCATCTCGTTTGCCACTTCTACACCCATACACATTCTCGTACAACTCCTACGATTTCTCTGATTTTCTACGTTTTCTTCTTTCAAAATATAATTCACTTGATCCAACCATACTTTCCCCGTTCTTCTTCTACCACGCATTCCACTCACAATTGTCCTATATTTCATCTTAGCAGATTCTGAGACTATTCGGTTTGAGTATATATGCTTTAGTGCCCTATTGACTTTGATTACTATCGCTATACGCTGTTTGATATCCCTCTCAATCGGTTCATTATTTGAGAAAATAATATTCAAATAGCAGAATTCCTGAACTTGTTCCAATATTTCATTGTTCACCCATATATCAATTTTAAATATATGTTACGGGTTGAAAATTGAATTTTTAAGGGAAACAATTGTTTTAAAAGCTTTGCTCGGTGTTTTTGAAAGGCATCAGAGAAATATCGCAATAAACGCATCGATTTGCCTCTTTCCAATCGATTTCATGCTCCGGTTTCCTGTTTGTGCGGCCGACAATCTGCCGATCGCGAAACGTCAAATTTTATAATCACATATTTATTCCAGTCAGTTTTCTGAACTGTTCAATGATTTTACACAAGAAATACAATAAATCAGTCTACAATGAAACATAATATGTCCTTTACATAAACAGAACTACAATAACACAAACTAATAATATGCAGATAATAAAACTATGAGATATGGCGGCGCCGAAATATACACGTTAGTCCACGCTTTACAAGCTAGCGTCCGAGGTTCAATTTCTAGTTTATTCACTTCCGGACTGATTTTACTTTTAGGCCGTACATAAACGTAAAACATTTTTTTTATCGAACTTATCATAAATTTTTATACCACTTCTAAGCAATTTTAAAATATCACTATATACAAATCTGCCAAACAAAATGCTGCACGATTTAACCTGCCGATTGTCCTGAAGGTTACTTTTCTGGCCATGGGAACTTGAGTTTGATCTTGCAACAATCTGTGTTTACTGAAGTGCAACATCTTGCACACATTATACTTAACTACACATAGTCGTCTTCTATTCACAGGGTGGCTGACAATTATTCTTGATCACCAGAGAAAGCCTATCACGAAAACGATTTTTTTATACATTATATATTTTTTTTTCAGTAACTTAATGATACGATACAATTTGTAGTAAGTTATGTACAGTACTCGGTGGTAAGTAATAAACGTCGGGCTTAAGAAAGAGACTGTCGCTTTGTAGAGTGTCGTCTCTGTCGCACGGACTGTTAGCGCATCGTGCGACAGAGACGACACTGTACAAAGCGATGTGTATTACTTACCGCCGGGTACTGCATATTATTTGACAATAAACTAAAAATAAAGTTTCACATAATTATTAGAAACATTAACAATCGACAAAACAGACAAAATAATTAAGAGTCAATGCGGAGTGTATGAAATTCTGTATAAAGAAACTGTAGATAGTGGATAGAGAAAAATTATATCATATATCGATACTTTTCTTTATGTTTTAAATTGACGACATCCGGGACGTAGTTGTTAAGATACCTGTCTTCTGACTCGTGGGTGGCAGGTTCATTTCCCGTTAAAAGCCCAATTTAAAAAAAATCTTCTTGTTTTCATTTCTGACCTCTTAACATATTTCTGGTTTGTTGAAAGAGATTGATGCATTGCAATATACCCGTCAAATCGTAATGTATTCAACAAAAGTGTAATGCATTACTATACAAATCAGCCAAACGATTGCACCTTATTTACCGTATTTGCCCGACTATAAGGCGAGGTTTTTATTTAAAAAGGAGACAAGTTAATAGGGGGGTCGCCTTATATTCGAGTTTTATTTTTCATAATATTATTTTAATTTTTCATAGTTTCATAATATTATAATGACGACCTCCGTGGCCTGGTGGTAAGACGCTTGTCTGCCGATCCGGAGGTTGCGGGTTCGATCCCCGCTGGAATCCAGATTTAAAAAAAATTTAATTCTAGTCTGGTTTTCACTTAGGGCGCATTAAAACATCTTTTTGTTGGTTGGAAGAGATTACCACATGGTAATAAACACGCCAGGTGAAATAAAAAAAATGGTGAGGGAAATGTTTTTTCTCCAAAAAGCAGATAAAAAAGGGGTCGCCTTATAATCAGGGTCGCCCTATAGTCGGTCCAATACAGTATAAGAAATATAACTTGTGGAAAAAAAACATTCTAAGTTACAAATATATATTCAAAAACCGAGCAAAAATGTATTTGTCACTCATCCATAGCGATGGAGGATGTGCAGCAGATGTAACACATAGAATTAGTGTGGAATGGATGAAGTTTAGATCAATGACGGGAGTTCTATGTGATCCGAAAATGCCAGTAAAGTTAAAAGGAAAAGTATACCAAACGATTGTCAGACCCGCACTCTTATATGGCTCCGAATGCTGGACGATGTATACCTCTTACTCTAGGCAACTAAAAACTGCTGAAATGCGCATGAGATGGTCAGCAGGTGTGTCCCTAAGAGACAAAATAAGAAGCTCACGCATTCGTGGAAGCCTGGGTGTTACAGACATCAACAGCAAGATGGAGGAGAGGCGATTGAGATGGTATGGGCACGTTGGACGCAGAGCACCCGATCACATTGTGAACTAGGCAATCTCCACGGATCTTCCTCGAATAACAACCAGAGGAAGACCAAAGAATTCATGGGTGGTGCAAAAAGATAACCTGATGCAGAGGCACGGCCTGGGGAACGTAGTCCGGGACAGAAGAGCATACAACCTAAGGACGAGGAGAGCTGACCCCAACAGTCTTCGCAGATAATGAGATGGGATGGAGCCAGGGAGAGAGAGAGTAAAAATGTATTTGTTTATTTTTTTTTCTAATTCGTTCCTTATTCCTTAAGGAGATGATGGAAATGTTTTTTTTTATTTTCCTAGAAATATAAATAAATATATATATTATAATCCAAGGTTAAATGACAGAGCTGTTTGACTTGTTATAAATACGTCCCTGTGTTTATAACAAGTCAAGTATTCTGTCGTTTCTTTTCTTAAAAAAATTCGAAATTCTTTAAACTGAAAATTTAATTGTAACAAAAAAAATACTTCTTAAAAGATACAATATTGAATTTGTAACAGTTAAACTTCAAGGTCGTTCCTCTGAAAGTAAAGATTTTTTAGGGAAATTTTAATTAACTCGATTATTAAGTTAGTCTTTCTTCCTCGAGACACAGTTAGTTATAAGGCAGTCACTTTGATACTGGAACTCAGGGTTTCTCAAAAAAAAAAAATCGGCTACTAAATAGCAATTATAATAAAATAATAATTTATGAAACGTCGTTCAAAGAATATACTTTCCTCTAGAGTGTTCTAACTCGTGAATCGAACCCGCTATTATTGAAAGAATAGACTTTCTTCTAAAGTGTTCTAACTCGGGAATCGAACCCGCTATTATTGAAAGAATAGACTTTCCTCTAAAGTGTTCTAACTCGGGAATCGAACATGCTATTATTGAAAGAATAGACTTTCCTCTAAAGTGTTCTAACTCGGGAATCGAACATGCTATTATTGAAAGAATAGACTTTCCTCTAAAGTGTTCTAACTCGTGAATCGAACCCGCTATTATTGAAAGAATAGACTTTCCTCTAGTGTTCTAACTCGTGAATCGAACCCGCTATTATTGAAAGAATAGACTTTCCTCTACAGTGTTCTAGCTCGGGAATCGAACCCGCTATTATTGAAAGGATAGACTTTCCTCTACAGTGTTCTAACTCGGGAATCGAACATGCTATTATTGAAAGAATAGACTTTCCTCTACAGTGTTCTAACTCGGGAATCGAACCCGCTATTATTGAAAGGATAGACTTTCCTCTACAGTGTTCTAACTCGGGAATCGAACATGCTATTATTGAAAGAATAGACTTTCCTCTACAGTGTTCTAACTCGGGAATCGAACCCGCTATTATTGAAAGGATAGACTTTCCTCTAAAGTGTTCTAACTCTAGAGGAAATTCTTTGGTTATCAAATGGCGCTAAATATGTATATGGTATACATAAATGTAGGTGTATAATTAAAACTGCGAAGTACCTTTTTTAATACTAAGAAAAAAATTGCATGAGTTCGGGAACTGTTACTTTGTCACATTCTTCCATAATCTTATGAGTTTTGTAGGCCTTCAAGTCTTCCAGGAAAAACCTTTTACTCACCGCGCATGCCCAAACCGCCTGTTATTGCGTCTCGAGGTTTCGTCTCACATCCAATAAATTCCATTTTTTATCCCTTTACATTACTAAAGAGTCGTATTTATGAAATATAAATTATTTGCGATCTCCAAATTTGCGGTTTCCTTAACCCTTTTAATCCCAGACGTCAATCTGGCTTTTTGGCGGTTTGAAAATTTTCAGAACAACCAAATGGCGGTCTTTATGTTTTAAAAGTTTAGGCCCAATATTTCAAAGGACTGTAAAACAATTTAGTTTTGTTTGATGAATTTAATTATGATTTTTTTAACATGAAAGAAAAATACTTTTAACAAAAAAAATATTTGTTTTATGTTATTTATAATTAAGGCATTAATATTGTGGAGGTTTAAAGATATTGTAATTTATTTTATAAAACACTGATGTTTTCCTCTTTATGTAACGGTATAACCCTACCGGTTTCGAGATTTTCCCCTCATCATCAATGGAGCATAATAAAGACACGAATTGGTACCAACATACCCACTTCTAACGGTAAAAAAATTGGGTTGGGGATCGTGGCAAGATCTCGCCGCTGTTATCTCCTTTATTTAGAGCGTGCCGTCGAAAATATAATTTGAGCAAATTTTTTAAGTGTGACTGAAAATTTTTCAATGAAGGAAAGTTTGTTCACTAAACGGCACTATACAAATTATATTTTTATTGTTATTATTACGATATGACAGGTAATCCCTTGTGATCATGTATGATTGCCAGTTATCTTGCGACTTGAGGAGGCATGTGCGTGTATTTGTTTATTGTATGAAAGCTGTCGCACTTCAGAAAACACACTTCACGGATCTTGACAAGTAAAATCCAAAGTTCCGATAGCAAGAACATCCATGTTCCAAAACGATCGACTGATTTTAATCTGCAGCAAACTGTAAATAGCGTTATTTTTGCGTTGCTTAATAGTGCTATAAGAATTAAGAAACGGTTGAAAAGTAAAACCAGTTCAGAAATGAATCCACTAGGAATTGAACCTGGGGACTTGCTTAGCGTTAATGCCAACCGTTAGACCACGGTTACCGACTATTATAATTAAATAGATGCAGTAACCAGTACCTGGTATACCGGTTAATCAGTAAGGGATGTTGATCCCATCGTTTAAAATATTGTTTAGTACAACTATCGTTCTTTATATTACAACTCGGTGTGTTTGTTATCTCTTTCAACTAACCAGAAAAATGTGTTAAGTAATACGCAGACTGAAACCCTTTTTAAAAACATTGGGCACAGGAATCAAACCCACAAGTCCAGAGTCGCAAACAGACGCCTTAAAAACTTATTTACATAAGTCACCTTATATATTTATTTAATACGATTTGTAGGTTAATTCCTTATTTATTTGACTACACAATAAGGTTACCTGACGATGAGTTCTAAAAAATTTGAAACTTAAGTCACGATTATAACATCGTAATTTGCGAATTTATAAATTAAATATAATATTATCAACCATACCATGATGGAGCTCTACTAGCTAACATTTTTTTTAAATATATTGATTTTAAAATTAATTAAAGGCGTTATATTTTTTCTAAAGGTGTTTGATCCTTAAAAAGGTTAATTCTTTTTTATGGCCCCACGATAGCGCGAGTACCTCATGTTTTATTCGAGCCCTTGTTTCATTTGTAAAGTCAGAATTTACTCGAGTTTTGGTTTTTTAAGCAAACTAGCATAATTGTTGAATTTGTAAATGTATGAATAAATTATGTGAACCCGACTAAAATATATCACATTCGAAATTTTAAGACATAGAACGTTTGTACGTTTAATACGAGTATATGCAAAAAGAGTTTTTTTGTTGGTTTAAAACAGAACTGGCCAGCCCATAGCGCCCTTATGTGCTGCCCTCGGTCATATATGACGAATTATGTTTATTTAATCTTTTTATTACCATATAAATATATTTAGAAATTAATAACTTAGAATTCTAAGTCATTATACGAGTATTGCCATACAAATAAATTTTGTTGGTACAATACATGTTTTCTCTTCGTATCTAGTCCAAGTGATGGATAGCTTGTTTTTTTTCTTCAGATTTACACTGATTGAACACTTTCTGTGTACCTCTGCATCCAAATCAATAACTTACAAAAAAAAAAAATAAGTACGAATTTTGTTGTAAAGCCAGATATCGAAAAAAATATTGGAACGAAATTTGCAATTATTCTTATTTATGTGCGGCCTTTGAAAAATTTTAGGTTGTCAATGCGGCCCGTGGGGCAATTTGGGTTGGCCAGACCTGGTTTAAAATAACAAGTCAGCATGTCTAAATTATTTGTTTACCAAAATGTAATGTATGTTTAGGGTAGCTTCATACAGCTAACGAGTTTTTTTTTATGTATAAACCCAAAGAAATAATGCAAGATAAAACATCTGTCTTCCTAACCGCGGGTTGTGGGTTTGATTCCTAATAATATTCAGATTTAAAAAAAAAAATTCAGTCTAATTTTCAGTTAAGACCTGTTTAAACAAATTTCTGGTTAGTTGGAATAAATTTCCACATGCCAATACACCCGACAGGTTGTATTTATTATTGTATAAAATAAATTACAATTCATTTCGACCCCACCATCACCTACGCTATTATGGCGGATAAAAGAAGTCCCCATCCAGCGCGATCTAAAGATCGAAATCTGCACTATTTATATTATAAATAAATAATATTTTTTTACGAGCGCGGCGCCACGTAGTGACGAGGAAGGAGCTGTTCAAAGAGACTTCTTCTCCGGTGGCGACACACCAGAGTGGGAAAAGAATAGTAGTAACGACGGACTTAAGATCTGACATCACGGAAGAAGGAAAATACTCGAAGCGCAGTAAATATACTTTTGAAATGGTTTAAGACCTGGAGTTAAAACAGTCTAGCAAGTTGCCAGTACTTACGTTCACAGATAAAAAAACAGCCTTGCAAGTTGCCAGTACTTACGTTCACAGAAAATAAAACAGTCTAGCAAGTGGCCAGTACTCACGTTCACAGAAAATAAAACAGTCTCGCAAGTTGCCAGTACTTACGTTCACAGAAAATAAAACAGTCTAGCAAGTTGCCAGTACTCACGTTCACAGAAAATAAATCAGTCTAGCAAGTGGCCAGTACTTACGTTCACAGAAAATAAAACAGTCTAGCAAGTTGCCAGTACTTACGTTCACAGAAAATAAAACAGTCTAGCAAGTTGCCAGTACTTACGTTGTAAGAACCGATGTAAGGCTGAGTGATAAATTACTATTAAGATCAACTCAAATACAATATTTTCTCTTGCATCAAATCAACCACATAGGGTAGAGTATTTTGATAGAACTTTTACTGGTGCTTCCCTTGTGGCGTGGAATGGTCTAACTCTTAGTGTTTGAGATATGGGTGGCGTGTGCAGCCTTAGGAAGCACTGTAAGACAACCCCCTATCAAAATGTGTGGTGGTATATTAACACTACACACACACTCTACACTCCACCTAAAGCCGAATGTGTTACTATCACATATCAGAAGATCTACAAAGGTTTCTTTGTAGTTCGTATTCCGTTGGTAAGTTTTCTGCGGTTTTCTTACCCAATATGTTTTTCTTAACATATGCAGATGCGGGGAAGTACTTAATATGATTGTCAATTTTCCTAGCATTTTATTTTATGAAATTTAAAAAATATACTATAAGAGGTGCATGTTCGCGTGGTAACACACTGGACTTTCGTGCAGAAGGTTGTCAGTTCAAACCCCGCGCTGTGCTGTTCCCCTCGAATGATACTGGCACTTTTTCCTCTTAGTGTTCGATGGCATAAGGATACCTATGACTTCGGTCATATTTATTCTTAAAAAATAGATTTACTCCGTTACATGTGTATCATACTATATAAGAGTACTTATTGTATATAAGCCTATAAAATACCTTAAATACTTCAACAAAATGACAACTTTCTAAGCGAGCGCCTAAAATGAACGTTGAATTCTTAGCGAATAACTCATAAGTTGGGGGAAGATTAGGGACTGAGGAACGGATATTTCTCAAGTGACACTGCCAGTGTAAGTCCTACAGGATACACGTGGATACGAGCAATATATTATATTACACACACATACTATGTTTGGATATAACTGACGTTATATTCGATCAGGCGATGAGAGACTCCTTTGCATACCAACACGTCTCACAGCATTTAATACATCTTCATTTGTGGTTCGCTCGGCGCGACTGTGAAACGAATTTCCAAGATTTATCAGATGTGCACCACATATTTGTTTACGTTTAAAAGTGAAAATTAAAAAAGTATGACATGTTGATTATTTATTTATGCATGACAATTTTATGAATACACAACATTTTATTTAGCCCCATTAATCAGATCGTTAAACTTAAAACCACCGGAGTGTGCACGGAACTCGCGGTTCGTCACATAACATATTTGGAAAACTACTCCAAACGTGATGGGACAACAACATTTAAAAGTGAAAGACGTTTTTCGTTTTATAAAGCTTTACCGACTTTTATGAAAGCTTTACAAATGGCCGTAGCCACTACCTTCCTACCCTTACACTCAACTTACGTATTATATATTTGTTTTGTATTATTTTTTATCTGTCAATAGTGATTCGAGTCTTGAGTGAGAGCGCCTTTGAGAAGAGTTTTTTCTCAAAACTACGCTGTATAAACTGTCCATTTATTATTTTTAAAACATGTCCAAGACAACATATTAAGCATTAAGGTTACTGAAAGCAAATTTAGAGATTTTGTTAATCTCGCATTTATTATTTGCTTTACACAGCATTATTTTAGCAATGAGCTCGTTTAAGCATAAATCAAATTGTTCATATCGCTTAGTTTGGAAATTCACCCTTTTTGATTTGAAACTTTTCAATATCAAACTAATTATAAATGTTTTCGAGATATATTGTATAATCGTTATGTTAGTCGGTGCCTCATTCTAATAGTTAGCATTTATGCTGAGCAAGCGGACGTTCCAGATTCGATATCCTGCGTATTCACTTTCAAAATTATCTGGTTATATATTTATATTGCTACATGAATCTCTTCCAACCGATTAGAAATGTTTAAGAGTGAAAATCCGGCTGATAATTATTTTTTTTAAATTGAACATCGACCTGAATCGAACTCGCAACCCCCGAATCGCACGAAACGCATTTTATCAACAAGCCCACTGGGGTTCAACTGGTTTAACTCTTATTTACTTTATAACTTTACTATTGTATAATCGTTGTAAATGTTTGTCGACGCCTTGGTCTAATGGTTAGCATCCATGCTGAACAAATGGGTGTCCTCAATGTAATTTTCATTCCAAAATTACCACGTGAATTGCTACATTCCAATCTCTTACAACCAGCTACAAATATTTAACAAACCTTCAGTGAAAAACAGACTAAATATTATTTGTTGTTTATAGTTAAGGCATTAATGTTGTGGAGGTTTAAAGACATTGTAATTTATTTTTATCAAACACTGTTTATTCCACTTTTTTGTGACGGTATAACCCTACCGGTTTCAAGGCTTTCACCTCATCTTCAGGGGAGCGCAAACAAGACTTGTTTGCGTCTTGTTTGCGCTCCCCTGAAGATGAGGTGTAAGCCTTGAAACCGGTAGGGTTATACCGTCACAAAAAAGTGGAATAAACAGTGTTTGATAAAAATAAATTACAATAAATATTATTTATAAAATTGAATATTAACATAGTGTGGGCTGAAATATATACCAAGTCCTCGCGGCCGGGTTCGCCCTCTATAAGTGGGGGTGTATCTTGACTGGGGGAATGTTATGAAATGAGCCTAGACATTTTGATGGCTTCTCCCCTAAACGCACATACGAGTATGTTATTTCAGAATATACGAGTTATACTTTGTTTCTATCAATAAACCTATGTTTATTTTTAATTTATTTATTTAATTTCCAAAAAGATGTGTTGGAAAGAACTGATTTGGAAAAACGTATTTTTTTTACAATTTGACATCCTTGGTGATACATAAGTTTGATTTATCATGAGTTATAAAATCACGATGTTTTATAAAACAAATAAATTTTAAAACATTAACAATAATTTTCTTTTCAATTATTTTATTTATTTGTGAAAACAACCCTCAACTTGTTTCAGGGAAACTATTTATTTATCGAACGTGAAATTTTGGTCTGTTTCTTCGTGTTTTCTTTTATTTTTCGTTCCAACTCCTCTGTATTTACACTGCTCCTTCGATTGATTACTCTCAGACTTGATTGGAAAACCGACATCGTTTCATTTAGATTCGATTTTCTCAACAGAATCCTTCTCATCGTTTGAAACCAAAGATCTACTTTAAGGAAAAGGTATTCAAGTCATACATTTTTTTCATTTTAATCCCCTCGTCTTCCAACAACAACAAAAACTCTTATTATGTGTATTACATATGTTGTGTCGCGTCTTGATTATTGTAATTCTATTACGTGTATTACATATGTTGTGTCGCGTCTTGATTATTGTAATTCTATTACGTGTATTACATATGTTGTGTCGCGTCTTGATTATTGTAATTCTATTACGTGTATTACATATGTTGTGTCGCGTCTTGATTATTGTAATTCTATTACGTGTATTACATATGTTGTGGTATCTTGATTATTGTAATTCTATTACGTGTATTACATATGTTGTGTCGCGTCTTGATTATTTTAATTCTATTACGTGTATTACATATGTTGTGCCGCGTCTTGATTATTGTAATTCTATTTCATTTGCGAATGTTTTGAATGAAAATATAATACAATTAAAACATGCATATGTTTTCATTGTAACTGATATATGGTAGTCATAAATATTGTCATAGTCCACATCTAAAAGGTCGTCAAGTATCGTAAACGAATTGATTTCAAAATTTCTCTCTTTGTTTTTTCAAGTCCCTTAATGATATGTTTCCATTGTGTCTTTCGAATATGTTTCTAAAATATGTTTCTTCGAAAAGAATTAGAACTTTAAAGTCGATCTCTTCTTCATCTAATATTAAGCTTTCGCTGTTGTTGGTCCTGTGGCGTGAAATGGTCTACCTATTAGTGTTACAGATATATGGGTGATGTGTGCAGCTTTAGAAAACACTTGAATACATCACTATGGGAGGTCTTCTCTAAATTAAATATTTTGTATGCACAATATATACATACACTTCACTATACCTAAATTGGAATGTGTTACTATCACATATCGGATGATCTACTAAGGTTTCTTTGTAGTTCATATTTCCTTGATAAGTTTTCTTTATCTCTATATTTTCTTCAAAATTTACACAAATGCGGCAAGTAGTATTTAAACTAATGGCCGTAGTCACACCCTCCCTTTCTTTTCACTCAATTTACTCGTATATACTTTTTTTTATTTTGAAATATTTTTAATCCTTAAATAAAAGTTGATTCGAATCTCGGTTAGATCGCCCTTGAGGTTGTCTAAACGGCCCTATATAAATTGTCTTTTAGAGTATTATTATCGCCTTAGATGGTAAGATTCGAGTTTTTATCTTCGACTCTGATGGTTCCCAATAAATGACACCCAATCTCAATTTTCTGACAAACGGAATTTTCACATCTCAATATAGTTGGTTGGAAGAAATTCCCATACAGCAATAACTCGACAGATACTTCTGCATACAACAGAAGTGTAATACAATACAGTTTATCTATTTGAACTAGAGGTACAATATGCACATTTCGTATATCATATCATGCACATCGCGTCCCATTTTTCATATTTTATTTTTTGTTTTTTTTTTCATCTAAACGTTGTAACGACTTTTATTTCATGAAAACAAACAAATTTATTAATAAGACAATAAATTATAATAAACGAACGATTCGAAAAATTATTGTGTTACATTAACAAAAATTGTCAAGAAAAAAGGTCAAATAATAATTTAATTTGATCTTGTCACATTTTCTTCAGTCGTGTGGGATATCTTTAATATTTGACTAAATACTGTTTGATTGTTAATGCTAAAACTTGGAAAAAAAACAGGGTTAGGATTGATTTTAATTGGTTTGTGTTCATTGTCAAACATGTTACATCAAGCGGAATTATTTGATATACAGCAATATCTTCTAACCAATCAGCTCATCATAGATACATTAAACTGTTCATAGTCAAACATGTTACATCAAGCGGAATTCTTTGATATACAGCAATATCTTCTAACCAACCAGCTCATCATAGATACATTAAACTGTTCATAGTCAAACATGTTACATCAAGCGGAATTCTTTGATATACAGCAATATCTTCTAACCAACCAGCTCATCATAGATACATTAAACTGTTCATAGTCAAACATGTTACATCAAGCGGAATTCTTTAATATACAGCAATATCTTCTAACCAACCAGCTCATCATAGATACATTAAACTGTTCATAGTCAAACATGTTACATCAAGCGGAATTCTTTAATATACAGCAATATCTTCTAACCAACCAGCTCATCATAGATACATTAAACTGTTCATAGTCAAACATGTTACATCAAGCGGAATTCTTTAATATACAGCAATATCTTCTAACCAACCAGCTCATCATAGATACATTAAACTGTTCGTAGTCAAACATGTTACATCAAGCGGAATTCTTTGATATACAGCAATATCTTCTAACCAACCAGCTCATCATAGATACATGAAACTGTTCATAGTCAAACATGTTACATTAAGCGGAATTCTTTAATATACAGCAATATCTTCTAACCAACCAGCTCATCATAGATACATTAAACTGTTCATAGTCAAACATGTTACATCAAGCGGAATTTTTTGATATACAGCAATATTTTCTAACCAACCAGCTCTTCATAGATACATTAAACTGTTCATAGTCAAACATGTTACATCAAGCGGAATTATTTGATATACAGCAATATCTTCTAGCCAACCAGCTCATCATAGATACATTAAACTGTTCATAGTCAAACATGTTACATCAAGCGGAATTCTTTGATATACAGCAATATCTTCTAACCAACCAGCTCATCATAGATATTGTACATTAAACTGTTTAATAATTGAAGTATTTTACAAAAATAAAACGATATATATTTTAGTTTAAATTTTAGGTTCAAAAACAATTACTAATCTCTTTAAATAATATGGTAGAACTAGAGGAAAGCAAAGAAAAATTATAATAAAAGGATATTCTGATTAATTTTTCGTATTTTCTCTTAAACGTTAATAAGGATGGTGCGCATCTGATAATTCTTGGAAAGTTCGTTCCACTGTCACGCCGAATGAACCGCAAATGAAAAAGTGGTGTGATGTGTTGGTATGCAAAGTAGTCTCATCGCTGAATCGAAGAGAACGTCAGTATTGTTGTGAAAGAAACTAATTTTTTTCGCGAAGATGTAAATGAGAATTGGTATTGTAAAGCATACACATTAATATCAACATAATGTGAATGTTTTTTAGCTGTATTTATTATTTTCGCGTTATTAGGAATCGAATCAAAGATCTTCCCATCAAATACAAGTTATTTTAGCCGTCTATTACCACGCGTAGATCACCTTATACCACTATCCTAAATGTCAAATCTTATGAATAATATCACGAATTAGACATTTCAACACTTGGCCATATGTACCATATGCAAATAAGGCTCAACCTATTTTTTTTAATTGTACTTGAATCATTAGTAACAAATTAGATGAATGTATATGTCATGGGTAAATTCAGATTTTAAAAAACTAATATTTAATCGATCTATATTAACTTAGGCTACGTTTCTTCAAATATTCAATTGAACGATAATATAGGATACATGTAAAAGGACCCTTTCCACAAAATATTTTTTTTGTTTAATTTGAAATAAATTAGTATACCTTTGTTCTTGATTTACAAAAATATTAATCTTGGTAAAGATATAAGTACTTCGAGGTTTTATTACATCTATTTTTTTTCTTAATAGTCAATGTTATGTTTAATTTAATGTTAAAAACAGCTGGACTAGACTAGATGGTTTTGCGATAAATCTAGTTGTTCTTCTACGAGTACAGTATCGTTTCAAGTAATGTCCATTATTTTCAGCATCGTAACCACCATTAAACCATGTCCCCATTGAAGTAGGTAGAGATAACACATTTCCTTCTTCTTCTTCCCAGTGTCATGTCAGGCCCCCCAATGTTCAATCACTTGAGAGAAGACATCTTCGTCCCTAGCAGCCCGAAAAAGATCTCCAACGCCCCTTATGCCAGTCCAATCACGTATATTGCGGAGCCAGGAGATTTGCCTCCTGCCAACACCTCTTCGGCCTTCTATTTTGCCTTGGATGATCAGGTGCAGTAATTTGTACTTTGCTCCTCTAATTACATGACCCATGTAGGACTCCTTTCGGATTTTAATATTAGTTAGCAACTCTCTATCAACTTTGCTATTTGAAGAACCCTCGTGTTGCTGACCATATCCGTCCAGGGTATCCGTAGCATTTTCCGGTGCATCCACATTTCGAATGCTTTCAGTCGGTTCGTACTAATAACTTTGAGGGTCCATGATTCCACTCCATGCAATAACACTGACCAAACATAGCATTTGACTAACCGTTGTCGAAGATTCAAGTTCAGATTATCATCGCAGAATACGGTTGTCCTCCTTACATGAAGACTTTCACTCTTCCCCCTTACCATCTTCACACTACATCTTCGCCATATATTATATTTAATCTAAAAATACCCACATGTACATCTTCTTCTTCTCCGCCGAACTGCACCTCATTCTCTGTCGTCTTGCGTGGCAGATGGTATGTTGCTGTTTCTGAGAGCTGGGGTGCTGCCGTTGAGAGACTGTGGTACAGGGTGGGGCGATCGGGAGGACGCTGAAACCTGACGATGCCACTAGGACCACCGCTGATAGTTCGATTCATCCCTTTGAATATGTTCGCCTATAACATCTCCGGCTGAATTTAGCGATGTATCGGGCTTAAAGGTGCTAACACATAAACAACTAAAGGGAAGATAACTTCTCAAATACTTCCTCAAAGTATACACAGATAAACATCCCCTCACACAGATGATACAATAGTGGAAAAGGTAATCCCTGAAATCACTGACATAAAACACGTAACACGTGGGCCACACGTCATTCTTACTTTCAACATAAATTATATAACTCGTTTGTTCGTTCTTCTCTCTTTCAAAATTTAATCAGTTTGGTCATGCCACGTTTTTGTAAGTCTTTCGAAAGTTCTCGTGTCTTCTATACTACTTTTATAATCAACTTTTTAGTATTCGAACAAAAAATTTAAAAACACTTCCAATAATTGTCCAACGAATTACTTCTCTTCCCTTCGCTTCTATCACAAATCCCCAGAAAAAAAGAACGGTTCTTTCTTTTAATTCTTACCCTTTCTCTATTGCCATAACCCATTTGCTCCCCACGTCACATACCCATTTTGGTGCATGAAACGAAACGCTACACGAAATTGCTTTTTTACTTGCCAATACAGAGCTATACAGGACAAAATACGACCGGGAAAAAGCGATCGATTTTACGACGTTCGTGTTTTTTTGCATACACTTTTTCAACGAAAGGATTCTGAAACAGAATATATAACGCGCCCATCATTTGCGGTGACTTGCACATTCTGGTATAAAAACCATATTGCCCAACCAAACCATAGCAAATTTGTTTGTTTTTATCTATATGTAAATAAAATACTTCGCCATGATATTTTATATATTTCCGATTTTCTAGCAACTGTGTCGAGACATAGCTCAAGAAATCGAGAAATCTTTGAAAAATTGACTCTCTTAGAGTTGATTACAAATAATTACCCTAGGGTGTGTATATTTTCATTCACGAAAAACGAATAATTCATTATTTATGTATTTTTTCATTTATTTACAAAATAAACTAGACTTAACACAAGTGTCCTTTAAATACCACAGTAACAACAATTCCAAAGATAAAGTTTTCCATAAACGTGTTCCAAAAAAATATTATTCGGAATAGAGGTATCTTTCAGAATCTGATGCGTGAAAATATCAATGTTTGGTATATGATATACAACAGGGAAAGTAAAAATATCAATGTTTGGTATATGATATACAACAGGGAAAGTAAAAATATCAATGTTTGGTATATGATATACAACAGGGAAAGTAAAAATATCAATGTTTGGTATATGATATACAACAGGGAAAGTAAAAGTATCAATGTTTGGTATATGATATACATGGAAATTAAAAAAGAAAAAAATAACAAATAATTACATTTAATCAACAATTCAAGACTTGAGTATGCCGGCGTAGGATTTCAGGGTTTGTTCCGAGATTGACGAAGTTGACAAGGAACATGCCCTGAAAAGGAAAACTGCAACGTTTTCGAAACGTTAGCATAATAAGCTAAACTACACGGTACAAAACTCCGAATACTTTATACAGTCGATGTGTTATAGAATATTAGTTTTAAATATTCTACAAATATTATACTATATCTGTCCAATGCGAAATGTGACCGACGGGAAATGAAATACAAGACATTGTTTACTTTTAGTTTACATTACCTTTTATTCAAAATACACTCATTGTGAGCCAATACAATACTGGAAGCGGTTGTAAAATTTTCTGAAGCACTCCTGAAACTCATTCTTCTGAATCGCTTCTGAAATCGCGGTGGAAACCTTCTGGATGTCTGAAATCGTGTCAAAACGCTTTTCTTTCATCGCCAATTTCAGTTTCTGTAATAGCCAGAAGTCGCGTGGAGCCAAATCGGGTGAATACGGGGGACAATCGATACTTTTTTTGGCCAATATGTATCATATAGTATATACCATAATGTAAGAGTTTGTGTGTGTGTAAGAGTTTGTGTGTGTAAATTATATATTAGCAATTTATCCAAGTTGTCGGCTTCAACGTTGTGGAACTCCATGTTAGAGTATTTAACAATAAATCACTCGAGTTAAAATGGTTTCTTACTAATCAGTAAGAAACAGGTAAAAACCTAGTTTAGTGGGGACACGACAAATGAAAGGCAACAAACCCAGATCCATATAACTTGTGTCCACTTTAAATTACATGTTGTTTTTTTTCATAAATTTTGTAGTTATATAATTTCATGTCATGTATAAAAAAATTTAACTTACCTTTCCCTTCCTGTGCTATAAAAAATCCGCGCGTTCCGGTGCTGTGTATTCAATACACATGGAAAACTGAGCGATTTAAAATAGAAAAAATAACAATATTCATAGCCAATCGCTCAAATTAATTAAATTTTAAGTCAAAAGTGATAAATAATTGAAATTTAATTGCTGAAAACATGAAAAAAACATCGGCCGACGTTCACAAAACGGGCGAAGAGACCACCTCAAATGGATGCCCCAGAGTTACTGAGAACTGAGACGGGAGTCAGTCTCGGACTGTTATACCTCGAAGGAAGAAACACAATTGTGAACTGAGATTCTATTTCTTGCGTTCCCATATACCGAAGTAGAGTGAAAGTGAGACGTGAATAGCGTCGCTTCTCACCCATAGTTGTTTTTTAGAATGAATATACCTATGTCACACACTGGCACACGTTTGATTGTATTGGTGAATTTATTCCCGATTTTCACAAAATATCTCTGATGTGGCCAATAAGTGCGAACTATTATTAATATTATTTTGTTCCTTCAATACGTTACGAAGGAATACCTAAAACCTGAACCTAGTATTAATTATATTTATAGAGATATTTAAGTTTTTAGAAACAATGTGTACTAGTTACACATCACAGGGAGGGAAGGGTTAATAAATAATAAAAAACGCTCACTTCAGAGCAATGATCCTGGGCTGTTACGACAGAGTGTTGTCGTGTTACATAGGAAGTATGTGTTATCTATTTACTTATTCATTTTATTCACGACACAGCAGTGTATTTTACAAAATATGAAAACAATAGCACACAAGACAAGTTATTTTGAATTCTCAAAATTATTGACAAAATTACATCAAAAATATTCTGAACTGGGATGAAGATACAATAAAACAGTACTAATAAGTAATTGTTTGAACTAATGTTATATTTATAAATTGTGCAAATTTATGTCGAGCTACGTAACAGTGTTGATACAATCATTCCACCTGAAGAGAGTCTCGGGAAAGGAGATAGAAACACGTATAGCGGGGATTAATATAAATAACAAAGACTTGATTTACTTATAATTGGTTTACTTTAGATATAATTGATTTTCTTCTAAGCGTTTCGTTTTTAATAAATTGTAACTTTTATTTGTTTGTCCTCAATTACCATTTTATAAAATAACAGTTCAGAAAAGTTTAAAAAAAATCCCGTGGCTGGCACGGGTAAAATATTTTCTTTCCATCCACGTCTCATCCAACTGTCATTTCTTTTACTGTTGAGAGAAGATTTAACTTGTGCCTACCAGCGAAATTTATTATTAATCTTCCTGAAGTTTTCTTTCTCTTCTCTTCTCTTCTTGGAGCGAGCAATCGGAAAATTTCTTTTTCACTTTCTCCTCACGATTTATGACCTAGAAAAACATTTATTAACGTTGTTAGAAAGAAAGGGTAAACGAGATACCTAAGATAAAGCCTTTTTCTTACTTTTGTAAGTGTGTGAAAAGTAAAAAATCTATACTTAGTTGTTAAAAGTAAACTCTTGTTTTATTTGTCTTTTATTCTCTCTGTAGGTACAATTTATTTAACCAGTTTTACAATTAGAACCTTCAAAGCCTGTTTATAAAAGCTTGTATTCCATATGGTTGATCGATTTATAATAGTTAAAAAAAAAGTCTAGTTTAGTTCACCGATAAGATAATTTGTTTTACGATAAAAATATGAGTCATGGTGATATAACAGTGTGAAAGAAAAAATAAATTCTACATATGGGTGAGCAGTCAAAAATTAGTTCAGGAATTCTGCTATTCAGATAATATTTTCTCACATGGTGGAAGAGTTGCAAAGATAAAAAACAAAGTCAATTGGGCATTAAATCATATTGTATGTACTTAAACCGGACAATATCAAAATCTGCTAAGATGATAGTCCGAAACAGTATTTAAGTACTGAATTGTGCGTGTATGTAGGATTGTACGTGTTTAAGGGAGGAAAACAGTTTAGGCAGTCGATCGGATCGTGGTTGTTATTGCGACAGGAGTTTTGAGTGCTTGGGCTTGCAAGAAGAATGACTTGTGGAAGAGGTTTGTGTGAACTCTTGAGTGTGGGTTTTTTTTTGTTGTTTTATATTTTTGTATAAGTGTACAATATTTTTTTTTCTTTCTGCTTTATGATTGTGTGCGGTATATTGTGGGATGAATGTTTTGATCTGTCTGGAGTGATGAAGTGTGAAGAGTTTGATTTCGCGTGATGTATACATACTCGTATGTAATTGAGTGTCACTGTTTGTCAGGTTGATGAGAATGTGCAACGGGGTTTTACTTAATCCAAAATCGGAAAGAAGTATCGATTTATTTTTTCATGCTATATGTCCTCAGTGAGATACAGTCAAAAGCCTAGTTTACTGGGGACACGACAAATGAAAGGCAACAAACCCAGATCCATTAAAATTGTGTGTCTGAATTAAATTGCCTATTTTTTTTTATCGCAAATTATGTATAGCATATTTCTTGTCATGTGTAAAATAAATAAATATAAAATAAAATATCTTAGAATGGAACGTGGACGCAGAAAATACTGAAAGGAACCGAATAAATACTTAAGAAGTGCATGCACTGAAAAGATTACATGGGGTGGCAATGTATGCCAGTATTCGGTGTGAAATTATTAGAAATGAATGTTAACTTTAGGCTGATTTATTAAGTTACATTAAGAAGTGCACTGAGGAGTGGTCCATATAAGAGTGGAAGGCGTGGTGGATAAATACCAATTAAAGTATGCTTGGATCAAGTGAATGATATTTTAAAAGAATAAAATGTAAAAACTGAGAGAAATCGAAGGAACCGTATGAGAAGATGAATGAATATAGAAGAAGCGAAAAGCGTGAGTCGCGATATGATAGTCTGATGCTTTCTTCTCACTGCATATGTATGTAAGGTATTGCTGTCGGCCACGCTCTTCAAGATATTTGCATGACCAATATATTTTTCATGTCGGTACAGTACGAAAGAATGTGGTTTACTTGTATAATAAAAAAATAGCCAAGATCTATCCGGTACGCTCTGTACTTTGTCCAGTGGTAAAAATAGCCAAGATCTATCCGGTACGCTCTGAAATTTGTCCAGTGGTAAAAATAGCCATGATCTATCCGGTACGCTCTGTAATTTGTCCAGTGGTAAAAATAGCCAAGATCTATCCGGTACGATCTGAAATTTGTCCAGTGGTAAAAATAGCCAAGATCTATCCGGTACGCTCTGTAATTTGTCCAGTGGTAAAAATAGCCAAGATCTATCCGGTACGATCTGAAATTTGTCCAGTGGTAAAAATAGCCAAGATCTATCCGGTACGATCTGAAATTTGTCCAGTGGTAAAAATAGCCAAGATCTATCCGGTACGCTCTGTAATTTGTCCAGTGGTAAAAATAGCCAAGATCTATCCGGTACGATCTGAAATTTGTCCAGTGGTAAAAATAGCCAAGATCTATCCGGTACGCTCTGTAATTTGTCCAGTGGTAAAAATAGCCAAGATCTATCCGGTACGCTCTGTAATTTTGTCCAGTGGTAAAAATAACCTAGATCTATCCGGTACGCTCTGAAATTTGTCCAGTGGTAAAAAAATATATAAAATCTTAAAACAAATGTCAACCAAATAGTACATTATTTTCGATAGTAATTTTGATACTTAAATCTTTCGAGAGCAAAATTATTTTGACGGTATTGAGAATACATTTTCAGTTTATTTGTCATCACGCAGGCATTTTATGACAGTTCAGAAACATTAAAAGAACCGTGAAACGGTAGATGGCGTAGGACAATCGTCCATTTAATACTCGTTATATTAATAAGATCAAACATTGAGTTTAAAATATATCGTTTAAGAAATTCTGAACTCAAACTAGAAAACTAACAACAAATATTAATGTACGGTCGATCTCCGTGACCTGAATGGTAAAACGCTTGACTTTAGAAGTAGGGTTTTAAAATTCGGTTCCTGGTGGAACACAAAAATAAGGTTTAGAATTGGATTTTTAAGAAAGCTTTAAAAAATGGGTGACCACAATTTTTTTTATCAAAACAAGAAAAACTGGGTTACTAAAATAAACTACCTCCTAGGCCAAGTTGATAAGACGCTTGTCTCTTAACCTGGACTTGCGGTTTCAATTCCCTTTGAAAAACAGTTTAAAAAAAAAGATTTTAGTCTGGTTTTCACTTCTCTTTCCGTGGTTGCAGTCCTAAGACTGGTTTGCAGCAATTTCAACTCTTCTCCTCCATTCCCCCTGTCCTGTGCGGTTATTTTTAAATCTGTATATGTTGAGCAGCGCACGTCCACCAACAGGTCCTCCAGGCACTCTCGGCGTGGGCGTCCCCTAGAGTTTGTCCCCTCGGTCATACCCTCCATTATGGCATGCAAGAGGCCCTCTTGTCGTATTATATGACCGATCCATCTTGCACGCCTTTCGGACAGGATCCTGAGCAGGTGCCTTCCTCCTTCGATTCGTTGGAGAACCTCTTCATTTGTGATGCGGTCTCTCCAGGAAATTCCTAATAGTCTTCTATAGGACCACATCTCAAAAGCCTCTAGTCTTCGTCTATCTCTTTCGGATAGGCACCATGTCTCGCAGCCGTACATCAAGATACTCCATACATAGGTCTTGATGAGGAGTATTCTCAGTTTTAGGTCTATATTATTTGATTCTATTATTTTCGACCTTTTATTAAATGCAAGTCTAGCCTGATGTATACGGATGTCGACCTCGCTCTTGGACCGACCGTCCCATGTTATTTTGCTCCCGAGGTAGACAAACTCCTCGGTGTTCTTTAGTGGTTTACCCGACATCACTATTCTCATCTGGTGTTGCGCTCGGCCTACAGTCAGCAGCTTTGTTTTGTCTTTATTTATCTTCATACTGTAGTTATTTTGAAGAATGCTTTCCATAGTTGTTAAGGCCTCTTGTAGTTCCTCTTCACTTTCAGCAACCATAGCAATATCGTCAGCAAACCTTATCATATCCACGTTTTCACTTATCTTTATCATATTTCTGGTTGGTTGAAAGATATTAACATATAGCAATAAGCCAGCCAGGTTGTACTATTTACAATGAAAGTGTAATACAACCAATAAAATAAACTTTTAAAGATCGAATGGCCAGAGAATATTTGAAAAAGGTGTTTTCGTTACAAATATTTTACATCTATATATTTTGTAAAATATATATTTATTATACAGCCTCGTTTCACACGAACGAGTCGGGAAATAATGAGCGCCATTTCTGCGCCATTATTAATGCCAACCTCTCGCTATAGGCCGAGAATCGACATTTAGGACGTGGTTCTTAAATGTTAAGCACCTTTTAAATGGCGTGTCAACGCTTTGGCTTCTTGAATAGGTCCTGTTTTGCGTTATAACTCACCCTGTATTGTTGCTGTGCTGCTGAATGTAAGGAAGCGTCAAGTGAAGTGTTTTGGTGTCGCTTTCTCGTTGACGTTTTTGATAAAAGAGACGGTAGCAAGACTCACTAGTTCATTCATTCTTCGCATGGCACTACTCAACATGTCTGCCTTCATAATGTGCAGATACTGGACAGCGTCTCCGGGAGACGACGATGACTTCAACCCCAGTGATCGAACCTTCTTCAGACTATTTTAACAACTACTGGAGCAGACACTATACTAACTGTTCGTCATTGTACATACTACCGCACACTTTTCCGGGTTTTAATATTGTTATCAGAAGATCTATTATCTCGCCGAGAATGTTCAGCGTATTTCCAATCATGGATTAGCGCTACGCTTAAACAGAGATTGTTTATTGGCCTTTCCAGTTCACCGCTCCTCTTTCTTTACGTCGTCCTTTACTGTCCATACAGTGAGACTCTGGAATCAGTTACAAACTAATATAAGACTCGCTCCGTCTTTGGCATGCTTTAAGAAGCGACTGAAAAACCTCTCTAATTTATAGTCAGTAAAATAACGTGTTTCATTCCTGATTTTTCTTTTCATTTCCTCTCCACTATCCCTTCTTTTCCTTTTGATTGATGATATCTCACTTTATATGAAAAATAATGTTCGGGTGACTCTCCGTCTTTGTGGGGTTCGTGGGCATGTGCTCACGTATATGTTTATGGATTTCGTGGGGATGGATAGTCGTTTGAATGATTTATGCGACCACGTAACTTGCTTCATTTACTTTTGTCTTGTTGGTTGGAAGAGATTGCCGCCTGGTAATAAGCCCGCCAGATTGTATTTGCAATAAAAGCGTTAAATAAATAAATCTATTTTTGAGTTTTCATCGGAAATCGAACTCGAAACAAGCGTCCAACAAGTCGCAAAGATCATCAGGCCGACTATTGAGTTTGTCTCAGGTTTAGTTTACGTTTTTATCAGATTTTTTTGTATATCCGGCAGTAGCTGTTAAACATAAATTCTTGCATCCTCTTGGAGTACAAGATGATGATCTCCATAACATATTTTATATATGATCTAGTTGACTGGAACTCACAACGATCATGCTTTTCTTACACTCAATTTGTGGTTTCAACTATCGATGGAAACTGAAAAAAAAAAAAGATCTCAATATGGTATTTCAAATATTTTTAATCATCTTTCTTATTGGCTGTAGAAAATAGTCACATAGTACTAAAGGCGCTACATTGTAATTATATTAATAAATAATTGTTTATTGATAGCAACATAGTATGTACATACGCATCCTAAAATTTTACTCATATTTCAAGGTAATATAATAGAAAATAAAATACATTTAAGACAATCATTCAAAAGGTCTGAGCTCATCTCATAACTTCCCCCTAACCAAGATATCATCATTGTCAACCAGGGTCGATCCACTGCTGGATGAAGATCTCCCCAAGTTGACTCCAAATAGTTCGGTTTTTTGCTCGTTGATGCCATGTGATGCTGCCATGCTTCCTGATTTCATCTATCCAGCGTACATTCGGTCTTCTTTTGGGCCTCTTTACATATGTCTCTTGGGTATCATTGGATTATTTTGGATGTCCATTGGGAGTCTTACATTCTGGCTACGTGTCCGGCCCATTGCCACTTCATTCTTTTGCACACCTTTGCTTTGCAAACCAAGATATACCCCCACCAATAAAGGGCGAGTCCAGTCGCGAGGACATCAAATGTTTTTTGAGTCCATACTCATACATGTTGATTATATTACAAAAAAATATTGTAAAAATGCAGTTAATACAATTATAAACTCATTAAATATATACGATGCAGTTGTATTTAATATAGCAATGCAGTAATTCCATAATTTTTATTTGGTTTTATTTATTTATTTATTATTTTTTGTATTAGGTATTATAAATACTTTTAACAAATAATTTTCAGTAGGAAAAACTAAATGATTAGTACTTTGTGGCATTTTAATATTTTACTTTCTTCCTAACCATGAAGGCCTCTTACAGAGAAATATTATTATTTTTAGTAAAATAATTTCTTATTTACCAAAAAAATATGATTCAATATATAAATTAATATAATTTTTCAACGAACCTACAATTAATAACACCATATATTCAAATAAGGAAACATTATTCTTAAATGAGATTTCAGCAAGCTACCCTTAGCAATTCTTCATCGGCGTGTTTCAGACCTCTGAACTCTATCCTCAGACAGTCTCCAAAGGGTATTTGGTTCACCACCAGCTCCCCGACATGAACTATCTCCAGTATTTGTAGTCTCCTAATTTCCCCAGCGGCACCCCATTCCCGCTTCAACCCTTAAATAATACAAAAGTGATGCCCTAAACCGCCCCTGTGGCTTACATTTAATTAATGCGCTATTAAACTGAGACCCTGAAACGTGAGGGATGTCGTATTTAATTATTCTCGTAAGTTCATAAAGGATTTATTCCCTTCTTATTTAATTTAAAATCTAGACAAATCATTTTTCACTATCATTACTACATCTGCTATTGTTACTACATATGTAACGTAGTTGGTAAGATGATAAGACGATGACCTTCCACTCGGAGGTTTCAGGTCGGATTCCCGATGGAACCTAAAAAAAGAAAAAAAAAAAAGGATGCCAGTTTGAGTGACTGGAAAAGATTACTATAAAGCAATAACCTCTTTAGATTGTACTACTATATATACAAGTCAAGTGTAATTAATAAAAGACAACGTTTATTTCGAATTTTGTTCAGATACATGGAATAGACAGGTATATTTCTGACTAAGCCACATAGGTTATTTTGCTTAAGTTATCTTGCTTAACCGAGGGTTCCGGGTCTTTTTCCCCATAGAAAAAACCAAGCTTTCTTTCAACTACTTTCTTAAAGTCATGACTTATTTTGTATTGGCACTTCATTCAGTGTTAAACGTATTAAAAGAGCATGGCCGCGCGGTAACGCACCAGCATTCCGTGCGGAAGTTCACTGGTTCAAAGCCCACGCTCTTGAATGACACATACATTGTTTCTGCCTAGTGTTCGGAGGTACAAGGATACCTATGACTTCGGTCATGGATATTCTTTTAAAAAATTAAAAAAAAGACATGCCGGTGTGCTATGATCGTCTCATCTCAGGTGAGCCATCGGATCCAGTATCACGGTGTGGCCGGTGAGTTTGCTGGTGTGTGACGGCTTACTCACTTAAAAAAATGAACAAAAAATAAAAAGATCCGTGGCTCAGCTTCGCTTTTCAACTAAATCAACGTTGGAATAGCGAGGGGATCCTTAACTTCGAGGCCCAGTAACGATTTATATATACTCGTATATGGTATATTGGCACCCACATTCTGTAAAAGTATAGGCAACTTATTGTTTAAAGTTTTTTGACATATACAACGATACGACCTCCTTTTAATTTTTGTGTTAGCCTATTCATAAGTTTTATTAAGATTCTGTGAAATGAAAACAGTATTTTAACCATCAGCGTATCTAATGTCACACGTTGTCATCCGAAAGTTTATCTTTCGAATCTTGCCCCAGAAAGTTTTTTTCGCATTTATACCTTATCTTCGTATTTTTGGTCGAAAGAAAGGAGCTTTCAAAAAGTTTCCGGATTTGTTTTATTTTCATGGCTATCTTTCTTTATCTGGTATTATTATTAATTGATGCCTTAGATATTTAAAATCAATCAACTAGTAATAAATGTCAAAGATGATGAAAATCGAAACGAAACAATCAAGCATGTAAATCAAACGATGTTAAAAAAAATTCCGACCTCCACTAACTAAGGCGTTTGCCTTACAACCGAGGATTTGGAACTCGATTTCCAATGACAAACATTTTTTTTAAAGAGAGTTCTAATCTGGTTCTTATTTAAGGCATTCTTAACATTTTTGTGGTTAGTTGAAAGAAATTGAAACGTATCAGTAAGCCCATCAGTTTTTTTTCTGTATATAATGAAATCTTACTACAATGAAAAAAAAACAAATATTATAACAAACTCCTTTTAATTAAAAAAAGATATGAAAACTAAAATAAACAATTCTGCAGGATTTTTAATAGAAAAAAAAGCACATTTTCGATTATAATCAATCTTAAGGGAAATGAGCAAGGAATTGCCAATCACTTAAAAGGATTCTAGTGAAGACAAATGCCCGATATTTTTTATGTAAGGACCACCCCAGGACTCTTCACTCAATCAAGGGAGATCCGCACAATATCCCTCCTAAGTAGGGGGATGGACGGTTTCGGATGATAAAGATTGTAAACGACAACCGAAAATGTTTTATAATGCCTGCTTTGAGTTTTTCTTCATAGAAAACAAGCCTCACAAGGAAGTATTTTCAACATACAGACTTAACGTCCATTCTCATATACGAGTAGTTTGGTAGTGAAAAAGTGAGCTTTCATTTTCACTTAACTGAGCGCTCATTTGATATTATATTTCAAGTACTGTATCGCTTTACTCACCATTACTTTTGTTATTCTAATAATTACATTAATCTCCGAGGCACGTGTTTCTACCTCCTATCCCGAGGCTCTCTTCAGGTGGAATGATCCCTGTTTGATAAGAAAGCAATGCTTAGGTTAGACTGGGGTCGTGTGTGTCTACTGACCCTAACAATTTTTTTAGAGAGGTGAAAAATTTTGCATTCAAAACATCTTATTGCTGATTCGTCCACTACTTTGAAGGTCCTATTTTCTAATGTTTTCCCCAAGTCGTTGTTCTTTGGTGCTTTTTTGGTAGCAGACTATTTTGAAAATAAATTGCATGACTAAAGTCTTCATTGCTTTTCCTTCCCTCGAAATACTTCAAGACTTTATAAAAAAAAAACACAAAATGCATAAAAGTTCCCGCTATTTTTTTAAAGAATAGATATGACCGCAGTCATAAGTATCCTTATACCCCCGAATACTTGGCGGAAAAAATGCAGTGTCATTCGAGGGGAGTAGCGTAACGCGAGGCTCTCTAACCGGTGACCTTCCGGACGTAAGTCCTGTGAGTTACCGCACGACCATGCACCTCATCAAATACAATGTCTTTAACCTGTACACCGCGTTAAAAATCAAATTCCACGAATCCTGTGCGCGGCACAGTTTCGGCGTTTTTTAATTACTAAGTTTAAATGCGTATTTTGTTTAGAACCACTGATATTTGATTACACCACCAAGTAAACATGACATTCAAGTAATTTTTTGATAATAAATTAAAGTCATTACTCTTAAGGAGACTCATTAAATAAAAGAGATAAACTAAAAATTACGTAAAATACACAAAGGAACGCTACAGATCAGATCACAGGCGTTTGTGCTTCCCGCGAAGAATACGATAAACCTCCTTAATGTTAATGCCTAAAATATAAATTGTGTAAACCAAGAAGTGTTTTACTGCTCACAATTTATTTCAGGATATCGCCAAACGTGCCATTCAGTTATTGCGTTCCTCATTTTTGATTTATTCTCCCGCCTTTTTTACGGATGAAAAAATATTATTATTTTTGTTCCAGCTAAAGTCATTAGTGCGAGTACCGGTTAAAAAATGTCCTGCAATTTCTTTGATATAATATCTTTAAATGTGAAATACCTTCTGGAAGTATTTCTTGCTATCTCTGGTAATAAAAGTTTCTTTAGGGAATTCAGTCCCTTGCAAGAGTGTGGACTGAAAAACATCTGGTGCCCTCGTGGCTGGGCTCGCCCTATATTGCTAGGGTGTATCTTGGCTAAGTGGATGTTATTAGATGAGCCCAGACCTTTCGATAGCTTCTTTCTTAAATGTATTTTCTGCAATTTATGTGTTTTTGAAGTGTATTTAAATATATTATTTACATACTATATTACTATCAATAAACCTATACTAGTTGCAACTGTAAAATATTCACGGAAGTAAAACAAATTCTACATTTATGAAAATATATATTCATAAATGTAGAATTTGTTTATATACCATACATCATTTATACATCGTCCCCTTTTACACCGGTTGAAAAACTGTTAGCTAGGTATTTAAAATTCGTTCAGTATCACGGACCCCCCGAGATTCAAATTTCGAATTACTTTCGGAGAGAATCCAAGTATTAATTCCTCTCTCGCTCTCTTGTATTAAACATTCAATTCTCGTATTCTTTCTTTGACGACAACCATCGTATGGGTTTCGGCCTATTTATACTATGATTTATTTATACTAGTTGCAACCCGTGAAATATTCTCGGAAGTATAACAAATTCTACATTTATGAAAATATTTATTTATAAATGTAAAATTTGTTCATATATATCATTTATACATCGTCCCCTTTTACACCGGTTGAAAAATTGTTAGCTAGGTATTTAAAATTCGTTCAGTATCACGGACCCACCGAGATTCAAATTTCGAATTACTTTCGGAGAGAATCCAAGTATTCCTCTCTCGCTCTCTTGTATTCAAAATTCAATTTTCGTTTTCGTTATTTGGCGACAACCGTCGTACGGGCTTTGGCCTATTTATATTATGATGGATGGAAGTATTTCTGCACCTCGAATAATGAATGGTACAGAAATATAAAACCATATACTTTCCAACATAGTTATAAATAAATAAATAAATAAATATTAGGTTTATTGACAGCAACATAGTATGTACAAGATCACACCTGAATAACATTTCTAAAAACACATAAATTGCAGACGATACATCAGACGCAGAAGCTATCAAAAGGTCTGGGCTCATCTAATAGCATCCCCTCGGCCAAAATACACCCCACCAATATAGGGCGAACCCAGCCACGAGGACACCAGATGTTTTTCAGCCCACACCCTTAGACACGTAGAAACAGGAATATATACAAAAAAATAAACACAGAAAATAAATATAGTAGATGACAAAAAAAGAAAAACAGAAAAAAACACATTCAAGAGAGAGTACACCAAAAGGTCCGGGCTCATCTCACAAACATTCCCACGGCCGAGATACACCCCACCAATGTAGGGCGAGCCCGACCGCAAGGGCATCAGGGGGCTTCCATCCCACACCCCCGCATATCTAGATTAAAGAACAAATATAATAAAAAAGAAAAAACAAAAACGTATGGCAGAAAACAAAATAGAAAGTTAACCCACATATACCACCTCAGGTTAACTGTCAGCAAGAACGAGGAAAAAAAAGAAAAAAAAAGAAGAGAAAAGCCTGAAAGGAGTCCAAATTTTACATAATGACAAATGGGAAGTAAGATAGTTGAGACAACATTGAAATAGTTAGGCAGTAATACATAGTTGAATTAAATGTTGCTCCCGTCAGCGACTTGATGATATAATAAGATACTCTCACATTCCTCCTCACGCTTAGAAGATAGTATCCCAACATACCTAGAAGGAACTTCATCACTTACGAGTAGATAAATCTCATACAGTTCTTTTGGACTTTCTTCGCCATTTGAGAGTAACGATATGGGGGAGAATGTGATATTTATGCTCTATTTCGTCATATTTGATTTTATTTTTCATTTATTAAAGCAAATATTTCTTTTCCATTCCTTTCTTTCAGTATTCCTGAACTTATGATTGAAACGTATTTATAAACGTAACCGGAAAACAACATTATCTTTGGCTTATTTTTTTTATCCTACAGTTAAACATACAGAAAAAAAAACATTATAATATGAAACAAGTAATGTATTGCTAATCTGATATTGTGCATTTAGGATCCTTAAACTAGGAAATTGCCGATGTCTTATTGAATATTCTTTCAGTTCGTTTCGACCCCACTACCACCCACACTGTTATGGGGACCCATCCAACGTGATATCCACAAAAAGATCGAAATCTCCTTTTTTGATGAGCGCGAAGTCACGTAGTAAAGAAGAAGGAACCGTCCCATCCAACGCGATCTCCACTAAAAGATCGAATTTTCTTTAATTTTTTTAAAAGCACGAAGTCACGTAGTGAAGTAGAAGAAACTGCCCCAAAAGGATTCTTTTTTTTCGGTGGTGACATACCTGAGTGTGAAAAGAATTTAGGTCCGACAGACTTAAGGTCCGACAGACTTACGGTCCGACAGACTTACGGTCCGACAGACTTACGGTCCGAGAGACTTACGGTCCGACAGACTTAAGGTCCGACATCACGGGAGAAGGAAATTGACTCGCAGCACATTAAATAAACATATAAAGTAACTTTAGGCCTGGATATTCTTACATCAATATTTTGTTAAATATATAGTTTTTGTTCAGATAACAAGACATTTTTATGCAATCATAAATCAGTTGACTTTTAACTCGAACCATGAATACTTGAAGAATTTTTTTAACGTTTCTGAACTCATAATTTTTATTTTTTTATAAAACGGTGCTTGTATGAAACATATATAAAATGTTCACGGAGCTAACACTGGCTACGATTATGAACATATTTAATATAAAATTTCACAAAAAAAATACCTCATTAAACACAACAATACCACTTCGACACATCAACTGACAGCTGAATGTCAGATGTATACAATCTTCACTCGCGATTATAATTTATTCGACATTACATCAGGACGTCGATAGAAATCAGAGGTTTAAATTTAAAACTGAATTATTACCGCGCTCTTCATTTAATTTAGAAAAGGGAAAACTGTGCGAAATCTGTTTAATTACAAATTACAACTATCAAAATGAATATCAATAATAATTTGGTATTTGGGTGAAACGTGTTTTAGATGCTACATTTTTTTCACTTCGGATAAACTACAGAATTCCGATAAGATCTGAGTATGTATTATAATTTTTATAGAAATCAATGCTACAGATACCCTGGACGGATATGGTCAGCAGTATAAGGGTTCTTCAAAGAGCCAAAGTTTATAGAGAGTTGCTGACTAATATTAAAATCCGAAAGGTGTCCTATTTGGGGCATGTACTTAGAGGAGCAAAGTACAAATTACTGCACCTGATCATCCAAGGCAAAACAGAAGGTCGAAGAGGTGTTGGCAGGAGGCAAATCTCCTGGCTCCGCAATATAAGTGATTGGACTGGTATAAGGAGCGTTGAGGACCTTTTTCGGGCTGCCGGGGACAAAGGTGCCTACTCTCAGGTGATATTGAACGTTGCGGGGACCTGACATGATACTGGAAAGAAGAAGAAAAAATTAAGCGGATTCAAAACAATTCCCTTAAGCGGATTCAAAACAAAAATAACATTACATTAATCAAGTCATAGGGTTAAGAATCACTGGAGTAGACACAACTCGCGTTTATTAATCGCACATGTTGGCAATACAACAAAGTAGAGTGAAGAGACAACAATACTCGTACAAGTCTAGTGGAAATGAGTAATGTAACCAAACGAACTTTTTCCCTGACTGAGATCCTTTTTTTATTCGGATAACATCGGGAATCGAACCCGAAACCACCGGATGGTAGTCAAAAGTCTTAACAACTAAGCTTCGCAGATTGCCAGTCTATAATTATGAAAACTATTACAACAATTTTAAGGTTTAACTCGGTGTACTTATTGAAATATATTTCCTGTTATTTTCCTCATTAAAATAATCCCACAAACTAGCGAACAAAAATAAAAAACACTTATTTTTCCTTTTATACTGTAGAAGGGAACATAATTTGCAGAGGGGAGATTTTATTCCATAGAAAACGAAATAAAAAAATTGTACTTTGAACGAAAAACAAACAAACGCATGAAAAAGTATTTATAAAAAATATTTCAAGACTTGGTTGCTTGTGCAGTTATGCCTCGTTTATCGGTAGAGATACGTTCCTCAAAAACGTTACATTAGCAAAATTGTCGTTAACGGAAGTGAAAATAACACACTTTTTTTTAACTGAAAACGTTTTTCATGCAATTCAAGAGTAAAGTATATGCAAATATATTAATTACACATAACATATACATATTACAATTCTAAAAAATAGGGATATAAGCAAATCATCATCCTATCATTTAGCTCATGACTGAGCGTCGTGACTCCCATGATAGCCTCTGACGACTCCTCTCCATCCATCCCTGCGCTCCACGGCTAGAAGAGCAGTTGTTAAGGGTAGTCCAGTTGCGTCACTCACTTGGTCAGTCCAACACATTGGGATTCTTCCTCTAGTGCGTCGTCCTTCCACTCCTCCAGCAACCACAAACCTCTCCAAACTGTATCCTTGACTACGAGCAATGTGCCCAAAGAATCGGAGTACTCGTCAAACCATATTGTCGACAATCTGTCGGTGATTCTCAGTCCTTCGAAAATGGAAACGTTAGTTTGCATTGCTGTTTATGGAATAATAATTATTAAAAGACTTAGTGAGCGCTCTTTAGGTATTAAATTCTCTTCAACAGTGCTCTAATTTGGGATTAGAACTCACTATTATTGATAAATCCAAATTTTAATAAAAACGAATCAACCGTCGATTTCTATGTTTTTTTTCTTCGTTCCACGTAACATCTCACTGTAAAAGATTAAAGCATTTAATGTATTTGTACATAGGAAATTTCCATATATGATAATTTATATATAAGAAAGACAGGAAGATCTTTTGAAAAGAGATTTCGTGAACATAAATCCGCCTTAACAAATTCTCTAATTTATTCTGAAATGGCTAATCATTGTCACCGTGAAAACCATACTTTTTCTATCGATGATGCCAAATTCTTACATATCAGTAGTCACGGAAATAAATTGGACATATTAAAGGCCCTAGAAATTTCTAAGTCAGTACACTGATCCGAACATCTGTTGAACAGTTATTTCCCAAAAATCTCTCCGCTCTTGGACGAAATTGTCCCATGCCTCCCTCACCCCTCAGTCCCAACCGTTGAAGCGTGTATATCGGTACCAGTTCGAACAGCATTTAGTCTGGTTGGCGCTCCCCTTAAGATGAGGTGAAATCCTTGAAATCGGTAGGGTTATACCGTCACAAAAAAGTGGAATAAACAGTGTTTGATAAAAAAACAATTATAATGTATTTGTTTTAACTACATATATAGTATTATTATATATTTGCACAAAATTAATATCGTTTCCGATAAAACTTATGAAATACTTGACTGAAACAATCGGACAACATTTTTGCTGTTAAAACTTTACCTGGTGGCTCGTCTTCATCGACATCAGAGTTAGAATCTTCTCGTTTCAAATATTATTCAGTTAATTCTTGTAGTTCCTCATTTGTGCGAGGATCGTCACTTTAACTCACTCATGGTGGAGAAGGTACAAAAAATATCTACGATATCTCTATATGAGTGAGATTAGTATCTATACATGGCTTTATCCTACTCAGTTTCTGCTGGGCATGCTCGGGTATAACTACTTGAGCGTAAGAAGAAATCTGCGTCTCCTGGTATACGTTGTCAAACTCGTTCGAGGAGTTGTGAGCTGTCCAGCATTACTACAAAGATTAGCGTTAAATGTTCCTAACAATTACACTAGACTGCGCCGGCAAGAACTGTTCTCAATAACATATGCAAGAATGGGTCTTCCAGCCGCTATGCCTGTTGGAAGGGCCTTAACTCTTTTGAACGGGACTGCTTCGGATATTGACATATTTCATATCACATAACCAAAAGCAAAAGTAAATTTTCTTCTAAGATTGAGCGCGTTAGAAAGCACTCATCAACGTACATATTTAAGTAACTTTGAATATATGTGTATGTTTGTCTAAATATGTATGCATATACGTAATTTTTTATTTTATATAATTTTTTTAAATGTAAATAATTCATCTATTTTTTAATGTAATTGGGCCAAGCATGTTTTGAAAAAATAAATAAATACAGTTATGTCTGAATATCATCAGCGTCAACTTAATCGAAATCTAGTCGATTCTTCGTATCAAAAAGTTCATTCTGAACAACATCATTCTCAAGTTCTGATTATTTTGCTGCTCGTGCATTGAGTCCTATATTCTTCCAAACGGCTTCTTGTAAGGTTCAGTGCTGAGGTAGTTCTTCACGTGCTTCTTGGATTTTGCTGAAAGTATTAACCCTTCCTTTCCTGTGATGTGTAACTAGTACACATTGCTTCTAAAAACTTTAATATCTATATAAATATAATAAATACTGGGTTCAGATTTTAGTTATTCCTTCGTAATACATTTACGCATTGAATGAAAAAAAAATTATATAAATAATAATTAGCACTTATCGGCCACATCAGAGATATTTTGTGAAAATCGGTAATAAATTCACCAATACAATCAAACGTGTGCCAGCGTGTCACGTAGATATATTCATTCTAAAAACCCGCTTTGGGTGAGGAAGCGACGCTATTCACATCTCACTCTCACTCTACTTCGGTATATAGAAATGCAAGAATAGAATCTCAGTTCGCTGGCTTCTCTCGCTTCAGTAGCTTTCGGGCATGCGTTTGAGGTGGTCGCTTCGCCCGTTTTGTGAACGTCGGCCGATGTTTTTTTCATATTTTCAGCAATTAAATTTCAATTATTATCACTTTTGACTTCAAATTTAATTAATTTAAGCGATTGGCTATGAATTTTCTTATTTTAAATCGCTCATTTTTACATGTGTATTGAATACACAGCACCGGAACACGCGGAGTTTTTTAACACAGGAAGGGAAAGGTTAATTATGTTGTAACTGTAATTTGAGAGTTTTTAAGACGTGCGATATGTACGAGTATGATATAGGTATAAATAAACTTTGAAAAATCACTCGTTGGTTCGTTATCGCCACAAACTAAAAGTATGGTATTTTATTAATTACGTTATAGAGAGATCTCCTTTTCAAAGATTAATGTAAAGTGAGGTATTACTGTAACGGTGTTTGTCTTTTTGAATACACATTATATTATGTTATGTTTTAGCGTTGCGGGAAAATATTTGTAGTAAATTTCTTTTGACAAACATTTTGAAAGGATTTCAATACGAAATAACAAGATGTTTTTAAGACTTGTAAATTTGTAACTTTATTAACTCTCGTAAGAGGCTTAAATATTTTTTTCATACAAAAGATTTTTTCTTATTAAATCCAAGCTTTTCAATTTTTCTTTCAGCGTCTTGAATCTTACTAACAAAAGTTGTTTTATTGGCTTTGTGGTTTCATGATAATTGACTTTTTTTTTAGTTTAATCCATATATACCATCACGCCATTTTCTTGTTAGGATAGGAACAGAGAACGAAGCGCTAGGCTTTTCTATCTCGGAACATATGTTACCTACTCTAAATCTATACATCTTCACATCCAACTCCTACGATTTTTCGGACTTTTTAAATATCTTTCTTCAAAAATATCCTTCACTGAATCGAACTATATTCTCCGTGGTGTCCCCTGACCACGCGATCCACTCACATTTATACTTCATATTATTAGTTTTCTTAGTATTTCATTATTCATTCGTTCTACATGCCCAAACCATCTTTTCAGTTTAGATTTTTTTTATTTAATGTAATTTCCTGAACTTTAAAAAACCTCTTTGCTTAATTTAATGATATAATTAATGTAAATTGATTTTTTACGTTAAAACCGGATAAAAGTAAGATTTCGGAGATGCATGCACTCAGGAAAAGGTGTGTAGTGTGAATGTTTGAAAGAATGCGGAATGAAGACACCAGATAATGTTTTATGACAAACTTTAAGATGGTTTGGATATATAGAATGAATGATGAAATAATGACTATGTCAGTATACAAGTCGAAGGTGCAAGGTGTGCGCGGAGGAAGTAGACCGAGGGAAAGACGAGTGGACCAAAAATACCAAAATTTGAAAGGAGGTAAAGTGGGAAGTATAAATAATATAATATTGTACATGAATGTGGATGGGATAAATATCTTTGGACATTTGTTCCCTGCCTACTCGGTAAGGAACACGGCTTGAAGATATGTACTCGTATGTAACCTCTTTCTTGAAGTGAAACTATCAGGCTGAGAGGTACCAATGAATGTAACAAGTCCTATTTCAGATTTGTTAACGTTTCCGCACGTCAAAGCAACCAAGTTAGCTACAACAGCAGTCAATTCTATTCGCTTTGTCCCCTTTGTTCCTTCTCTACCCTACACATCTGAAACGCTACTCTCAATTATTACACCGTGTGACAGCGTTTCCCAAAAACCCTGCGTCGATAAACTTCTTTTAAATTTTTTTTCCACATTCAATCAAGGCAATTGGCACGAATACAGGCAAAAAATATAATATTATGTTTAAGTTACACATAATATAAGACATTGCAATTTATTTTTATCAAACACTGTTTATTCCACTTTTTTTTGTGACGGTATAACCCTACCGGTTTCAAGGCTTTCACCTCATCTTCGGGGGACCACAAACAAGACTAAATGCTGTTCGAACTGGTACCGATATACACGCTTCAACGGTTGGGGGCTGAGGGGTGAGGGAAGCATGGCATGATTTCGGCCAAGAGCGGAGAGATTTTTGGGATATAACTGTTCAACAGATGTTCGGACCGATTTACTGACTTAGAAATTCCTAGGGCCTAGGGGAAAAATATAAGACATGCTTGTATATTGGCGCTCACGTTGATTTATGTGAGAGAAGCTTGTACTCGTATTTCGCTGAAGGATACAAGTAAGATTAATGTACGAGTATATATTATATTATATATAGTTATGGCGTTGTGGAAGTTAAAAAACATTTTAATTTATCTACTTAAACACTATTTTATTTAAGTTTCTCTGATTTTTGTTTATCCACTTTGCACGAATTTATCCTGTTACACAAAGATGATCTGCTTCTAGCGTTAGCTTATTCGTTAGGAAGAATATCAGCCAGGATTCTTCTCATACTGCTAGGTGGTACTGAGACTATATCAACAGTGTCATTCAGTTGGTTAATTATCTCTATACCACGCGTGACTGAGTGTTTAGCCATGATTTTCGTCCTGTAAGGTGGTATGTAACCCAGAGAGTGATTCCTTCCACGGCCATGATATATTTATTAGGTACATATAAATTTAGTGCTTCTGAGGCGAAAACCTTGAGACCGGTAGTTACACTTTTGTCATAAATAGAAAAAACAGTCATCACGTCATCTCCCTGTCGAGGTAGGCAGAGATGGCAGAGTGTCAGACATATTTAGCCCCTTCCACATATATAACTATTCTCATACAATTTCTTTGACTTTCTACGTTTCCTTCTTTCAGAATATAATTCACTTGATCCAGCCATATTTTCTTTGGTCTTCCACTCAAGTTTGCACTTCATCTGAAAAAAAAATAGTGTTTTAGTTAATTTGTCACTGGGCGTCATATTAGAAGATTTCCTCATCCCTCCAACGCCAATTCAGTTAGGAGGCGAAGCTGAGCCGCAGACTTTTTGTTTCTTTTTAAGTGTGTGAGCTGTTGAACATCAGCAAACTCACCGGCCACACCGCTATAACCGATAGCACACCGAAGTGAAACAATCAACCGGCATGTTCCTTTTTTCTTTTTTTGAAAGAATAGATATGACTGAAGTCATAGGTATCCTTATAATCCCGAACACTAGGCGGAAAACTACCTGTCATTCGAGTGGATCTGCCCACCGCTTTGAACCGGTGGCCTTCCGCATGAAAGTCATGTATATCACCGCTCGACCATGCACCTCAAACCGATGGCAGACAGAAGGGGGCCGATCGGAGCGTACCACCGGCATGTTTTTTTTAGTAAATTAATTGAAATGTGATTATTTTGGAGATGTATGCACGGATGAACATTCTTGTAATATCAATATATGAAAGAAGACGAAATGAAGATACTATATATGAAAATAATGCACCTCAATAAAATAGGGGTTTTAAGTAAGACGAAGCATTGTGCGTTCAGATGGTTTGGACATGTGGAAAGAACAAACTGATGGGTAAACGAGTATAAAAGTCAGAAGTGCGCTAAGCACTTATAAGGGGCATTTCTATTGCATTATAACATATTTAAAAAAGTGTAATCTTAAGAACCCTTCAAACATTCATTATGTACCACACTTTGAGTAGTCCTGCCACACAGAGTACCGCAGCATTTAGTTTCAGTGGCTGCAAATTTGTCCGCTGCAGATTGGTTAATCTTTATTTAACATTGTCACCGCCAGAGGTACGAGTATAACGGTTTATTGTAACGGTGTGCATATGTACCCGAGTTAAATTAATTGTTATTTGAGCTTAGAAAATTCCATTCAATTTAGAGAATTACTTCTTCATTAAGAGCATTATTAACTAATGCCGCCATTTTCGAAGAACTGAGAGTCGCAAATATATTGACAATTCTATGACTACAACGAGTCCTTCGGTTCTTTAGAGAGATTGCTAGGGGCCAAGGAGATAGGTTAAGAGTATTATGGTGGAAATATAACACACAAAAGGAAGAGTCCTAACGCGTTGAACTGACCGAATGAGAGACAAAACAGGACTACACTTAACAACTGCTACATATTTTAACATTTTCCTTTAAAATCGGAAAAATAAGAATATTCATAGGCAATTGCTTAACCTAATTTAAAGTCAAAAGTGATAATAATGGAAATTTGATTGCTGAAAACATGAAATTTAATTGCTGAAAACATCGGAAGACGTTCACAAAACGGGCGAGACAACCACCTCGAACGAAAGCACGCTGAGCGATTGAGCGAGTCAAGCGAGCGAACTGAGATTATATTTCTTGAGTTCCCATATACCGCAGTAGAGTGAGAGTGAGACGTGAATAGCGTCGCTTCCTCGCCCATAGCGGTTTTTTTAGAATGAATAGGCCTACGTCACACGTTTGATTGTACTGGTGAATTTATTCCCGATTTTCACAAAATATCTCGGATGTGGCCGATAAGTGCTAATTATTATTGATATTTTTTTTTTCATTCAATGCGTAAATGTATTACGGAGGAATACCTAAAATCTGAACCCAGTATTTATTATTTTTATAGAGATATTAAAGTTTTTACAAGCGATGTGTAGTAGTTACACATCACAGGGAAGGAAGGGTTAATTGCGGAGTGCAGGGATAGATGGAAAGGAATCGTCAAGGGATATCATGGGAGTCACGATGCTTAGCCATGAGCTACAAGACAGGATGATGATGGTGATGAAGAGCATCATTACAAGGCAACCTGCTTGTTATTGATGAAAATTTATCTTCCGTTTTAGGGTTTTGAATTTCTACTATCCATGGTTCTTCTTTTTCTTCGTGTCGTCGGTTTCTCTCTCACAGTTAGATATTAAGGTATCTCAGCCATGTCCCAGGCTTAATGGTAACCCGATAAACCTTCTCCAGTCCTCCTGGGAAAGAATATATTGAACGCTCCTCTGATTGAACTGATAGTCTGGACCACTACACATGACCACGCACAATCGCGAATAAATTAAACCCCACATGAATATTTATCAAGGACCGTTTTATAACATAAGAATTAATAATAACATAACTTGTGTATGGTATGTTTTTGGTGATTATAGGACATTATGAGGTGAACGTTTTGGTTTTGAATGATGAAGTATGCGGGGTTTGATTCGCGTGATACATAAATTTAATTGAGTGTCAGTTTGTTAAGTTGTTGCAAGATTGCTACGGAGTATTATATAGTCAACAATTGGAAAAAAAAAGCATCATCTTATTTTTCCATGTTTCTCGCATATGTCCTCAATAAGATACAGGTAAAATCGTAGTTTACTAGGAACACGATAAATAAAAGACAACAAACCCAGATCCATGTAAATTGTGTTTCAACTTTAAACTATCTGTAGAATTTTCATGAATGATGTATTTTAAAAAATCTTGTCCTGTATAAATAAATAAACAGTTCAGAAACGTTTTATCATAAAAAAAACTCTGAAACTACACGAGTTAACACGAGTTAATCGTCTACTTAAATATATTAATAAAATATGCAAATGTTTTCTTTTCCTGTTTTCAAAACATGTTTAACACTTGTTATGACAAGTATATTTGCGAAGAAGGGGTTAATCATATCCAGCACAAGAGACGTATTCAAAATACACCCCCGGCCGGAGTTGATTTAGCAGAGTCCCTGCCCCAACTTGTTAAAATGTCACGACTCCACCCTGTGCCACCCCTCGAGCAGCCATCTCTAGGCAGCCACCCCTCGAGCGGCTCATGACGCCAAATTAAATACCAACCTGTCATGCACCACCAACTTCTGATCGATATATTAACATAATTCTACTCTTGAAAACTTTCTCTTCATACAAGATTCACCAGGTGTTCTCAACCTGTAGTAAATCGTTTGACATTCAACATACATATCATGATGCTGTGTCATTTGCATTGTAGAGCAAAACAACAAAGTTCCATACTTTTTTCTGAAGCATACCACTCTCCCCTTTTCCACATTCATGTATCATGTATCTCATGTAAAATATTTTTTTACACATGACAAGAAATATACACAATTTGCGAAAAAAACAACAGGTAATTTAATTTCGACACACAATTTTAATGGATCTGGATTTGTTGCCTTTCATTTGTCGTGTCCCCAGTAAACAGGACTTTTGCCTGTACCTCACTGAGAGCCTATAGCATGAAAAAATTAATCGATATTTCTTTCCGATTTTGGCTTATATAATACTACGTTGCATACTCTCATCAACTCGGTAAACAGAGACAATCAATTACGTATGTATATATCACGCGAATCAAACCCCTCACACTTCATCACTCCAGACATACCAAAACGTTCACCCCACTATATACCGCAAATAATCATCAACAAAAAAAAAACACGACACTCAAGAGTTCACACAATCCTTTGCTACAAGTCATTCCTCGTGCAAACCCAAGTATTCAAACTCCTGTCGCAATAACAACCACGCTCCGATCGACTGCCTAAATTGTTTTCCTCCTTTTGACTTTATTTAATTTGGCACCCCATTGCGTGTCATGGGAGTCAAATAGGCATATTGCCTTTGAGCAAAAGATGTTTTAACTTTAAGGATGGTGAACATTTGATCAGTTGCCATGCATATCATGTGTCTCTGCCGAGTCTGCATCTTCCCTTCATCTCGATGATAGTGCCAGAAAATGAACTTAAAATGTAAGTTGGCTATGTTCAGGGCCCGAAACTCCCTATAAAGCTACGCAGTGGGATACCGGGCAGGAAGTTTACTAATTATTTTTATAATCAACTTTCGGGAAACCTGCAGTATGTGTTTTTGTGTTAAGGTGCATCCCCTCCAAACTGATATACCGTAAGAAAATGCCAATATATGATAGTGTTACTTTTTTGTATACAGTACAACCTGGCGGATTAATTGCCACCTGGCGATCAGGGTACATACAGGATTTGAACCCGGAACCCCTAAAAAGCTTTCAAATAACTAAGATGAAGAATTCTAGATTTCTCTCGGGTTCCGAATGATTGAGCCGCAATCTAATCTACTGCGAACTTGTGTTTTTTTAAATAGGTCTCATAAGAACACATCAAATTCTCTAGATACCCTTATCACAGATTTCAGAACTTTACTGGCAAATAAACACATACTCTTAACATGATAACCGAATGTAAGTACCCGGCGGTAAGTAATACACATCGGGCTTAAGAAAGAGACCGTCGGTCATAATCGGATAACTTCGGCTTTGTAGAGCGTCGTCTCTGTTATTCATACACGTGTTCCGTCGCGATTTGTCAGTCGTTTTCAAGCGTTCTAGGGTGTGGTCGCGTCCACTTCAAAGTATATGAATGACAGAAACGACGTTCTACAACGCTGAAGTTAGCCGATTATGGCCGACAGTCTCTTTCTTAAGCCCGATATGTATTATTTACCGCCGGGTACTGTATATTTACTGTTGAACGTGACGCCAAAGTATTTGATGACGTAGACACGCACAATGAGCTGATCATCGATTAAGTAGTTTAAATACTTAAGAATCCAAGTTCTTGAAAAGTCATGAGCTTACATTTAGAGATGCCGAAGGCCAATTTATTGATCTCACTCCACTTTCAGACATCGCTCAAATCGATCTGGAGTTCGATATTGTCTTTTAGAGAATCAATTCATTTAAACAGTTAAATCATCGGCAAACTTAAAATTCCTGAAAAAGAAAAAAACATATAAATATTCATAGATGTCGTATTAGTCACACGATGATTATATTTGGTTATCGAATATCAAAAAGTTTGAGAATAGGTATTTTTCAGCATGGGAACGCCTAGTGGAGCATTTGATGAAATTTTGATTACAAAAACTTTGTAATGTCTCTTCGGGGTAGAATTTGGGAGCTTCCGAAATCAGAAACAACTTTCTTTTAATACAGATAATGCGAATTAATACTATCTACGAAACATAATCAACTTTTTTCTTTTGTCATTGAAAGATTGTACCATACAATTGTCAACTGTCAAAAATAAATTCTCCGTGCCTTTTTTCGTATCGCTATGTTAGCAGTAAAACTCAAATGTGAGATAGATCAAATCGTTACCATTTATGATCCGCACTCAGTGAGATTTCTCCTCCCTTAACTGGTTCAAAATATAGAAGGTATTATGCAAAATGGACCCAACCTACAAAACGCATTTTTAGTTTATTTGAAGTATCAAGTATGTACGAGTATTTGTTAAATAAGTTTTTTACGATGAAATTGCCTCTTCGAGTTTTTTGTTCATTACAAGCCCATACAAAACGGAAACATACTTGTTCAATTAAGTAAAATATGGGTTTGGTTCATTTTGTTTAGTGACGTCTATATTAATGTATGGTAGTGAAACATACAAACATGATTGAAAGTATCCAAATGAATGTTGTAGAAATGCGTGCACTAAGAATAATACATGGAGTTACAATTTATGATAGAACACCGAATGAAGTGATTAGGGGTGAATATGAACCTAAGGCTGAGTAAGATGAATAAAATTACTATTTTGTAATTTGTTTTATCAAACACTGTTTATTCCACTTTTTATAACGGTATAACCCTACCGGTTTCAAGGCTTTCACCTCATCTTCAGGGGAGCACAAACAAGACTGAATTCCGTCGAGCTGGTACCGATATACACGCTTTTAACGGTTGGGGACATTTGGGTTAGGAACTGGGGGCTGAGCAGCGGAGAGATTTTTGGGATATATGTGTTTACCAGATGTTCGCTTCGATGTACTGACTTAGATTTAATTTCTAGGGACTCTAATCTGCCCAACTCAGCCCTCAGTATTAAACCCAAATGTCCCCAACAGTTAAAAGCGTGTATATCGGTACCAGTTCGAACAGAATTCAGTCTTGTTTGTGCTCCCCTGAAGATGAGATGAAAGCCTTGAAACCGGTAGGGTTATACCGTTACAAAAAGTGGAATAAACAGTGTTTGATAAAACAAATTACAATTTCTTTAAACCTCCACAACATTAATGCCTTAACTATAAACAATATATAAAATTACTCTGTTGAGTAAATACGAAGGAAAGCACTCAGATGGTTTGGACATGTAGAAAGAAATTGACGAAGAAAGACTAACAAAACAAATATGTAGTCAATTTTTAGTGGGAGACGTGGTAGAGGAAAATCAAGGGAAGTCAGGTTGGATTAAGTGATTTATATTTTGGATGTAGAACTAGCGAAGGATGAGTGCCGAGACAGGAAAGTCTTGTGGTTTATCATCTCTGTCTTCCCCCGACAAGGTGATGGTATATTTGTATGTTTGAGTCATAGATGTACCATTTCAAGGGGGATATACTAAAACTTTTAAGAACATCAATAATATGTGTATAACATACTATTCGGAATAGAAAATGTCATTATTGATTGAGGAACTTGTTTCAAAATATTGCCCACCTCGGGAGAGGAGTGGAACCATGGAAAAAAATTAACAGTGATAATTGCCTAAATTATTGGACCTTAAACAGTATTTAACATTTCTTATAGCCTTGAAGCAACTGAAAAATGCCTTAATTTCTAGTCAGTAATATAACGTGTTTCATTTCTGATTTTTTGTTTCCTCTTCACCATCCCTTGCTTTTCCTTTGATTGATGATATCTCACTTTATGATATATGAAAAGGAATGTTCTGGTGATTGTTCGACTTTGTAGGATTTGTGGACGTATGCTCACGTATATGTTCATGGATTTCGTGGGGATGGATAGTCATTTGAATGCTTTTTGCGACCATGTAACTTGCTTCATTCACTTTTGTCTGGTTTGTTGGAAGAGATTGCCACCTGGCAATAAGTCCACAAGTTGTATTTGTAATAAAACTGTTAAATACATAAGGAATCAAACTCCACGCCATCGCCATGTAACCAAGTCGACAATTTTAAAAGATATAACAATTTAACTAGAAAGCACTCTCAGTGACTTCGGACATACCATATACGAGTATTTTGTTATGTTAACATCACAATATATTGTAATGCAAACGGATGGAGAAACATTACCAAATTGTGACTCCTTTACGTATCTTGGGTCACCCATCCATAGCGATGAAGGATGTGCAGCAGATGTAACACATAGAATTAGTGTGGAATGGATGAAGTTTAGATCAATGACAGGAGTTCTATGTGATCCGAAAATGCCAGTAAAGTTAAAAGGAAAAGTATACCAAACGATTGTCAGACCCGCACTCCTCTATGGCTCCGAATGCTGGACGATGTATAACTTTTACTCTAGGCAACTAGAAACTGCTGAAATGCGCATGCTAAGATGGTCAGCTGGTGTATCCCTAAGAGACAAAATAAAAAGCTCACGCATTCGTGGAAGCCTAGGTGTTACAGACATCAACATCAATATGGAGGAGAGGCGAATGGATTGAGATAGTATGGGCACGTTGGACGCAGAGCACCCGATCACATTGTGAACCAGGCAATCTCCATGGATCTTCCTCGAATAACAACCAGAGGAAGACCAAAGAGTTCATGGGTGGTGCAAAAAGATAACCTGATGCAGAGACACGGTCTGGGGGACGTAGCCCGGGACAGAAGAGCATACAACCTGAGGACGAGGAGAGCTGACCCCAACAGTCTTCGCAGACAATGAGTTGGGAAGATGCCAGGGAGAAGAAGACAATATATTGTAATGCAATTTCATTGTATATTATAAAAATTGACTGGCGTCATTTTACATAACAGTTTTTTTATTTAGTTATCAATCTCATGTGAATATATTTGGCTAATTTATTACTTTGAAGAAATTTCTTCTAAACAACATGCATTGTTTCATAATATTTGTTTGGTATCCTTGATCATGTCTATAAATAATTGTATGAAAACTAAATTTGAAAAAAAATTAAAATAAAAGGTTAATTTCTAAGAAAATAGGAATAAGGGTGGGAAAAAAGAGATTAGGATAGGAACATTTGGTTATTTAGTTTATCCTTAAATATCGATAAGAATGTATCACACCTGAATGAGCAAGGATCATTCTAAAATCGGACCAAGTGAACCAACCAACGAAAACAACATTTAAAGGCATTATGCAAAAACTAGTCGTGAAAACTTTTTTTAAGTTTTACAAGAAATCAAACTGGAATCCCTCAGATTGTTAAAAAAAAGCATTCTACCAAATAGCCCATTGGTTGCTGAAATCAACGAGGGGTGAAATATAATTAATATAAACACAAAATTCGCGCATTAAAATTGATTCAATAAATAATATTTATTAAGTGTTTTGTTGGTGATTTAGCTAATATTTGTAAAATTACCCATGCGAACCCTTTCGGTGTTAATCACATTAAATTTGACTTAACCCCTTTGTGTCCTGCGTCACAAAATAACAATTCGAGTATTCAGTTTGAAACACCAACAAAACCAGACCAATTAATTGTTGTACGTTGTACAACTTTATGTGAATATGGACACGCCGCATGTTATTGGTATTTAATTGAATATATATTATCATTCCCATTCCCATTTTAATGGGGAAAGAGGAGTGTTGGTTTAGTTAAAATTCTCCTACAAAACTAATTGGAATTTTAAATTGAATCGATTTTTTTTTTTTAATTTAATGCAAACAATCCGTATGATATTTGCGTGAAATATTATTTTGTGTTGAAATATTATTTTGGGGGGAACTTGTGTTTATCTGATAAATTGATTCGATTATTTTTTTTACGACATGATCAAATTGTATACCTACATACTCGTATCATAATATTGACAAAAGGACAATTTATTTATTTTATTTTATTTAATTAACGGCACAACAGTGTCTTTTATAAACAAATGAACATATGACAAGTTATACGAGTACTTAAAAGTAATTGACTTTATTGACATAAAATACAAAACTTTATCTTAAACTACAATAACATGTACAGAAGATACAAAAGCAGTGGTTATAATATAAATAATAATTACAAAGTCGTTGTTTAAAATTATTCAGTATTAATATGTTTATTTAAATTCAATATATGTGTGTATATCACAAAACTAGCGCTGTTAACCCTTTCTGTCCTGTGATGTGTAACTAGTACGCATTGTTTCTAAAAACTTTAATATCTCTATAAATATAATAAATACTGTAAAATTATATAATCGCTCTTGATGAGAGTGTGCTCTCTTAACGGCGCTATATAATCGCTCTTGAGATGAGTGTGCTCTCTAAACGGCGCTATATAATCGCTCTTGAGGAGAGTGTGATCTCTAAACGGCGCTATATAATCGCTCTTGAGGAGAGTGTGATCTCTAAACAGCGCTATATAATCGCTCTTGAGGAGAGTGTGATCTCTAAACGGCGCTATATAATCGCTCTTGAGAAGAGTGTGCTCTCTAAGCGGCGCTATATAAACGCTCTTGAGATGGGTGCGCTCTCTAAACGGCGCTATATAATCGCTCTTGAGGAGAGTGTGCTCTCTAAACGGCGCTATATAATCGCTCTTGAGGAGAGTGGACTCTCTAAACGGCGCTATATAATCCGCTCTTGAGGAGAGTGGACTCTCTAAACGGCGCTATATAATCGCTCTTGATGAGAGTGTGCTCTCTAAACGGCGCTATATAATCGCTCTTGAGGAGAGTGTGCTCTCTAAACGGCGCTATATAATCGCTCTTGAGGAGAGTGGACTCTCTAAACGGCGCTATATAATCGCTCTTGAGGAGAGTGGACTCTCTAAACGGCGCTATATAATCGCTCTTGATGAGAGTGTGCTCTCTAAACGGCGCTATATAATCGCTCTTGAGGAGAGTGTGCTCTCTAAACGGCGCTATATAATCGCTCTTGAGGAGAGTGTGCTCTCTAAACGGCGCTATATAATCGCTCTTGAGGAGAGTGGACTCTCTAAACGGCGCTATATAATCGCTCTTTAGAAGAGTGTGCTCTCTAAACGGCGCTCTATAATCGTTCTTGAGGAGAGTGGACTCTCTAAACGGCGCTATATAATCGCTCTTGAGGAGAGTGGACTCTCTAAACGGCGCTATATAATCGCTCTTTAGAAGAGTGTGCTCTCTAAACGGCGCTCTATAATCGTTCTTGAGGAGAGTGTGATCTCTAAACGGCGCTATAAGTATTAGGCTTTCATTATTATTATTATCATATAATTTGAAATAAAATATTGTAAAATGAATTGCATTAGAAAAAAACGAAAAAAATCTGTCCCCGTTTACCATTTGCATCACAACCTGCGAAAATATGCTTAAGTACAGAATGGCGCAATAACACTGTAAAAAATGTGTCGGCTTATCAAAATTAATTAAATCCCATTTCGTCCAGTTCCGAGTATTTGTTTGTTAATTAAAACCTGGTTTAACCGACTACAGTTTTACTGCAGCGATCCGGTAGCGGGGAATGGAATGAAACACCTTTTAGCGTCGCGTTTACAGATTTTATTTCTAATGAAGTAGGCAAAATGTTTACGACTTTTTAATGGTGCTACTGTACCATTACTTTCGAAAACGTCGACGTTTCAGGGTTTATTCTAAATATTCTAATTATTTTACATTTTCACTCCGAAAATATTTTTTTTATTAAGTGTATTTATCATTTGCACATACGTACTCGTACATAAATGAATGAATAAATGCCCATTACTTGTGACAATTATAATATAAGGCAGCATACAAATTGGAGGATGATGGAACTTGATGTTGGTGCCACCAAATTCATGAAAGGCATAATATATCCTGATAAAAAATATATCAAATGAAATAACCAAAAATATTCCAAGTCACAAAAAGCCAGCTTTTTACACTAACTTTAATCTCCGGAAACTCTTATTTAATGGGAAAGGCAAAAATGGAATACTTAGCAACAGCGGTGTGTATAAACTTTTATGTGCTGACTGTGATAATTTCTATATAGGAAAGACAGGAAGATCTTTTGAAAAGAGATTTCGTGAACACCAATCTGCCTTAACAAATCCTCTAATTTATTCTGAAATGGCTAATCATTGTCACCGTGAGAATCATACTTTTTCTATCGATGATGCCAAATTCTTACATATTAGCGGCAACGGAAATAAATTGGACAGATTAGAGACCCTAGAAATTTCTAAGTCAGTATACCGATCGGAGCATCTGTTGAATAGTTATTTCCCCAAAATCTCCCCGCTCCTGACCGAAATTATACCTAGCCTTCCCCTCACCCCTCCCGCCTCCAACCGTTGAAGTGTCTATGTCGGTGCCAATTCGAACAGCATTTAGTCTTGTTTGTACTCCCCTGAAGATGAGGTGAAAGCCTTGAAACCGGTAGGGTTATACCGTCATAAAAAAGTGGAATAAACAGTGTTTGTTAAAAATAAATTACAATGTCTTTAAACCTCCACAACGTTAATGCCTTAACTATAAACAACATATATCCTGTTCCATAAAAGGCAAGGAGTTTCAGTACTTGCAGTTTTTCAGCTTCTTCTTTCTCCGTTGAGTTCCTAATAACTAGCAACAGTTCCACGCCATTTGGCTCTATCTGTTTGCTTCTAGTTGTCCTGAACATTAATGTTTTTACGCGTCTCATGCAGTGTGTCTTTATATATCTTGCGCTACCCACCGTGCCTTATTTTGCCTTACATCAGCTCACCAAAGAGGATATTTCTTGGAAGTCAGTATTCAAGCATGTGAGCTACCATATGTATCCTGACTAACGAATGCGAGCACGAGGCATTATAATCACGATGCTACAACACTTCTTTTCAAAACTTTGAGTGTTGATACATATTGTACCTACCATCGAGGCATTTCTTGATTGAGACAGCCGAGAGGATTAAGCGTCAAATTTTCCTATCCTGTCACAACGTACTTCCATCGCCTCCTTCACGGCGCGCCTTATTTCCTAAAATCTTCATTCCTTATTCTGTTATATTATACATTATTTTTTCACACATTCTAGACAACGCTCTAGTTTCTGCCACATTAATATTACATTCGTCGCTCTTTTACTATGTCCATACATACATACCATCACACCGTATTCCTGTTGGAGTAGGCAGAGAGGAAAGAGCGGTAGACTTCCTATCGCATCATACACCTTTCACCTATTCTACAATACATTTATACGCCTTTTCATATAACTCTTGCGATTAGTTTGACTATATTTCCTTCTTTTAAAATATCATACTTCATCCAACCATACTTTCTTTTGTACATGTCCAAGATTCGCTTATTATGTACATTCCAGTTTTTAATCATTCTCTCAGGTTTTATTCCACATAAATTTCAGCCTTCTGTAAAATAAAAAAAAACATGGATATTGAGGAAATATTTTATTACAAATGAGTGTTATGATAGTAAAATGAATATGGTTATTACCTATATATGTATATATTCGTATTTTTTTAAATATTCTCACCATCTGAAAACACTCATCATTTTCACGAAATTCTTTCAATGACTTTTCCCTTCACCAACAGCCTTCACTTCCATATACCCAAGCAGGCCTGACCGACCCAATTCTTTTCTTTTTTTTTTACCTTTAACCTTTACGAGCGTTTTCCATTTAGGCCTTGCTTTTTTAGTATTGATTAAAGATACATCCTTTTTAAATATATTATTTTTAGTAATTTAAGTGAAGTGTAGAAAATACGCAGGGTAACATACTAATTTTATGTGTGGAAGGTCGAGGTTCAAACCGAGCGCTGTGCAATTCCTCTCAAATGGCAATTTTCCGCATAGTTAATTCGTAGGTACGAGTATATAAGGATACAAGTGACTTTGTCATAAATACTTAATAAAATAATTTGATACAGCCTCATTTCTCGACCATTAAGATCCCTTTAAGAGCGCTCCCTAGCTAGCTCAACTATTAACTTATAGAAGATGTACAGAAGACAAGTGATTTTTCAAGTCTGCCGAGTTTGGAGATTCACCTCAAGGAGGACGGAAGATTGTTCCGCAGAAGAGATCCCGCTACCTGAAACGTTCTTTCGAAATATTTGGGGGTTCCAACTCTGCCGAGAATCTGAACAGCCAAAATATTCACAGCGTTCAACCTTAACATGAGACGAGATTCGGTGATCTCCTCCCTTCGTAAACAATCTTTAAAAAAATAACAAAAAAATATGACAAGGCCTTTGCCGTTACTTGCTTATTTATGACTTAGAATAGTTCCTTAAAGAGTAAATTAAATGGCTCCATTGTATATTTTAAACTTACTGTGGAGTTGAGCACGTTATGACCACTCTCAACTTTATTCGATAAATTGATTCCCCATTGGTCAAATACGTCGGGGTAGGTACAACTAGAGTATTTCCTGTGGCTATTCCAATATTTAAGGATAGTCTTCTTCTAAGTATAAAAAGAAAGGGAAGCATGTTTTAGGGAGAATTTAAAGACATTGTTTTCGAAACATTAATTTTTGGAATTTGTTAGATCATCATCACCCTATCAGGGATACAAGAATGCCATAAAACACCCCAATCCAGGCCGGTCCACAGCCCGAGACTCCACGTTCTACAGTATAAGGGTGGGACTGCGAATTTTCCTAGCATAACACCGGGGTATGATGTAGGATAGGCGTACGATTTGTCGAGGGTCGTGTGTTAAAAACCTCATTTGTTAATTTCATATATAATTATAATAATAAAAAAAAAACAATTTATTTAGGAAGCTTCCTTAAGAGCGCTCTAACTGGAAAATCGAACCCACTTTTATTGACAATTTAAAAATGTTATAAAATAAATGTATAAAATTTAAGTCTAAAAACAGGAAGGTGGTGACTGCGACGGTTAGATTAGGTACTTTTCCGCATCTGTATTTGTTTCGAAGGTCATAAAAGGAGAGACCTATACTTGGGACTCTTCATTATTTGTATGCCCTTGATAAGTTTCCTACAGTTTTATCACCAAACATATAATTATACATATTCAGATACGGTGTATTAACACTTGCCACCCTGTGATGGATAGCGAGTGACCAGGACTTATATTTTATTTGATTGTTCGACGTTTTAATACATAATAAAAATATTTTTATAGCTAATTACAAAAAATAACCTAGCAGATTTAGCATAATTATAATTTAAAATATACATTTTTCACTGGACGCTTAGCGTTCAGCACCATGGCAGGCGGATTTTTTTTAGCACAGTAAGGCAAGTGTTAATCTAATTACTGCAGCCACTACCTTCTTATCTTTACATTCGAGATAACTTGTTAACCTTTTCCCTTTAATAAATCAGGTATATTCTCTATAAATATGAGTTCAATGCACGTTTAAACTCTAACTTATATTTAAAATACACAACACTAAATCAAACTCAATACATTTTCATTTTATTATGGTGAAAAAGGGAAAATTTTAAATTCCAAGGCAATTTGAGGAAAATTCCAAGAAAAGTAAACCCCTACATTTTTTATTAAAAAAAAATACTATAAATTTGGATTCCAAAATATAAATTTTCATCTTCGTTAATGGACGTTATTATACAAAAAGGACCCAATTCATAAAACACATTTTAATGGATTATTTGAAATATCCAAAAAGCATGATGAATTTTTTTACGTGTTAAAATATTAAGCTTGTTAAACGGGTATTTAATAGTTAAAATACGTTTCAAAGATTTTTCGTTCCATAAAAATCCATTCAAAGAATTGCGACATTTCTTAAATTAACTCGGAACTGGAAAATATGTGGCTTGGGCCTTTTCTGCGAAATGATTTCCAAATAAATAAAGATGGATTTGTCAAAAGCAGTAAATATTATTGAGATTTGTTAAAGGGTTGTGTGAAAATACATTACATGTTATATTTTTCACAAAATTCTAAATCATAAAAAGAAACCTTTGACACTTATTATAACTAACGTTTATTACGGGAACAAAAGGAAAGAACAGGGTGTTCGTACGTTTTCTTCACATTTAGTTTCGTCACATTTTAAATTCAAGAAATCAATCACAAAGCTGACGAAATCTCCATGTTATTTATAGCAAAAAAGTTTGATCTTAATGATTCTCTTGAACACGTCTATGCCATCAGCCTGCCTACACAACTAAAATATTCCAATTTGATTTCACTTAAGAGTTGTTTGCATAAATTTTCTGAATGCCTGGAAGAGATTGCCACATGGCAACAAACTCGTCGGGATACACACAAAATACACATATATTCAAAGACACTTAAATACGTTGATGAGTGCTTTCTAACGCGCTCAATCTAAGAAGAAAATATACTTTTGCTTTTGGTAATGTGATATGAAATACGAGTATGTCAATATCCGAAGCAGTCCCGTTCAAAAGAGTTAAGGCCCTTCCAACAGGCATAGCGGCTGGAAGGCCCGTTCTTGCGTATGTCATTGAGAACAGTTCTTGCCGGTGCAGTCTAGTGTAATTGTTAGAAACATTTAACGCTAATCTTTGTAGTAATGCTGGACAGCTCACAACTCCTCGAACGAGTCTGACAACGTATACCAGGAGACGCAGATCTCTTCTTACGCTCAAGGAGTTATACCCGAGCATGTCCAGCAATGTATTATATAGTACAATATTTGTTAGGTTATAAAGTTAATCGCTCACAAAATAAATACTTAACTAATTATCTTTCCTTTACACTAGATGAAGAAAAATCGATTCCCGATGGTTTCCGTAAAAAAAAACAGATTGGTGAGAGTTCGTCTGGTATCAATAATTTCGCGTTAGAAGTAAGCGAGTGTTCTCTCTTCATGTGCGATGATAAATAGTGCGAGTTCAGTTTGGTCAATAGGGTCAAAGACAAAGATGTCTCCCGGACACGCTCTTCACGGCAATAAGCCCGCCAAGTTGTAGTGAATATAACGAAAGTGTAATATTATACAATACACAATTTTTTTTATAAATCTAGAAATATTTTGATCAAAACGTGAATAGATATTGAATATTAGGCCTTACAAGTATTTTTACATTCAATCTTATATGAATTATATTTTATTTTTTACTACCCTACCAAGTGACCTTATTATCACGAAACAATATCTCAACCAACCAAGATGATGTTAAAATGCTTGAAGTTAAAAAAAACATACTAGATTTTTTTTCGTCACATGGGAAATTGAACCAGAAACCCTCTAAATAAAAAACCAGCATTCTACCAATAATCAATCCTCCCTTGATATATCTTACAAACAAAAATCAGCATTCTACCAATAATCAATCCTCCCTTGATATATCTTACAAACAAAAATCAGCATTCTACCAATAATCAATCCTCCCTTGATATATCTTACAAACAAAAATCAGCATTCTACCAATAATCAATCCTCCCTTGATATATCTTACAAACAAAAATCAGCATTCTACCAATAATCAATCCTCCCTTGATATATCTTACAAACAAAAATCAGCATTCTACCAATAATCAATCCTCCCTTGATATATCTTACAAACAAAAATCAGCATTCTACCAATAATCAATCCTCCCTTGATATATCTTACAAACAAAAACCAGCATTCTACCAACAATCAATCCTCCCTTGATATATCTTACAAACAAAAATCAGCATTCTACCAATAATCAATCCTCCCTTGATATATCTTACAAACAAAAAAACTTTGTTGGAAAGTTAATGCTGATACACTCTGAGGTGTGGTTTTCACAAATCCCTAAATAAAATTTCAATTTTCCGAAATATTGAAATTAAAATTTATTGTAAAGCCGAGAGAGTACCTTATCGCTCTCCCTAAACTTATGGGGTGTGTAATGTGCTACACAGGGTGGGTATTACAGACTTGCTGTTACGTATTCATGTATAAGAAACATAATATGTTGAAATAGTTTTCCTTTTAATCTTTGTAATTACATTGCTGGGTGACAAAATAAAATTGATTTGCTACTTTACACGTCGAAAATCCTCTCTACAACAGTTTCCTTCCCTCTAACCCTTATTTATTAGGCTCGGGGTGCAGCCCTGCTACATTTCGCGGTAATAGAAGACGTACTATTCCCCTAGTTTCAATACTTGTGACAAGCAGTTGTTCTATTATTTCAGCGCATATGGTCGATTGTTCCATTATTTCAGCGCGTATGATCGGTTATTCTATTATTTCAGCGCTTATACTCGGTTATTCTATTATTTCAGCGCTTATACTCGGTTATTCTATTATTTCAGCGCTTATACTCGGTTATTATATTATTTCAGCGCTTATACTCGGTTATTCTATTATTTCAGCGCTTATACTCGGTTATTCTATTATTTCAGCGCTTATACTCGGTTATTCTATTATTTCAGCGCTTATACTCGATTATTCTATTATTTCAGCGTCTAAGGTCGTTTGATCTATTATATCAACGCCTATGGTCGTTTGTTCTATTATATCATAGCCTATGGTCGTTTGTTCTATTATATCAGGACTTATGGTTGGTTGTTCTATTATATCAACGCGTATGGTCGGTTGTTCTGTTATTTCAGCGCCTATAGTCGTTTGTTCTATTATATCATAGCCTATGGTCGTTTGTTATATTATTTCAGCGCCTATGGTCGTTTGTTCTATTATATCAACGCATTTGGTGATTTGTCTATTATTTCAGCGCCTAATTTTTTCGTTATATTCTATTAGCATTCTTTTTAACAAAGTTGACCACATACATTGTCTTATTGGTAAGACACCTATCTTCCGACAAGGAAGTCTTTAATTCATTTCTCGTAAGCTCAACGAAAAAGGCTTCAGTTCTCCATTACACTGGTTTGTTATAAGAGATTTCCACGTGGCAATAAACCATGAAGCTACATACAACGAAAGCGTACTACAGTAAACTACAATACAAACCTCCTATTCCCGACGTGTTCACTTTCGGACAAGTTGCATTTTTTGACATTTTTCAATCTGAATCTATATTTCATAGCTAGCTTATTAGCTATTTTAGCAAATTTTTTTGTGGATTTTCTCTAAAATACGTTAATTTATTTTAAATTAATAGCCACGAGACTTTAAGATAAACGAAAATATTGCAGATAAACAACAAATTTAATGGGTAATAGACACGATTCATATTTCGCATGCGATTCTCTGAATAAAGTAGTGTACATTTTATTAGAGCACGCGATAATTCTTTCGATTTGAAACTTTTAACGCTGCTGTTTATTTCAGTCACGATCGATGTCGACGTCAAAAAGACAAGCAATAATTCAATAAAGTAGTGGCTCTCAAATAATTAGTTTACCGAGTATAAAACAGTACTGCTTACCACAAACCTTAGAAATTACAAATTCATAGTAATAACACGAATATTGTGACGAGTGAAACGAGTGGCGTGAAAATTTAGTTGTTAATGGTGAAAAACTTTCATTTATAGAACATGTGAACAAAATCACCCGGGAGAGTTCAAAAATCTTGGGATTTGTACTAAGAACTGCCAAACATTTCTCGGATTTACGAACATTAAAACTGCTGTACTACTCTTTGGTACGCAGCCGCCTTGACTACAACTCATCAATATGGTCTCCTCATTACGCCGTCCATGCACAAACTTTAGAACGTGTACTGTCAGCAATACAAGACTTGAAGAGGTAAAAATGCTCTGTCAATGTAAAAAGCATGCATATGTTAAATAATGACAAATTTATTTGAGAATGAATGTTAATAAGCCGAATTCATGGTTATTGAAACAGATGATTCTATAATAATAATAGTAAAATGATCATTTATAGAGACGCTCAAGGGCGCTCTAACCCTGGATTCGAATATAACTAAATGAATAAATAAAATTTGAGTGTAAGGTAACGAAGGTCGTGGCTGCGGGAATTATGCAAGGAACTTATCCACATCTGCATACTATATGTTTAGAATAAAACATATTTGGTAAGAAAACTGCAAAAGACTTTCCAAGAGAAGACGACCTTCAAAAGAAACCTCTGTATATATTCCGATGTGTAATATTAACACATTTTGCTTTAAGTGTAGCATAGTGTATAGTAGGTATATGAGTATCAAAATGCGTGTTGTTGCAGGAAGTTAGTTACATATTCATAACACTGAAGCATAGCGTCTCTCAATTCCAGCGAGATCGGAACAACTTTCAGGGTTCCTCCCACACACTCATTCCTCCTGAAACCTATCACAGTATGCGCATTTCTTATGATTTAGTTCTTGCCCAGTACACAGCTACTGAGAATACTCCTCATCAAGACCTATGTATGGAGTATCTTGATGTACGGCTGCGAGACATGGTGCATATCCGAAAAAGATAGACGAAGACTAGAGGCTTTTGAGATGTGGTCCTATAGAAGACTATTAGGAATTTCCTGGAGAGACCGCATCACAAATGAAGAGGTTCTCCAACGAATCGAAGGAGGAAGGCACCTGCTCAGGATCCTGTCCGAAAGGCGTGCAAGATGGATCGGTCATATAATACGACAAGAGGGCCTCTTGCATGCCATAATGGAGGGTATGACCGAGGGGACAAACTCTAGGGGACGCCCACGCCGAGAGTACCTGGAGGACCTGTTGGTGGACGTGCGCTGCTCAACATATACAGATTTAAAAAGAGCCGCACAGGACAGGGGGAATGGAGGAGAAGAGTTGAAATTGCTGCAAACCAGTCTTAGGACTGCAACCACGGATGAAGACACAGCTACACACAAGAGAACTGGTCTTATGAGGTTTTATATATTTTTAATTTCATAACGCGGTGTTATCTATGTACAAATATTGTTTATTTTCATTCGCTGTGTGTAACGTTTTAAATCCTTTTCCTGCGATAAAGGTGGGATTTATTCAAACCTGGATATAAAGAACCGGATGAGCCTGCAGCCTCAGCGTCCGGTTTAACATTACGAGGGAGATAAAAATGTTCTCGGATAATTCCACCCCCTGTGAACTATATGAGAATCATTTTCCACTTAAACCTCGAATAAATTTAAGCAGAATGAACCGAGTTTTTAAGCTAAGTATCCATTTGATTACGAAGTATAAAAACTTTTTATACTTTGCGTTATATTATGTTATCCTACAAATTAAAAAGAAGCTATAATTTACACTGTCTTTTCCTCCCTGCTACAACGCGAAAACCTCTGTGGCCTAATTGGTAAAACGTTTATCTGTCTGAGGGGTAGTGAGTTCGATTACTAGTCTGTGCGAACATCAGGACTACATGCTCTGGGCAGGAACTGATTGATGCGAATAATAGGGCGATCTGTATTGCCTCCTACTAGAAATACGTGACATAATGATGGGTCCGGATATGTAAATGAATACCTAGATTTTTAAAAATGATCTGTGTCTAATTCTCAATTAAGGATTTCTTAAATACTCTAATGATTGATTGTAAGTGATCGCCACTGGCAAATAAATGTAATACAATAGAATGTTCATGGTACTTTTGGCATAATGTTTGGGGTTCTTGTTAAGTAAGCTGACGACCAATGTATTACTTTCCAGATTTCAAACCTTTTGTATCCGAAATTATTTATTCTAAGTAACTTGCCATTTTATTACACAACAAGATGACTTTGTTGGATGAGTTAGTAAGAATCTTAACTTATACTCGGGGGCTGGATGAGTTACTAAGAAACATAACTTACACCTGGGGGTTGGACGAGTTAGTAAGAAGTTTAATTTACACCTGGGGGCTGGATAAATTAGTAAGAAATTTAATTGAAACTCGGGGGTGGGATGAATGAGTAAGAAATTTAACTTACACTCCGGGGTTCGATGAGTTAGTAAGAAGTTTAACTTATACTCGGGGGTTGGATGAGTTAGTAAGAAGTTTAACCTACACCTTTTGTGGAAGTTCCCAGTCTAAACTACGAGTTTCGCCCCTACTTCAGTGGTTCAAAATCCGAAGCTTTGATTAATGGGGCTTAAGACAATGGTATCACCCAATTTTGTTCATCATTATGTCTTCATCGCCAATTCGAATTTGTCGAGGGATACCAAGCGAATGAATAAAAAGAGTTGTTTAATAAAAATCCCTCGAATACTATATGCCTCAAGCATAGGCTACAGTAAATTAGACCTACAAATCATCTTGAAACTTAAAACTGTATGTTTGCTGAAGTGTAACAGCTTGCACACAATAAACCAATCTATCTTCAAGCGCTGTTTGTCAATTGGACGAAGACTATGTACTTTCTGAAATGTAACATCTTGCACACAATAAACCAATACGCATATAAGCGATATTTGTACTTGGTATTGAGACGGTGTCCTTTTTGAAATGTAACAACTTGCACACAATAAACCTTAATACGCACAAGTGGCATTTGTCCAAGGATGAGTTTGATATCATTCTCTATCGCAAGAAAGAGCTGTTCATTAAAAAGCGTTAAAAATTCAGTAGGAAAAGCATCCCTTTCAGCAGTGTTACAACATTAAAGATAACTTCAATAAAATATTTATGATTCAATAAAGGAAGACTATTATCTTCGCAAACTGTTGCTTTTCGCTATTCGCAAAACTAAATAACAAGTTTAGTCATAAAGGCCAATTGTGAACGATCGTAAACATGCCTCGTTATAGTTCAACATGAAACTTTTCTGGAAAAAAGTATTCTCACCGAATATCTCGCGAAGTTCTCCTCACTTTGTGATAGATAAATTAAAGTCCCACCCCTACAACCCCTGCTCTACTGAACGACAAGGGGGGGATGAGGCTTGAACAACCCTCTTTTTGGTTCGTAGATACTTACAAAGGAGTATTTCAACTGTCAAATATGTTGTTATTCTGTTGCATATTTGTCGATAACGTATTAAAAGGTGGCTTTAAGCTTCCCATATCTTGACTTGCATAAAAGTTAAATTTACAACTATATTTTTGAAATATACAAGAACTTTCTGTCAGTTGTTCGAGAATGGGGGTATTAGTTCGTCTTACCATCCATGAAATCCGCAGCATCCTTCTCCAGCACTGCATTTTAAATGCATCTATCCTACGTGCTTGCTCCAAGAGTCCACGTCTCCTCACCGTAAATCATGAAGTAATTTAGCAATTATAATAAATAATGCAACCTTTTATGTATTAGTTTGGCCCGGTATATTTTAAGAGCGTGGCCGTAAAACGATTGTATCTTCGGCCTCAGTAATCGAACCTTCGTCATCCCACGTTTTTGGCAATACTGTCGCACTGAAAGAAATAATACTCTCAGACGTGTTTAGCACGTGCGAATATTTTTACCAGGCTAGAACCATTTTTTGAGCAAATTTTTTTCGGATACTACTGGGAATCGAACCTGAAACTCCTGGGGGAAGACCAGCATCTTAACAAATAAGCCATGGAAATCGTATATTGTATAAAACTTTTCTTATACACAATGCATGACGACGACCTCCGTGGCCTAGTTGGTAAGACGCCTGTCTCCCAGCCCGGAAGTTGCGGCTTCAAATTCTGCTAGAACTCAGATGTTTTTAAAAAGTATTTCAGTCTGGTTTTCACTTAAGGCCTCTTAAACATCTTTCAGGTTAGATGGAAGAGATTATTACATGACAATAAGCCCGTCAAGTTGTACTGTAAAACGAAAGTTTAATACAGTACAACCTGAAAAGTTTAATTCCATATGTCATTTTTCTGAATAAAAAATAAAGATATATTATTTATAGTTAAGGCATTATTGAGGTTTAAAAGCATTGTAATTTATTTTATCAAACACTGTTTATTCCACTTAATGTAACGGTATAACCCTACCGGTTTCAAGGTTATCGTCTTGTTTGTGCTCCTCTAATGATGAGGTGAAAACCTCGAAAACGATAGGGTGATATCGTTACACAAAGTCGAATAAACAGTGTTTGATAAGACAAATTACAAGAAAGATATAGTTAAAAGTTATTATGTAACAAAAATAGATGGGGAAGCTTTTTATTGGTTACATTTGGGGAAATAATGAAAACTCACGGACGGGAGAAAAGAACAACCTTTTTCGGGAGTTGAGTATTGTTACCAAACAGGAATTATTTTTTTATCCATTTGTTTCGGGAAGTAAAGTATTTTACCATCTAGGCCACAGAAATCATCGATGAACACGTACGAAGTATATATTCAAACCTAGGAAGTTTTGTGTTGAACCAAGTTCATTTTCAGACACAACAGGCGTAAATTTCCCAGCTAATACAATGACCTGTTTAAGGAGAGTGAAAAGCTTTTAACGCCTGTAAACAGATTGTATTTTCTGTCCGCTTTTTGTATGTATTTAACGATTTTGGCATATTTCTTGTTGACTCTCCGCCGTGATTTAAAAATGGCACGCCAATGGTTTTATCGCTGAATCATTTACTTTGTAGAGCGACTGTTTAGTTTTTTTTTTAAATCGAAAGTTATTTTTTTATCCAAAAACTATTTTTAATTCAATTTATACTCGAAATAATCATCTACTAAGATAGCAATATCTCGTTATTAATGGTATTTGCTGTGAATGAGGAAAATTTGTGTAATTTCAATGTATGAAAAAAGGTGAAATAGTGACATTTAAAATTAATCGTCGTTGATGGGCCTCGTAGTCGAGGATCCCTTCGCCATTCCAACTTAATTGAATTGGAAATCGAAATCTGTGTTGTGGAGTTTGTTTTTTTTTTTTTTCAAGCGAGTGAGCAGTTGCACACAAGCAAATTCACCACATTTCTGTACTGGATCTGATGGCACACCGAAGTTACACGATTGTTTTTCTCTTTTTTTTGAAAAATTAGATATTACCGAAGTCATGAAGGGCTGTATCATTTGAGGGGAGTAGCACAGCGCGTGATTCGAATCGGTGACCTTTCACGCAGCCATACACATATGTAATTAAAAAATACATACAAACGAACATGCCATTTCTCTATCTGGGTAGGCAAAGAAGACAGAGGGCTAGACTTTCTGATCTCGACACACCTTAAGCCTCTTCTACATCCATACACCTTCCTATATAGATTCAACCATTTATATGACATTCTGCATTTCCTTTTTTTTTCCAAATATAATTCACTTGGTCCAACTTTACTTTCCTTGAAGTTCCTCTCACACGACTTGCACTCACATTTGCACTACATATATATTTTAGTCTTTCTTCGTTAATTTAGTATAGTGTTAGTAATTATAATAAAATGGCAATTTATATAGCGCCGTTTAGAGAGCAGACTCTTCTCAAGATGATGCTTTTTTACTCTAACTCGGGACTCGAACCCACTATTATTGACAAAAATGTCAGTGTATGGAATAAAGCATCAGAAATGAATACATGAATATAAACGATGTATAAATAAGATGAAGTAAGAAAGGAGCGTTTAGATGGTTTGAATTGTGAGAATGAATGATAAAATAAGAATCAAGCGATGATTTAAGTCAGAAGTGCAAGGTGTCTGTGGAGGAAATAAATATGGCTGGACCAAGTGGTCCAGATTTTGAAAGAATGTAAGTATGAATAATACAATGGTGTGTATAACGAAAGTATGAATAATAGAAGTATGAATAATACAATGGTGTGTATAACGAAAGTATGAATAATACAATGTTATGTATATCGAAACTTTGAATAATACAATTTGGTGTATAACGAAAGTATGAATAATACAATTTTATGTATAACGAAAGTATGAATAATACAATTTTGTGTTTAACGAAAGTATGAATAATACAATTTTGTATATAACGAAAGTATGAATAATACAATTTTGTGTATAACGAAAGTATGAATAATACAATTTTGTATATAACGAAAGTATGAATAATACAATTTTGTGTATAACGAAAGTATGAATAATACAATTTTGTATATAACGAAAGTATGAATAATATAATTTTGTGTATAACGAAAGTATGAATAATACAATTTTGTACATTGGCCTAAGTTGTGTGTTTGGATTGAAAATTATGGATAGATGTGTTAAAACTGCCTACCCCACAAGGGGCACGGAATGATGATATGCGTGTATTTATGATATTGACTGCAGTGTTGCTGCAATAATAAATATTCTAAAATAGCAAATAAATAAAAATAATAAGAGATAGTTAACAACTTGAAACAGATGTATAAGTTTTTAAGCTTTAAAAATTACTGAACTTTTGAAATTTTAGATTCACTTAAGTACGAGTATAACTGAAAAATGTAGACTCAAGGAGGGCATACCACTTACTTCTTGGTCGATCCCTCATTACTAAGGTTCGTGATATATCCGGTACATCTGTCCATCTCTGCCCACGATATTCCTCCCCATCTCTCTTCTCTGGTCTTACTGCCTTCGCAGAGAACCCTATTGCAAAAGACAAACTCATAACGAGTGTTTTATAAAGAAACAAAATATTATAAATGTTATTTCCACATATATTCTTATAAATTTCTTTTGCACTTTGTAGTATTCACACAAACTCCAAAAGATTTACCTCTTCTGAGAACATTTTAAAATACTGTAAGCATTTACTGTAATTTCAGCAGAAAATGTTGGTGAAAAATATTAAGACTTCCTGAATTTCAGATTGCAACCCTTCTAAGCGTGCAAAAAAGCTCTCGTGTTGGACTCATGCCAAATGACTTACGTTGTCTCGCTTTTCTATAGCGGCTCTACCATCAGAGCCTTAATTCTAGGATGTGGAGTACATTAAATGCACCGATGACCTCTTCCACTTCAGATAAATTGTCAAAGCTCTTTCGAGCTTTTTATGGGACTTGAAGGATTAATTTCCTCTCTTTTAGTATAAAAGCTTTTATTTGAAATGTTAATCTTAATGCTAGAAGCAATTGTGCCAAGCCGTTGTACCCAGTCGATGTTTATTATTTTACTTGCATGCTGGGAATAGGGAATGTGTAGAATTTTCACTACTAGATAATTATATTTGATGTATTTATTTATTTAAATAATCTACGTTTTGATCGTTATTAAAAAAATATTTTGATAAAAATGTCAATAAAACAAGCAATTGTACAAATGTGGAAACATGGTGGATATTGACAATTTTAGTTGCTCCAAAAGGAAGCTGAAATAAAAAAAAATAAAAAAGTTTTCCCAGTGTGAATTTTTAAGTACGAATTTTCAATTTAAGATGATGATTTGGAAGCAATTTTTAATCAAAATACATTTCTCGTTATTTAACTTACTTGTGCTATATAAATACATATTTTTCCGTGATTCAAGTGTCGAAAATGAAATATTTCCATCAATAGACAAAGCACATTTTTTATGGTAACATGACACCAGTCTGATATAAACACTACTCTCACAACAAACTGGGATCGTTTAGCTTGAAGAGAGTCTCGGGATAGGGGGTAGAAAAACGTGTAGAGGGGATTATTGTTATTAGTGGAATAAAGTAATTTATCTTTAAATATTCTAATATGAAATCCCATAAAGTCAAACCTTTGATAAAATACTCCATCATAAAGTTTATATTTGCGTAGTAATTTTTTTCTAATATTTCGAAGTGAGTATATCTTTGACAGCTCGATGTCTATGCCTACAGTTAAAACTCAACCCAACTTTCCGATATTGTCTGTGGTCTAGACACGCTTGCCACACAAATGGATACATGAATTTTCACACCGAGCTTTTGATAGGAACAGGTGTTTTTTATAACGCGTTTACTATGGTTATCGGGTGTCAATTATTGGGTCGAAGAATTTTTTATCGAGAAAGAAAAATTCATTTTGAAATATTTCCCTGGTTTTGAAAATAATTAGACACATTCTATAAAGTATTTTCATTGAGATTTTAACTAAGGCTTCTAATTATGATTTTCCGCCTATTTAATCCATTTTTATATACATACATACCATCACACTATATCTTATTCGGGATAGGCATAGAAGGGAAAGCACCAAATTTTCCTATCACGACTCACATATTTCGCCCCTTCTACATCCATACACATTCGCATACATATCTGATTTTTCTGACATTTTACACTTCTTTCATCAAAATATTAGCCACTTGATCTAATCTAATCTATTTTTTTCCTTTCCGGTAGTGAAAAATCATCAAGCACGAAAAACACAATTTATTTTGTCCTATCTTAAAAATGCCGAAATAATGGCCAAGCAATTTAGGCGAACAATGACCTATAAAAATGCGCTAAACCTTTACCTTTCATGATAACATATATTCAGCATATTTGGAATGTACTGAATAATTTATTTATATTAATCATGAATATGTTGTCCTTACGACATACACCTTTATTACGACATTAATTTTATTATTTTTATATTCTGTTCCTTTTAAATGTTTGAAGCATTCACTGTCGACTTTTTTATCATTTTTATTAATATAGTTACAATGTATGGTGTGCCGTTTATAAATTATTTAATAAATAAACATACATCTAAGAAATACGAAACTACTTTCTGGACAGCCGAATATGCCTTCCACCTAAATGTATTTCGTTGCATTTAGAAGATCTCTTTTATGAATTTAAAAACATAGCGCTCTTGAGTTCATATTTTGTTACTTAACCACGCTAAACAAGTCATATATTTATGATTACTATTTGCCTATGTTTGTTTTAATGGTAAGTGCCCTAAAACATCTATACATTAATATAAACAATAAATTCCTATTTCAAGGAGTCGTACTTTCTTCTTTAAGCATACCTCCGCTAAATGCTTCGGCCCCATCTGCGTGTAACGGGACGAGGGAGTATTCTCTTCCTCTCCTCTTCCTTTTCCTCTTCCTTTAACTCTCCCACCACCACCACCCGCCCCGAGGGTCCTTTCGATCTGCCGTAATGTAATATCGCCCAAACCCCACTGGCTCTCGGGCCTGGCACAATCACAGATGTCAATTTGCATAAATGTCTCCCTACCATCAAGTCGGACTATTTTGAGAGGGTCAGGAACAATGGTAAATGCATGAATTGTGGGAGCTTTCTTGATTGGATTGAAAAAAATCTTTAAAACATACAGCCTTCCAGCCCCTATGCCTCTTGAAAGGGTCTTGACTCTTCTGAACACGACTGCTTCAGATATTTACTTATTTCATATCGCATTGTCAAGATAAAAAGATAATTTTCTTCTTAGACTGATAACATTGGAAAACACGCGTAAACTTATTTTAGTGACTATTCAATATTTTATTTCTTTAAATTAATAACTCCAATGTAATTGGGCTTAGGCCGTTTTGTTAATAAAAATAAATTCAAAAGCTCTCTGTAACCAAACAATGTTTTTTTGTAAAAGAACCACAGAAGTTATCTTGCTTTACAATACACCACGTTGCGGTCTTTCAAATTTATTAACAGCAGATTCTCAATTATCTGGGATCGATTTAATTTGGGTGCGGATTAACCGAGGCAGAAAAATTCCAAATTTTTAATACACTTCTAAGAATTATTTAAAATTATATAAAAAAAGTTTAATTATTTACTGCGTCGGTCGATCCCGGATAATTGAGAGTCTACTTTTTTGTGTATTTACGGTCATTACGTGAATTAATAATTCTTACATATTACGGTTAAAATTCAAATAATACAAGATATGGCAGGAAAGATTAAAAAAAAGAGAGGTTAAAGTTAAAAGAAACATATGGAACTGTATGAGAAGACGTACGAATACAGAGAGGTGAAAGAAATATGTCATTACTGGAAAATTGGCGCTCAGTCTTCTCTGTCTCCCCAAATAGGGGAATAGCGTGATGCTGTGTATTGTATATATAAAATATAACATGTTAGTTCAAATACACAACTTTAATTATCTAACCACAAGTACATCGAATTGATCTAACCACAAGTACATCGAAATGATCTAACCACAAGTATATCGAAATGATCTAACCACAAATATATCGATGATTTGAGAGTGAAATATTTATTTATATAATTATTATTCCGTTTTAACATATTTTCCTTTCATTAACATAAAAACAACTTTTTATTTTAATTTCCCAACCATTGTATTTTGTAAAATATATGCTTACAGAGCGTGATATCATTTTTCATTTCCTTATGGTCTGGGTATGATATTTGTTTAATTTTCCTGAAATAAAACACTGAGCCCGTAGATATTCTACCCGGTATTTCACGGTGGACCTTTTTATAAATCATCCCTCGGAATTTAACCTTACCTCTCTTTACAACCACATAAATATGTATATACATACAAGTATCAAATATGCATACATACGTCTATACTTTAGATGTAAAAATAACAAGCAAGATACATTAATTCGGGCATCAATAGAAGTATTGCAGCTCTCAGAAATATTATAAAACAGCTGATCTGGAAATTACGAAACATGACTTGCTTTTTCGTAAACTATGGTCATTTTAGATTCGTAAAAATATTGTTAAGTGTATAAGTTCGTGTATGTCAAATAGTTCTCAAGTGGTTGTTTGCTTTGAAGGATTTTACGAGTATATCTACATTCAAACCAATCTGTTCTAGTGTTTCACAGGGATCTCTTAAGATTTTTCATTAATAGATTTACTTTCGAAAATCGCATTAAGTGCGCCATTGGCCTTGTTTCCTGCAGAAATACGCCTTTCTAAATCTTACCATCTCTTGAAAATATGCTTATCATATAGCAAAATGTAAATAATACAATGTTGCGATAAAAATCTTACCCCATTGGGTAAATGAAAAATATTTGTAGTATCTGCCCAGTTGTTTTTTCAAGGAGGGAAGGTTGAAATCGCCCCTCGAAACAAAACTAAGATTGATTTCGCAAAAAAAAACCTTCAAGATACAGCAAAGAAAATTGATTCCTGGTTCGACTCATGCCCGGACCAACCCTTTTCTCGTTATTCGTTGGGATAGACAAAGGTGGATGCTGGGGGAGACTCGTGTATAATCGGACTAATTCATCAGAATACGGCAGATTTCAAAAATATATTTCAAAAGATTTTGTTTTTATATTATTACAAGAAAAAACATTTTTTATTTATATCGCATTTTCGTAGTACAACCATTTTTCACATATTACATTTTTAATGTATAGCGTGCATCAATACAAAACACAATATGTTACCAAGTATAAACATTAAATTATTAACATGATGCATATGAAATTATAATCAAAAGAAGCACAAACATACCCCCACATAGACAAGCACACAGCGTACCACGGACCAGGGCTGTATCTGACGCATGGAAGTACTCTCAAAAAACAATATACACACGAAAAAAATCGTTGAAGAAAAAAAACAAACAAAAATTCACTTACATAATTCATCCACTCATTATACGAATACATAGAAAAACACAGTTATCTTGTTTATTTGGCAAACGCAAAACGTTATAGTTTTCATATTCAAGGCTTGTTCATAGTGAACTTCACGTTACGGACGCGAACCGGAACAGGCCCATGCTCTCACGTTGCGGTTGAGACTCTGTAGTAGGCTAGTGGTATCCAGTTCGCATCCACTTATGGCGAAGTTGGCTACAAACTAGCCCTAAAAATGAAAACTGCAACGTTTTCAAAACGTTGGTATCATAAACCAAACCTTATCTAAAAATTATCTTCACAACAATTTGAACCAAACCCCCTAATAAAGAATAAAATGTCAATAAACGATTCGGAAAAGTCAAAGGACAAAACAAAACACTTAAATATCATAAAGAATAAAATGTCAATAAAAGATTTCTGTGTTTCGTACTCTATTACGAAGGGTCTTGCCAGCGATACTCCTGAGTACCTTCATTTGGCTGGATCGAAGGAGATTTTTGGTTCTGACAGTGTCGGCTCTGGACTCTATGCTGTATGGCATTATGGAACGGACACATGTCTTGTATAGCCTCACCTTGCTTTGGATGTTCATATACTTGTTTTTCCAGATAGTCTTCTTAAAACATCGGGAAATTAAATTAAAATGGGTTATACTATTTTTATTTTAGTTATGTTTATATGGTAATTTACGATTTGTTTGATAGTTCCTATATACTCGTATATGGTATATATGATCAAATCAATTTCCAGACTCCTACTAGAAACATGTAAAAAAAATGCAATTGACAGTTGCATGTCGTAATCCATCTATAGTAAAAATGCTACATTAAATTACTAACTGCAGATCTAGATCGATGAATATTTTTTGCATAAACGTTGGTTAGTTCAAGAGGGCCCTTCGTCTGCATTTTGTTCAATCTAAGGTTATGACTGAGAGACTGGTAATTTTGTTCAATCTAAGGTTATGACTGAGAGACTGGTAATTTTGTTCAATCTAAGGTTATGACTGAGAGACTGGTAATTTTGTTCAATCTAAGGTTATGACTGAGAGACTGGTTATTTAATTTATATTAAATATTAAGTGTATATCTTAAGTATTTTTCTCTTTCATTTCGTATTCTTGAAGCCCTTGAGTAATTTTTTTTTCCTATTCTATTCTAGTACTGTTGATTTCGTTATATTTTAATATTAATATAACTTTCCATGGTAACACTCTAGCATTTTCATGCACCATATTTTTAAAGGAGGCCATTCTAATTGTGTGGTTTTTTTTAAACTTTTGTTTCACAAATGTTACTATGATATTTATATAACATATTAAGGACACTTAAGTTGTCTTTATTATTTCAATAAATATTAAACACTCGTTTCTGTGCTTTATTTGTTTGTCAATTTTGCTCAAAGGAAAGTTAGATTTGCAAAGCTTTGAAATATACGAAAAACAACTATATAAAGTCTTTCTAATGCGAGGTTAATTTTTCAATCAAAATCTTTCAAAAGCTAGGTTAATTTTTTCAATAAAAGAATATCTTGCTGTATGCTACTCTCCCCATGTTGTTTTCTTAGTAACAGAGAAAAAATCAAGATTCTCCTAGGCCATTTTTTTCCGAAAAATATTTTGCGTTATAGAACCTTTAATTCTGAATTATGAAAAATGAGAAAGGAAATGTTTCCATCAAAACTTTATAATCAAGTTTATATGTGTAATAGATAAAAAAATAAATATTGAACAGCAATTCAATTTCAACATCAATCGAATGTATTTTACATTTCCTTAAATATACTATTAAATTATTTATTTTTTCCTCCGAGGCCTTTTTTAGAATTGAACAGCTCAGCATGGATTTGGAACTTGACGACCGCGTTTACCATACTACCAACAACTCATTCAATCGTAAATTTCACCCTCTACCCCTCTTGTCTGGCGAAGAGACTCGTGCACATATTCAATGAAGTAAAATAACCGAATTTTATTTTTTAAATGGGGTATTTTCTTCATTGCAACGTCAAAGACACTTCTGGGATCCTAACACGTTCAATATGGAATTAGGGAGAGCTTCTCACTCGTCCGTGTATATAGTCAAAATAAGGCATAGTCGTTAAATATATATTCTCATCTAGTGGAACTCGAAAGGGATAAAAAGGCTTCATCTAAAAAAGTAGGCTTTGCGTGGCAACAAACGATAACGCACAGACAATTGATGACGGGGGTTGCGAATTCGATTTCCGCTGATACCCAATTATATTTTAAATAGGGTTCCCGTCTAATTTTCACGTAACGCCTCTTTAACATTTTTCAAATTAGTTGAAAGAGATTTTCACATGGCAATAAATTCACATATCAGGTTTTATTGTTAATAACGAAAGTGAAGTGGTACAATATTATATTATCAGAAAAACCTACGTTCAGAAAAAAATGCTGAAAATTATGATTATAATTCAATTTATGTGAAAGAAATTGAAATCGTTTTTAAATTAAACATTAAGCCCTTTTCTCATATTTTTTTTATGTGTTCATTCTAAATCATTCATTAATTAATTATTCGTAGTTAAACAATCGAAGGGTTAAAAAAGTAAATAACGCATGCGAGTACTTAAAATTTATTTAATTTTGAAAATAATTGCGAAATTTCAAATAAGGGTTCCATACGGGCATACAAACAAAAAGGACCCCTTATTTACGTAATAAAATAAATACTGATTAAAACTGGAAATTTAACTGTGTTTTAGATTTATTTTTCCCAGATTCCCTGAGAGAAAAAATAAAACAATAACTATTTTTTAAGTAAAAATCAATCAATACGTGATTTTTTAACAGTTTTTTTTTTCATAATATGAGAATATTTAACAATACATTACTTTTTCCTTCCACTAATTATATTAATCTCTGCTACACGTGTCATCTTCTATCTTGAGTTTCTGAACGGAATGATGCATGATTCACCCCCTGAATTGCTCATTCCAACTGAAAAAGCCTTGTGATAGGAGGTAGAAACATGCGTAGCAGAGATCTATATAATTAATGGAAAAACATTGAAATGTATTGTTAAATATTATAATATGGAATTCTATATATGTAAATTTTTATATGTATACAAATTCAAATATATTTTTTGCTTTGTATGAAACTTTATTATATGGGAGATGTTTGTTAAACTTTGGAAAGTTATTATTTTGCCTCATCAAGCAAACACTTTGTAACTGAATTGAACCCACACAAAATCCAACTTACGGAAATATTAAATGGTATTTGGCATGGTATATTTTACATAATGAAAGAGATAGGACCAAAGTCATGGGTGTCTTCATTCTTCCTAAAACTTTAAGAGTTAAAATTGTAACATATAATTTAGGTTGCTTTTGGTAATATCAAATTATTATTATGAAATTCAATAGTAAGAGAGAACGTGTGTTCACATTTTATAGAAGTACTCGTATATATCATTGCTGTTTATAAAAAAATACGAGAATTTTAGACTTTTAATAAAGATTTTCCCAATTCAACACAAGGTTTGGCAAAAATATAGATTTCAAATATAAAATACAGCAACCCCTTGCTAACCGTGGTGGATATACCCATTTAAAACACCGCGGTTGCCAAAACTGTCAGTGACGATATTAGGAGTTCATAGAAATATGGTGATGTTCATTTTTTAAACCAAAATGGTTTTATTTAAAAAAAAAAGTTAAAATGGTTGATTGTTTAATTATTTTCAAAGATCTATCATGACTTCTACACATGGCTGCAAAATAGCTTCCAAACTTCATTTAAAAATTAGGTTTCGATCTATTTGTAGATTAGTTTCTAGAGAATGGCGCGCAAATTAAAATACTATAGAAAAAAACAGATAAAGTAAGGTGTTTTTTTTTTAAATATATATTTCAATAAATTTAAAAAAATCAATCCGTAAAATCATTCCACATTAACGCCGTGGTTGGCAAGATGATTTATGAAATATATTATTTATAGTTAAGGCATTAACATTGTGGAAGTTTAAAGACATTGTAATTTGTTTTATCAAACACAGACAAGTCTTGTTTTGTGCTCCCCTGAAGATGAGGGGAAAGCCTTGATACCGGTAGGGCTATACCATTACAAAAAAGTGGAATAAACAGTGTTTGATAAAACAAATTACAATGATTTATGAAAGATTACTACGTACACATTTTTTATTATGTAACTTTAATTTAATCTTATATCGTAGAGTAGTAATGGAAGTCCGCAATGTAACTAAATAATAATAAAATGTTTACTAAATAACATATATCACACATGTAGGGTTGCTGCCAATAACTTGTTACTCCACATTTTTACTAAATAACATGTATCACACATGTAGGGTTGCTTCCAATAGTTTGAAAGTGCATATTTTTACTAAATAACACGTATCACACTTGTAGGGTTGCTGCCAATAGTTTGTAACTCCATATTTTTACTTAATAACATGTATCAAACATTTAGGGCTGCTGCCAATAGTTTGTAACTCCATGTTTTTACTAAATATCATGTATCACACATGTAGGGTGGCTGCCAACAGTTTGTAACTCCATATTTTTACTAAATACCATGTATCACACATGTAGAGTTGCTGCTAATAGTTTGTAAGTGCATATTTTTACTAAATAACACGTATCACACTTGTAGAGTTGCTGCCAATAGTTTGTAACTCAATATTTTTACTTAATAACATGTATCACACATGTAGGGCTGCTGCCAATAGTTTGTAACTTCATATTTTTACTAAATATCATGTATCACACATGTAGGGTGGCTGCCAACAGTTTGTAACTCCATATTTTTACTAAATACCATGTATCACACATGTAGAGTTGCTGCCAATAGTTTGTAACTGCATATTTTTACTAAATAACATGTATCACACATGTAGGGTTGCCGCCAATAGTTTGTAACTCCATGTTTTTACTAAATAGCATATGTATATGATATATCACACATGTAAGGTTGCTGTCAATAGTTTGTAACTCCATATTTGTACTAAATAACATATATCACACATGTAAGGTTGCTGCCAATAGTTTGTAACTTCATATTTATACTAAAGAACATATATCACACATGTAGGGTTGCTGCCAATAGTTTGTAACTCCATATTTCATGTAGTAGGAGTAAGTAACTATTAATTTATCTTCATTAATTTTAAAACTAGTAGTTCGTTTTACAAGTTAAGAAAATATCAAATCTCGATTAAATTGCATTTTAACTAGTGTTTTTTTATCAAATCACTATCTTTTATTTTTATTTTAGTATCTCCGCGCCCTAGATGTTAAAATATTTCACTTCTCGGGGGGGTTTAGGTTCAATTCCCGATAACATCTAATTTGAAAAAAAAAACTAAAGAAAAAGGGCTCTAGTTAGTTTTTCATTTGAGACATTTATAACACATTTTGGGTTGGTCGGAAGAGTTGGCACATGACAATAAATCTGCTGTAATGTTTATATATTAAAAATATTAGACAATGCCATAAAAGTAAAAGGTTGTAATAAATCTAAATATATTTTATTCGTTAAAAATTATGATTGAACTATTCAGAGTAACAAAATGACTACATCAAATTTTAAAATATTTCTAACCAAAACTTTTGGCAGTTACCCATTCCTATATTTTATAGTTAATGTCAAGTAAACATAGACACGAATCATTCTTCGTTAGCGTACCCATTGAAGTCAATATTTCTGTTTCTTTTTATTATGTCAAATTAATTTAGTGTTTTATTGTGTTCATTGAAGCGTAAATATTATATTTCCAGCTAGAAATTGCCTTGTATAATAGAAATATCAAAACGTTAAATTTCCTTTGAGAATTCAAAAACATTTCGACAAATGGAAACAAATTATAAGAATAAGAAGAACAGCGAAGTCAGTTTATTTTATTAAATTTATTTCATATTCAAATGGTGATATTTTTATTCTAATAATTTCCTCCAAGAGGAAATATTTCTTAACTTTTGTAGTAAATCAATTAATTTGTGAATTATTTCAGTACGCGAAGGTTTCACCGTGTGGATTATTGAAAATTTTCCCATTTTTATGAAGAACGTTCTCTTTTTTTTATATGAAAACTATGTTTAAGTACCCTTATTATTAAGGAGCTGAACTTTATTTGTGCCTTTTATAATTTATAGAAAAAGTGCTTTTTTAACTCGGCCATAAAATAAGTTTGTGCTAAGACTGAACTCAGACTTGCTTAATTATCGTTGTATTAATACTAAAATGCCCGTGTTTTATAGTGAATATAACGGTTTAAATAAAAAAACACAGTATTTATATGACTTAAAAATATTAATTGAAAAGTTGTTAATGTGGACATAAAGTGTATTAAAATAGTTAAAAATTAAGTAACTGTAAAATGGTTTTGAAATTTTTTATAATTAGTCTATGAAATAAACACAGCTTGAACTAATGTGATATCGTAGAGAAAAATAAATTAAATCGTATAAAAAAAACTACTTAAAATAAATTTTATGAACAAAATGAAATCAATAGTTACAGTGTTACGTTTGAAAAACACTTTCTTATACCTTCTTGAATGAAAAATCCATCATTATTAACAGAATGCTGGCTTGCGTCTGTCAACCTTCGGAGACCAGACTGTACAAAGGGAATGTGGTGACCCCACTGGTTCACCTGAGGGGTCAAAGACCACCTCGACGTCCACCGGGTGGAGTCAAACCTCGACCGCCCAAGCCTCCGCCGAAGCCTCAATCCGTTTCTACTAGCAGTGATGATTCCAAGTCTTCAGCGAGTCATCAAAGTTCATTGAAAATCAGCCAGACAAATAGTGAAAACTTTTCGAATTGTAATAAAGTTTCGCCGAATTCGTCGCCTAGTCATCAAAAGCTATCAACGAAAGCATCGCCGAAAAAGCAAATATTTTGTAAAACAATCCAAAAACTAATTGAAAGAAAGGAATCAGGCGATAATAAAGATATTCAACGCAGTCCAAAGCGAATTATAGATAAATCAAATAATGAAGAAGAAATGGTAGAAAAGACGGAGTATAAACTAAGTCCTATCTTGCAAAAAAGAACTGAATCCAAATTAGGCAGAGACCTTCCTAACATACATGATCATAGAGGCTCTAGAGATATACCAATCCCACATAGAATAAAGAGAAGCAATGTCTCAAGTTCTTTAGACACCGTAAGTGGTAGTAGCATATCTAATTCACCAGAATCTAATAAAAAAAGACAAGAAAATCATACAAATTTAGAAAATAGGGGTAGATTTTTTAACAAAAAACTTAATCCTTTCACTAAGGGAAATCAAGAGAAACTACTAAAGACCAAAAATGACACCGATAAGAAACCGACAAAGCACGGTGGCGAAGAAAAGGCTGCGCCGGGTGTTGGGAACATATCTGGTCTTTGTGAGACAACGTCGTTAAAGGAGGCCAGTAACGTCGATGGGATCTGTAACGGCGTCGTTACTATAACGGATAACGACGGTAAGATTTACTGTGTCGATAATCTAATACTGGTTGCGGAGGATGTATTCGGCAAGATCAAAAACGAAGAGTTGTCAGGTGACGAGACCAGAAAGGGTCTCGCCTTCTCGAAAGGTACCACCAGGCTGACTGTGAAAAGTAAGACTGATAAAAGTGGCGACACCCTTTTGGCAGATGGGACCAAATCAAGTGAGGTGGGTATTTATTAAAATATTTAAATTATTTAATTTTAAGGTAATAACCAACATATTAATTTTATTTTTTGAATCGTTTTATACTTTTCAACACTATTTTTCGTATGTTTATTTAATGGTTTTGGGATATTTATTACACATATATTTTACAATAAATAAATCTTTGAAATAACACATTTATTTAAAAGTTAGTTTTTTACAATAAAGTAATACATAATAGTCTGTCCGTATCGTTAACTTATCTTTTTTAATATTTCAATGAAGTTGGTATAAAATATACTTTTTTAAATAAGTCGATTTATTTTCCTAACTGAAAAATTAATTGACACGATGCGACAAAGTAAAACATATTGTATAATATGGCATATATACTCTTTTAATTAAGATTAATGATATAAAGTAACTTAGGATTATTAGAAATAAAATGACATGTAGGAAATTAAAATGAAGTTCGTTTTTTAAGATATAAATTTGATTATGTTTTGTGTTCTAGATTACTTTAATTAATAAAAAAATATATAAAGTCATTTTAAAATTACTTGTAATCGTTATTTTTTTCTTACAAAGTCGCTTCATATCTCCATCGAGTCAACATTTAACTTTTTTTTTCTTTCAAGAATTTTTTTCTTTCGAATATCTTTTTTTTTCTTCCGAAAACTGTTCACCTTGATAATATTGTTTTAAAATCCCAAAGGGGCGGCGTTTGGCCCAATACACACTTACACATATGATCATGGAGCATTTACATGGCTAAACCTCAAGATAACATGTTCCGCCTGGGAATCATCCCCCATATCTTAGGGATCGGAATTATTCCTTTGTTTTGGCAAAGCTTTAAGAAGGGATCGTGTTTTTATACTGTTGTAAATTCGCCTTTGCCAATTTTTGCGTTTATCTCAATTTCAAATAAGACTTATTCTAAGAAATTGAAAAAATAAACTCTTTGTGTTACTTGACGTGGATTCTGATGAAATTTACATTTTTCTTTTTTCTATGTTTTTTTATTTATTTATTTCTTGTTTATTTCATTTTATATTTAAATATTATACTGCAACTATGCTACCAGGTCATTTTTTATTTTATTTTATTATATTTTAATTATTTTATCAGGATAATACCTTTCCGAGGACCTCCGTGGTTTAGTTGGTAAGATGCCTTTCTCCCAACCCGGAGGTTGCGTGTTCAAACCCCGCTGGAACCCAATTTCAACCTGTTTTTACTTAAGGCTTTTTTAACATCTTTCTGGTTCTCGGAAGAGAATGCCATATAACCATACGCCAGGTTGTACTGTATACAACGAGAGTGTAATACAATACACTACATTTTAATGTTATTGTATAGGAATGTGTTACTACCACATATCAGAAGATCTACAAACATTTCTATGTAGTTCGTCTGACTTTAGTAAGATTTCTGCGGTAAAACTAGTGACTACAGTCAGTTTTACTACTGACCGTAGTCACTAATTTCCTGTGTTTACACTCGACGTATATATACATTTATTTTTTTGATATTTTTAATCTGTTAGAATACCCCGAGTTAGAGTACCCTTGAAGAGGGTTTGCTCTCTAAACTCTTACATAAATTACCCTTTTATCATTTTACAAGGTTTATATTTTTTATTATTTTTATTGTTATTATATTGAAATCATTAATATTTTTTTTTATATCTGGATAAGTTCGATTACTTGAATTTTACGTTGTATATAACATAATTTTTGTTGTTGTATATAACCGAAAAAAATGTGTTTTTATCGATTCGATCGATGAAAAACAAAAATTTTTGACGCTTTCTCATTAACCTAAGTTACCCCAAAAGCGTTATAAAAATTTATATTTGGCAGCTTTTAAGCTCCGAGACCACCAATAAATTAACTCCAACCAGTTAGGATTGCATTTTTTTATTCTTCTCCAAAAAAAATCAAATGCCTTTTATTTTGTTTTGTGTGGTAGGAGGAAATTCGTTGACACCATGATTGTTGTATAATCTTTATTTTTTCATGTTGTTAATTTTTCAAAGGTGCTTTCAGTGTCTGATAGGTTGTCATAAAATATACCCCAAAATTTAGTAATATTTTTTGGAGACGCGAGATGCCACGTTTTCGAAACGTTGGCCATTTTTTTTATATAAAGATAACACGGCAACAATCCTTTTAAACTTATGTATGTGTATTGATCATCTTATTTTTCATAGAATCAGTCTCAAACATAATTATTTTGTTTTGTTTCAGGTGAGCTATTTTTTACACATTCTCCTTTGCAGATCATTCCTCTTATAAGGTACGTCGATTGATTTTTGTTTAGTTATTCCTTCCCTTTTTATAACGTAGAGAACAAGGTAAATGGAGTTTTTTTAAGATGTGTGTTAAAAAGTGTGTGTGGTGTATGGGTGAACTAAGTGAAGTATATACAAGGCACCTGTATACATCTTGTATGGGTGAACTAAGTGACGTATGTACAAGGCACCTGTATACATCTTGTATGGGTGAAATAAGTGGGTATTCAAGGCACCTGTATCTTGTATGGGTGAACTAAGTGGAGTATATACAAGGCACCTGTATATAACATATATTGTATGGGTGAACTAAGTGGAGTATTCAAGGCATCTGTATATATCTTGTGTGGGTGAACTACGTGAAGTATATACAAGGCACCTGTATATATCTTGGCTAAGTTCGATGTCACTTTTAAGCTAAATTGTAAATATCTTTGCTAGCCAGTCTGATCCGCCACCTTACATCAAAATGGCGACTGTTATATAAAAAAAAATCATAACTCGATTAATATTAGTCCTAGAGGAATTGAAGAACATTTTGGAACATTCTTTATGCAGTACATATTGTAAAATAAGGGGCATTTAACACACTGGAATTTCAAGCGGAAGATCACCGGTTTAAGCCCCGCACTGTGCTACTCTCCTCGAATAACACAAGCATTTTTTACGTTTAGTATTCGGGGGTATAAAAATACCCATAACCTTAGTCATATCTATTTTTATCAAAAAAAAAAAAGGAACAAACATGCCGTGGGCTCCAATTATCCTACTTTGGTATACCATCAGATCCAGTACAGTGTCGTGGCCAGTGAGTTTGTTGAGCTGGTGAGTTTGCTGGTGTGTTGGACCGGTAAATTCGTTCATTCACTTATAGATGACAAAGAAAGAATAAAACATAAAGCCTACTGGCAAGCTTCGCTTCCCAACTGAATTAACTTTGGAGTAGCGAAGAGATGCTCGACTACGAGGCCTGGAATCGACATCGACCAGTGTACGAGTATGTATATATGTATTTATTGCCCAGTCGAATTCGTTGATTGCATACATTTTTTTTTTACCATTTGGTAATGCGTTGTTTCTCTATCATTACGACCAATTCAAGGGTGTCGCTACCAATAGTGTAATGTTTTATAATAAACGTACATTACTATTTGTTTCCAATAGAATGATGTAATTAATTCCAGAGAAATGGTCGAGTACCTATAAGGTACCATAAAACTGGAAATAGCCTTTCTTTTCACACCAAGACGTAACCAGCTGGATTCTTGCGGACAGTGCCGAGAGGAGTTTTTTTTTTCAAACAAATGCTTTTTTATTGTATTGTATTACACTTTCGTTGTAACCAGTACTACCTGACAATCTTCTTGCCATGCGGCAATGTCTTCCAACAGTAATATGCTAGAAACCCTAAATGGAACTTGAGTGGAACTCTTTGAAAAAATAATCCGTGTTTTAACAAGAATCGACCCCGCAACTCCCGGGTCGCCTTTCAACTAACCTACAAAGGTCATCTTTGTGGTTTTAATACGAGAAAAAAAGGAGTTCCTTCTTGTACATGGCCTTCCAGGTTGTATCATAATGTAAGTTAAATCAAATATAAAGAAAGGAGTTCCTTCTTGTATATGGCCTTCCAGGTTGTATCATAATGTAAGTTAAATCCAATATAAAGAAAGGAGTTCCTTCTTGTACATGGCCTTCCAGGTTGTATCATAATGTAAGTTAAATCCAATATAAAGAAAGGAGTTCCTTCTTGTACATGGCCTTCCAGGTTGTATCATAATGTAAGTTAAATCCAATATAAAGAAAGGAGTTCCTTCTTGTACATGGCCTTCCAGGTTGTATCATAATGTAAGTTAAATCCAATATAAATAAAGGAGTTCCTTCTTGTACGTGGCCTTCCAGGTTGTATCATAATGTAAGTTAAATCCAATATAAAATGTTTTCTTAAAGGTTTAACCATATTTTAGCCGTGTCTCACACTAAACCGCAAAATTTCTGTTAATTTTGTAACAAATTTGCACGCAAAAACACTCATATTATTATTTACGGCCCTCATTACCATCAGAATTTATTGTCCTTTTTAGATTACGCAGCCCTGCAGACAAGCACTGCCGGCGATAAATAAAGCGCCCCGGTTCGTTTCTTATCGTGGGACATTAATGCTGGGAGGGTCTGCCACCCCTTTTACCAATAAACGCGGCAATTATCGACCAGAAATTTCTCACCACCTTCTTACTCCTACTTATACTGGCATTGTAATGGGATATAATTTTTTTTTCATATCATCATTGTCATCATTGACTTCCTGTTTTCCTGTAGAGCTGGTGTTACAGTACCGCCAACGGAAATATCCAGACGCATAGCAGCACCCGAGCGAATCATGAATTACGCGTTTACATTCACGCTAAGCAAGTGAATTTTCTGGGCTCGATTCCTAATAGATTTGCTTTTAAACTGGTATTATTACTAACCCTCATATAATGTATTGCGTATTATAAAGTCCTACAGCGTTATTAAGCAACGGAAAAATAGAACTATAAAAAAAACTCTGGCTAACGATAGTCTGCTTTAGATTTAACCTACCGATCGTCTTGGAACTTTGATATCTTTGTCATCAGAATTTAAGACTTTCTCTGTCATATATGTGTGTTTAGTGAAGTGCAATAGCTTGCACACAATTAACCAATACATGCACATTCTATCCGCAGGGTGGCTGACTATCGTATTCAACTACGTTACGGAGGTCTAAATCCAATCTGATTGAAGAATATTTCTTTACATGAGGTCCAAGCACGTGTCGTTGTGGTTATGCATAACTAGTTAAATAATTAAGAAACCATTACTTAATTCGTTAAAATAGTAGTTTATCTAATATTTAACTCTTTTTCTCTCACAAAAATTCCCTTCTTTTATGAATATCTGTCTAAGCTGTGGTGTCCAGATTTTTCCCAGCAAGAGATGCTCCAGATCTCCTGAGACTCAATTAGGGCAGGATCCTGGAACGTTGGATTAATTAACCGTGATATTTCCACCCTTATCTCTTCCCCCTCGCCTGTCTCTCGTGTTCTGATTTCTCGCTTAGCAATAGTTTCTTGTGCACGTACTTTATCCTTTAACAGCGATCTACCCCGAAATCCTGTTGGATTTTTTTTACCAAGTGGATGATTCATCCATCCTCCACTTAAATTTAAATTCAAATAAGATTGGCCGTTTTTAAAAACACCTGTTATTTATCCCTAGTATGCGTGTATCGTTCAACATTTAAGCTGAATTTAATTTCTCGCATTTGTGAGCTCTATTTGATTTCGAAACAGCATCAATAATCAATTTATATTTAAAAAGAATTTCTTGCTCGCGTCGTTAATGTTAAGCGTTGTGGTATTCTGTGTACAGACCTTGTTTCACCATCTGTCTCCATCCTTCCCGGTTCTGAGACATGAACTTCATGGAAAATGGAGCATCCACCTCCAAAACTAAATCACAAAGTTATCATGTTTTTTTCTACTTTGTAATTTATTTTTAACAAACACTGTTTATTCCACTTTTTTATGACGGTATAACCCTACCGGTTTCAAGGCTTTCACCTCATCTTCAGGGGAGCGTAAACAAGACTAAATGCTGTTCGGACTGACACCGATATAGACACTTCAACGGCTGGAGGCGGGAGGGTTGAGGGGTCTTTCTACTATTTTGGCATGCCCAAAGTATGTTAAATATTTTTTCCTGCACGTTATTGAGGATTTCAGTAATCTCGAATTCTAAAATGATAAAGATGTTAGTGCGCCTCGTGGTCCATTCGGTACGAAGCATTCGCCTCTAATACCACATCTTGAAAGCCTCATGTTTATTTTCTTCTTTCTCATCGTCAATGATTTTTTTAATTTAGAAAATGGTTTAAATTAGCGAAATGGGTTTTCAAATAGACTGCGACAAACCGAAGTATTAGAAGGGGTCGCGTGTTTACTGCAATTAAATGCTTAGTTATTATTAAAGGAGTGAAGTTTTTATAACTGTTTCGCATGTAAAATGAAATAGTTAGTTTAGTAGCAATTATTCATAGTTAGAAACTTGATACTCGAACCGTTTCGTGACCCCAGACATGATATCCGCAGGATGTTGGCCCCAACAAGTCTGGCAATTTGTTACTTTGTTTAAATTGCATTTGTTTTAAATTGCTGAGTTAGTAAAGCATTATTTAATTACTGCATGACCAAGCGAAGTGCCTCAACGACTTCCGTGACTTAGTTAAGAAGACAGCCTGTCTTTCAACCAAGGGATTATAGGTTCGATTCCCGTTTGAACTCAATTTATTTTGAAAAACGGTTCGAATCTAGTTTTCAATGAAGACATTGTTAACATCTTTCTAGTTCGTTGCGAAAGACTTTCACATTGCATTAAGCGCGCCAGGTGTATGCAATGAAAATATGATACCATGTGTATGCAATGAAAGTGTATGCAATGTATGCAATGAAAGTGTATGCAATGAAAATATACCATGCAAGTGTGATACTAGAAGAATATAATAATATTTCGGTTTCACATTTTTAATTGATTCAACACGAATGAGTTAATAATGGTAGATAAATATTTGTTAATAGTTTCCTTCACAAAGTTTTATTGACAAGTTATTTGAAAAATGAAAACGAAACATTAGAGCAAGTCGGGAGAATTTTGTATCTTGGAAGTAAGTATGTTCGCATCGGATGGCGCGTGAAGTGCGATATTAAAAAAAGATTAACAGCAGGCAATAGAATGCTTGATAGGTTGGGATACCTGGTTGCTCATAATGTAATCGTGGTCCCAACGTTATACACATGCGAAACATGGACGTGATAAATGAGGGAGAACTGTAAAATAAATGCGATAGAAATAAAAAAAGTAAAACTACACGTGATAGAAGAAGAAATAGGACATTATAAAATAATGCACGTTAAAATAAGATAATATAGTGAGGATGAAGAAAGACAGTCATGTAGAAAAAATAAATTATGAAAGATTGACAAAAAAACAATCTGTAAGAGTATGTAACGGTATAATATGTTTAGAAATATGCCTAAAAATGTGACATGACCAAATAAATTAAATCCTGTTGGGGCGCACTAGATCAACTCTTAACCATTACAGATTAAGCTTTGTATTAAAGCCTCCATTAAATTAATTAAATCCTGTTGGTATGCACTAGATCAACTCCTTACCATTACAGATTAAGCTTTGTATTAAAGCCTCCATTAAATTAATTAAATCCTGTTGGTATGCACAAGATCAACTCCTTACCATTACAGATTAAGCTTTGTATTAAAGCCTCCATTAAATTAATTAAATCCTGTTGGTATGCACTAGATCAACTCCTAACCATTACAGATTAAGCTTTGTATTAAAGCCTCCATTAAATTAATTAAATCCTGTTGGTATGCACTAGATCAACTCCTTACCATTACAGATTAAGCTTTGTATTAAAGCCTCCATTAAATTAATTAAATCCTGTTGGTATGCACTAGATCAACTCCTTACCATTACAGATTAAGCTTTGTATTAAAGCCTCCATTAAATTTATTAAATCCTGTTGGTATGCACTAGATCAACTCCTTACCATTACAGATTAAGCTTTGTATTAAAGCCTTCATTAAATTAATTAAATCCTGTTGGTATGCACTAGATCAACTCCTTACCATTACAGATTAAGCTTTGTATTAAAGCCTCCATTAAATTAAAGATATAAATCTAACATCACGTGATCTAGCCATCCCAGTTTATGCACAAATGAGACCAAGACAAATAAACATACTAGCAACCCTCAACCTTTCTTGTAAGATTTTAAATACTAAAAATAAATAACGTCCCCTCTCCACTTTTTAAAGGTTGACCAATAGATATAAGGCTTATATTTTATGAGAAAGAATTTCGAAAGTACTAGTAAATTAACTTTTTTTTTTTTGATAATTTGATCATCTCGTATATTATGTTTCGTTGTCATGTTGATCACCTCAAAAGCTCTCTAATTAGATCAACAACAAAAATATAGTTCAAGGTACACCAGTGTCACTAACAAGAGTCCTTCCTAAAAAAATTAATACGGAAGTGAATCCACCAGGAATTGAAATTGAGACATCCACTTGCTTAGCATAAATGCTTACTGTTAAACTACGACCGTCTACAAATGTGCAGTTACTTCAGACAAATTCTTTTTTTTTTTTACAATGTTTTTGTATAATTATAAAACTATTTATTACTCGAATTCTCCCGTACCCAGATTGTATCGATTGAGTAATGACTATGCTGCAGTCTCGAACATATTCAATTACAACCTTTAAAAGTTCTCTTAGAGAGTGTTTTTGTTTGCCCGAACCAAAAATCCGACGCCACTCTCTTTATGTACGTTGACTTCGTTTCTCTCAAACTTTTCGAGATATCTGTAAATATATTGAGGTTTCAAAATGCTTTTTTTATAATGGAGTGATTAATTGTGCGCATACATGTGTTTTTTTTGTATGCTAGAGTCTTTGATTGCCTGAGCCTTGACCTGTCTCAAGTTTGTGTTTTATATATGGTAGATGGTATGCATGTGCGTACAACATTTCGATATTTCTTTGTATATATGGTACGATTCATGTAAATGTTCATAATTTTTTGACAAGTTGTTTTTATCATGTATCCATGTATTTGAATTTGAATTCTAATTTGAGTATTTACTTTTGTAATCTTTTTTAACCCTTCCTTCCCTGTGATGTGTAACTAGTACACATTGCTTCTACAATAAAAACTTTAATATATCTATAAATGTAGTCAATACTGGGTTCAGATTTAAGGTATTCCTCCGTAATACATTTACGCATTGAATGAAAAAAATAATATTAATAATAATTAGCACTTATCGGCCACATCAGAGATATTTTGTGAAAATCGGGAATAAATTCACCAATACAATCAAACGTGTGCCAGTGTGTGACGTAGGTATATTCATTCTAAAAACCCGCTATGGGTGAGGAAGCGACGCTGTTCACTGTTTTACTCTCACTGTACTTCGTTATATGGGATGCAAGAAATAGAATCTCAGTTCGCCCGCTTCTCTCGCTTCAGTAGCTTTCGGGCATCCATTTGAGGTGGTCGCTTCGCCCGTTTTGTGAACGTCGGCCGGTGTGTTTTCAGCAATTAAATTTCAATTATTATCATTTTTGACTTCAAATTTAATTAATTTAGGTGATTGGCCATGAATATTCTGATTTTAAATCGCTCATTTTTTACATGTGTACTGATGTGTATTGAATACACAGCATCGAAACGCGCGGATTTATTTAGCACAGGAAGGGAAAGGATAATGGTCGATGAAAACCGAACATTATAATTTAATAAAAATAATATTAAAAAAACTATTTATTGTAATTTATTTTTATCAAACACTGTTTATTCCACTTTTTGTGACGGTATAACACTACCGGTTTCAAGGCTTTCATCTCATCTTCAGGGGAGCGCAAACCGATCCGAACATCTGTTGAACAGTTATTTCCCAAAACTCTCTCCGCTCTTGGCCGAAATTGTCCCATGCCTCCCTCATCCCTCAGCCCCCAACTGTTGAAGCGTGTATATCGGTACCAGTTCGAACAGCATTTAGTCTTGTTTGCGCTCCCCTGAAGATGAGGGGAAAGCCTTGAAACCGGTAGGGTTATACCGTCACAAAAAAGTGGAATAAACAGTGTTGGATAAAAATAAATTACAATGTATTTAAACCTCCACAAAGTTAATGCCTTAACTATAAACAACAAAAACTATTTATCTTATATTGTTCTCTTTTCTCGCCATCTTCAACAAATAGAAGTTACGGTGTGAATTTACCGCTCAAAAGGCAGTTCAAATATAAATGTTATACATTTCAATCGAACTCACCGAAACCTTCCGACTTTCATGACGTTTCCATTTAAAATGTTCAATTCCTCCCCCAGTAGAAATACACATATCCTTTACAATGGTGTGCCCACCACCCCTTCTGATTACACTCCACAATGCGGTGTATTTTTCTTCGGCTCCGTGTATAATAACGCTGAATAACTTTGTTATATCTAACGGCCTTGTATCTATCGATTTCAGTTTATAACATTCATTTCAACTTACTGCAGTCGTTTTTTACTCTTTTTGAGGTCATTCAGGGCTGGTTTGCGTCTTCTACAGGTTAACTAATATTACACTAACGAAATTCACAAATAAATGGACTTATAATTTGATTTTCCTATAAGATGTCGTTAAATATATGATCAGAAGCATACCTTTAAATGGAGCAAAGTCATATTTATAAAAAAACATATCACACGAAATAACCAAAAAAATTCCAAGTCACATAAAGCCAGCTTTTTACACTAATTTTAATCTCCGGAAACTTACCATATTTAACGGTAAAGGTAAAAATAGAATACTTAGCAAAAGTGGTGTGTATAAACTTTTATGTGCTGGTAATTTATATGTAGTAATTTTATGATAATTTATATGTAGGAAAGACAGGAAGATCTTTTGAAAAGAGATTTCGTGAACACAAATCCGCCTTGACAAATCCTCTAATTTATTCTGAAATGACTAATCATTGTCACCGTGAAAACCATACTTTTTCTATCGACGATTCTAAATTCTTACATATCAATAGTAACGGAAATAAATTGGGCAGATTAGAGGTCCTAGAAATTTCTAAGTCAGTGCATCGAGGTGAATATCTGGCAAACACATATATCCCAAGAATCTCGCCGAGGTTATCCCATGCCTCCCTCAACCCCCAGTCCCTAACCCGAATGTTTACCGTTAGAATCGTGTATCTCGGTACCAGTTGAATAGAATTAAGTATTGTTGTTTACAGTTAAGGCATTAACGTTGTGGAGGTTTAAAGACATTGTAATTTATTTTTAACAAACACTGTTTATTCCACTTTTTTTTTTTTTTGATAATGAGGTGAAAGCCTTGAAACCGGTAGGGTTATAACGTTGCAAAAAGTGAAATAAACAGTATTTGATAAAAAGAAAGTACAATGTATTTAAACCTCCACAATGTTAATGTCTTAACTATAAATAATAAACAGACTTAAATAGTTCAGTTGTATTTTTTCAGATGATGAAAGGATTAACAGGTATAACGATATGAAACAATGTCAACGGAGCACTAAAACATATATATATACGAACCGGGCTGCATTTGTTTCTTGTGTCTTCATTCGTTCTTCTTTCATACATGGACACAAAAAAAATCTTAGTGCACTTATCTCCATAGCATTAATCTTACTTCTACCTTTATTGTACCAAGTCCAAGTTTAACTTCCATACGTCAAGGTGGGCTCCAAGAAACTTTTATATTTTGCAATATTTGCTATGTTTGATATGGCTTGGTTATTATATTTCATATAAAATTGGAAACAAGATTGTTTTGAAAAATTTTCTACTTTAGATTTCACTTAAGGCTTTTTGAGCATCTTTATTTATCACTGTATTTGTAAGCAATCTTATTGGTTAGAATTTATTGTTACATGGCAATAAGTTTACCAAATTATACTATATACAACGAAAGTGTAACAAAGTATTCCTTGTTGAATAACAATTTTAAAGAAAAAAATATACTAGTACCGTTCGGTTCGTGTATACATATGTAGGTATAGTTTAGTATAGACTCCTAAGAAATGTCCTCACAAGAGATATAAAGACATACTGCATGAGACGCTTAAAAACATTACGACGCTTAAAAACATTGCGACGCTTAAAAACATTGCGACGTTTAAAAACATACATAGCACAACTGGCATCAAACATCAGTCGATATAACGAAATGGCGTAGAACTTTTGCTAGTTGTCAGGGACCCAAAAGAGAAAGAAGGCCGCAGACTAGCTGCAAAGTACTAAAGCTCCTTACTTTGTATGCACCAGGATATCACTAATAAGCTTACATAATCATCTTCAGTGACACCAGCGTCTAATGTCCTGATCACCCACTTTGTATAGTGCCTTCTTTTATATTCGCCATGGGCAATAGGCATTGATTCATATGTTTTAGTATCTCATTGGCATTGCTACACGCCCTTCAATATCCATCGTAACTCTTCCATCATCTGAGAGAATACTACCTAAATAGCAGAATTCCTCTATAAGAGGAATACATCTCAATGAAATATGTACACGCTCTTTAGATTTGAATAAAACAACGTTTAAAAATTAGCTTCAGAGTTAGCTTCTTGTATAAATAAGCATGATTAAAAATATAATATAAAATATTGAGAAACTCTGCCGCCTATCCAGCCATGTGTTGCTATTATTAACCTTGATCCTGATCGCTCCACCTACGCGGGGCTCAACTTTTTTATACCATGTTTCCGTTATCAAACTTCCAAACAAACCCAGTTCCCTGAAGAGGGTGGAATTCAGCTTTCAGTATCAGACTTTTTCTACGTCGTGATATTTTTTTATTGTGTTTTTTCTACGAATTCTTTCTTCGTTTTTAAGCTTTTTACTATTACAAGAGCATTCTCACTTTTTACGTAGGAAGAAAAACATATAAAAATTATGATTTTGATAAGTTGTAATTTTTTTATATACGAGTATATTGTATTGTATTACACTTTCGTTGTATACAGTACAACCTGGCAGGCTTATTGCCATGTGGTAATATCTTCCAACCAACCAGAAATATGTTAATGTGGCCTTAAATCGAAACCAGACTGAAATCTTTTATTTTAAATGCTGGGTTCCAGCGGGATTTGAACCCACAATCTTCGAGTTGGGAGACAGGCGTCTTACTAACTAAACTACGGAGGTCGTCCTAGTAACTTTAGGATATGAAACGATACGAGGTTATCTCTCGTGGTGACGTATAATTATTAAACATCATGCGGATGGAAAACACCTGTTTATATTTAAGTATATTATGTGCATGCTGTTGCACTCCAGCAAACACATGGTCTTGACATATCGAACTCAAATTTCCGATGGCAAGGAGATTGAAGTTTAAGGACGATTGACAAAGTTTAATTTAGGCTTAAGTTATGATTAATATCATTTAATCAACAAAAAAATATCAATTGAGATGTAAAATAGTTTAAAAGTAAAACCAGCAAGGGAATAAATCCATCATAAATCGGACCGGGGCCACCCGCTTGCTAACCGTTAGACCACGGTTGGCCGGTTTACGAGACAATGATTGATGGAAACTAGATAATGCGGACATAATTAAGAACTTGGCCGAGAGACAACATTGTATTCGTATCCTTTAATCGCGCCTTCGGATTTTTAGAACCACTATATAAGGCACGGAACAGTTGGTCCGTCATGGAAGGTGTATGCAATAATACTATCGCACGTGAAGAGGTAACCACACTCGCACATGTCTAGCAAAACCAGTATTATTACCGGACAAACTCTTACAAACTGGAACTTCTTTTAGATGCATTTGGGAGTCAAACCCGACACCATCAGTCTTACCAACTAAGCCACGGAGGTCATCACTGTATGTTATATTACGAAAGGGTTATAATTTGGGTGTTTATACCAGAAATACTTTGTTCCACATTTCAAACATTCACATACTGGACCGATTTCCATTGATTCGCATTATTTCTTACATTAATGTAAGAAATAATGTTGTTATACGAGTATTTATTTATAAGTTAAGACTTATATTCCAGTGTCTTCTTACTGGGGATGCTTAGTTACAGATCATTAGAGAGGGGAAGATCTCTTCGATTGGGTGGCCATTTTTGCTTGTTCAGGGGTAATTTAGTTAACCCATCGTCCTGAACAGTCTTGATTTGTATGTTCCGGATAATTATTTGAGACAACGCTCCCATAGATTGTTCTATCAACCTATAAGTCGAACCAACCTGCCTTTGGAGATGCCAGTGGTAGGTAGAGCAATTACACTATTTAACCGTGTGTGTCCTCATCTAGACGTATTTCATGTGTCGCTCAGCTCCTTTAGGAAAAATCTCTTGAATTGAGTGTAGTACTTGAAATAATTTAATCTTTTTATATTATCTTACAGGCTATATTTTGTCATAGTGTTTTAATGTTACATATTCATTTTTACAATATTCTTTATAATTCTTAAAATGTTGAACTGTTTTATAAATGTTTTTTTTTTGTATTTGTTATGTTTGGTCCTTGTACGAATTAGGGAAACCTGTAATGTATTTTTTTTCACAGGATAGCTAAAATTATACTCGACCACGAGGAATTATCTATCGTATTTATATACAATAGATTTTATGAATCCACTTTATTATACCCTTAAAATTTCTAATAAAAATAAATTATTGTTATCTGGTTTAAAGTTTGATTTATTAGGTGTTAACATAAGTTGTGCCCATTTTTTTTTTTTTCATATTTTATAAATGAGCACCAAAAGTAAAAGAAAATGGTAAAGGTTATATGTCATTCGAAAGAAAACCACAAAAATCAACGTTCGATAATTGATTTTTGTTGTTTTCACTCAAAACATGTTGAACCTAAGCGCCGAACTTCTGGACTTTTCCCATTGATTTAAGATAACGGTATACAGTCATGTGACTACAATTCACCTGCTCAGCCAATTCTACAGTGGTTTGAAGGGGATCTTCATGAATAATATGGTTTAAGCGGTCCTCATCGAAGTACACTGGCCATCCGAAACGCTCCATGTCTTTAAGGTCGAAATTACCGTCTTCGAAACGCAAAAACCATCGAACCAGGAGGTGTCGAAAATGCTCACTTTCGTCTACTCGACATTCCATTTTGAAAGCTTGTAATCAAATAAAATAATATATGTAACGTAAAAACAAACACAATCTCTTGTAGGGCAGAAAATTTTCTTTCAAATGACGTATAACCTTTACCATTTTGTTTTATTTTTGGTGCTCAGTTTTAAATTTGGAAAAAACGGACACAACTTATGTTAACATCTAATACAAAGGACCTGAAAAAATAAATTAATAAATGGAGTTTAATAAATAAATCCTTTTTAAAATGTTTCCAAATAAATAACAACAACATAATAAAACGCTCTTACAATTTGTATGGTGTCTGGAATTGGAGCGAGATCAATAAAATGGTCTTTCGCATCTCTTAATATTTGATCATGACTTTTCCAAGATCTGGAACTCAGCAATACTCAAGATACTTAATAGATGATAAGCCACCATTCGTGTTTATACTTTCAAAAACTTTGGCATCGAATTCAACAGTCAATGTACATTCGGTTATCATATTGAAAGAATGTATTTATTTACCAATAAAGTTCTGAGATTTATGGTAAGAATCTCTAAGGCAACCGAACGCTGTTATGAGATCTCTTTCTTATTCTCTGGTTCGCGGTAGATGAGAGGGTGGCTCAAACATATGGAACCACAAAGAATTCAGAACTCCCTGATAGTTGAGTGAGTCCAAACGAAATTTCTGCGACAACTTTATTACGAAGGCTATAGATTTTACACATAGATCTATTTTACATTTGTTTTAATGTACGAGGCATATCCAGAAAGTAAGTGTACTGAATTTTTGTTGGTTACAATTTTTTTTATTTAAGCAAAAAAATTACGTGGTTACCGTAGTACATATGTAAGCAATTTTTCGACATAGTCGCCATTCCTCTCAATGCAGGTGGTGAAGCGGGGTATCAACTTTTTGATGCCTTCCTCGAAGTAGTTTTCCGCCAACCCCTCCGTCCACTTCTCCACCTCCTCCTTTACCTCCTCGTCGGTTGAAAACCTTTTTCCACCCATGTGCAGCTTCAGGGAGGTAAAGAGATAGTAATCTCAAGGTGCTAGGTCAGGGGAATGCGCGGGATGGTTCAGGACATCCCATTTAAACGAGGCGAGCAGTTCCTTCGTGGCGTTGGCCAACATGTCGAAAATAAAATCCATCCGGTCGTGAGAGCCTCAGTACACTTACTTTCTGGATACGCCTCGTATATGCTTGGATATACTCCTTAAGCGATAGAAAAGATCTACGCACATGTTTTTAAATATACAAATTACTAACAGGAAAAATAGCAAACCAATAGATTGACGAACTTATTTTTTAATGTACCGAACAATTATTTACGCCGTCGTGAATTAAGACTTTTTTCAGTTGTACTCACGAACTAAGCTTTTAACAGCATCACCACTCGCACACATAATGGCCCTGTAGAATAAATTTTCCGATATCGATGTCTTCCATATCTCAATGGATACATTGAGTATAGAACTCCTGTATAAACTTTATAGGCATAACTGAGTCACTTCACAGGGAAACATGAATAACATTATTCTTGTGGTAATTATGATATGCAGACTTACTCATTATTATTATTTTTTGTTATTTTATGTAATTGGGTAATATTTTTTTTTTCTTTTTTTTAATTATTATAAAATCCACCCGAACTAGGATAACTTGTGCCATCAAATTCAAGTCATTATGTAATTAAATGAATCAATATAATTAAACTAATTGTTTTTATTTTAAAATGACGATTCTAGACAATTTCAAGTTTCAGCTGATTAAGGTTAAAAAATTTAATCGATTTTTAAATAGAAAAGTTCCACGATGAAAGAAGAAACGCAACATTCATTGGACGCATCAAAGATACAGCTGTTATGTCTCAAATCAAACATGTCTCACAGATGGTATATAGTTTCATCATCCAAACCACACTCGCAGCCTGGATTTTCCACAATGTCTATTTTATAAATGTGACTAGCCACCACGCAGTGACCCGTCCGCAAACGACACATGACAAACGCTTCCATCTTGTTCATTCTTCTTACTTTAAACCATGTATCAAATTAAAAAATAAGTTAATAAAAATCATGATGATTAATAGTTTAAACTTTTCCGATTACTTTGAATTGATTATGTCATGTTTCATAACTTCATGTCTAATGGACTTCACTTATTTCAGTCTATTCTCCAGTTATACAATTGTTAATCGGATTATATCTGAAATGTTGACATCGGACGACATTTTACTGAAAATAATAAGTATTTAATTGAATTTAATTGTAGAAATTCGCCAGTTGATCGACGGTTGTGAGGAAAGAACGATTAGTTTTGGAATTAGTCCGTGCTTCTGTTAACAAACTTGAGGTAAAAGTTTGCATATAATTGCATATAATTGACCTATTTTAAAGCTCGCTTATACATACTCGTATATTCATTTATAAAGTCACGTGAATCCGCCATTAAGATTTTAAAATTTATTTTATCTGTACAAAAACAAATGATTTCATTTTTAATGTTATTTTTAACACACTTTAATGTTATTTATACATTTTTTTTTATCAAATGTCTTAATTATGGATTGTTGGATACATAATTTTTTTATTTGTTATTTATTGTATACTCATATATTTTTCAATTGCACGAATAAGGGAAACCTGTTACGGGTAAAAGACTTAACTAAGTTAACCCTTCCTTCCCTGTGATGTGTAACTAGTACACATTGCTTCTAAAAACTTTAATATCTCTATAAATATAATAAATACTTGGTTCAGATTTAAGGTATTCCTCCGTAATACATTTACGCATTGAATGAAAAAAATAATATTAATAATAATTAGCACTTATCGGCCGCTTCAGAGATATTTTGTGAAAATCGGGAATAAATTCTCCAATACAATCAAACGTGTGTCAGTGTGTGACGTAGGTGTATTCATTCTAAAAAAACCGCTATGGGTGAGGAAGCGACGCTATTCACGTCTTGCTCTCACTATACTTCCGTATATAGGAACGCAAGAAATAGAATCTCAGTTCGCTCGCTTCTCTCGCTTTAGTAGCTTTCGGGCATTCATTTGAGGTGGTCGCTTCGCCCGTTTTGTGAACGTCGGCTAATGTTTTTTTTATGTTTTCAGCAATTAAATTTCAATTATTATCACTTTTGACTTCAAATTTAATAAATTGAAGCGATTGGCTATGAATTTTATTATTTTACCGATTTTAAATCGCTCATTTTTACGTGTTTATTGATGTGTATTGAATACACAGCACCGGAACGCGCGGATTTTTCTAGCACAGGAAGGAAAGGTTTATGACGTAAATACATACCATCACGATATATTAATTTTGGGGTAGGTAGAGGAGAAATCTCCACGCCTTTCTAATCGTGCAAACAGTTAATGTTTTCTCCACCTACATCTCATCATACATGTTCTCCTATTTCCCACAATTTCTTACCTTTCCCTCAAACCAATTGGTGCTCAAAACGTTGTTTATTTCATTGATCCGTAGCAAACTAGAAAGCAATGCTTGCATTTGGAGCTCGGTGGGGGCGCAGAACTCGCTCATGGTGGAGAAAGTACAAAAAAAATATCTACGATATCTCTACATGAGTGAGTTTGGTGTCTATCCGTGGCTATATCCTACGCAGTTTCTGCTGGGCATGCTCGGGTATAACTCCTTGAGCGTAAGAAGAGATCTGCGTCTCCTGGTATACGTTGTCAAACTCGTTCGAGGAGTTGTGAGCTGTCCAGCATTACTACAAAGATTAGCGTTAAATGTTCCTAACAATTACACTAGACTGCGCCGGCAGGAACTGTTCTCAATAACATACGCAAGAACGGGTCTTGCAGCCGCTATGCCTGTTGGAAGGGCCTTAACTCTTCTTAACGGGACTGCTTCGGATATTGACATATTTCATATCACATTACCAAAAGCAAAAGTAAATTTTCTTCTTAGATTAAGCGCGTTAGAAAGCACTCATCAACATACTTAAGTGACTGAATATATATGTAACATACGTTTGTGTGTAAATACTCGTTTGTATACATATGCATTATTTTTTATTTTATATAATTTAAAAAAAAAAATTCCCTGTAATTTTTCTTCTTTTTTAATGTCTTGTATTTTTCAATGTAATTGGGCTAAGCCTGTTTTGAAAAAAAAAATAAATAAATAAATTTAAAATTCTCCAACTATCTCGTTTCACTTTTTCGTCGGTCTATGTATTCTTCGTTTTCAATTCGACTCAGACATACATGCTCGTTTATATATAATATTTGTTTCGTAAATCATTCTCCAAATTTCACTAATTCATCTCAAGTTTCCTTTTAAAATTCGATTTATGACATCCATTTCTAACAAACAGTTATTCTCGTTCAGATTACTTCTTCCTCTATTCAACATTATAATACCGGATAATCTATGTAAGGCATTTCTTCCGCTTTTATTCACCTCTAATCACTTCCTTTCAATGATCAATGTGTTGTGTTTATGGCATTATACGAGTATAATGTATACAATACACATTCTACTCGTATATACCATTAACACGTTGTATAATTTCATAAATATGTTGTGCCTGTCGAAAGAGCCTTAACTCTTCAACTGAACACGAATAATTGGGATATTGACGTAGTTCAAACATCAATTTGTCAAAAGTTACAAAAAATCTTCTAAGAATAATGACGTTAGAAAGCACTCATCAACTTAATTAAGTGACTCTGGAAAATTCCAATATATTTGGGCTAAGCCTCTCTTGAAATAAAAACTCCTCCCCAGTATTAACTCTTTAGCAATTCTGCTCTACTTGAGAAAATGCAGCATGGTCCCTGTGACAGTTCACAAATTTTCCCCAATACAACTTTGTAACGACGTTCAGTTATTTTAATTATTTTATCAACTTTAATATAAGCCTCGATTCCAATAAATAGCAAGTTATTTAGGTAAATGCATTACATAAAACTAACATTAATGACAAATCAATACATCTTGTTACAAATTAGCAAAATTGTGGCAGTTTGTTAAAATCAAATAATATTTGGTGATGTTTGTCAAAAGTCACTACGTTAGTCCTCATTGGCCAGGGATGGGGTATACCATAATTGGATTTTCGATTTTTTTATACCTAAAATTAAATATTCGTAATTAGTATACAATACATTTGAAAGTCAGTATAGTGAAAATTAGGAATAAAAACGTCAGTTTAGAGAAAAACAATTTTACGATTTATAAAAAAAACGATTCGATTTGTAAAAAAAAACGATTTTACCTCATCCCTTTGAGTTATGACATTTCAAATGTCACAGGGGCCATCCTACATTTTCTCAAATATAGTCACAATGGTTCTTTCTGCATCTCTCACTTGATCTTCATTTAGTTTCCATACATCCTAAGCAGAGATTTTATTTCTACCACATATATCTTACAGTCATCACATTTTATTTCTACCACATATATCTTACAGTCATCACATTTTGACAACGTCAAGGTTTCTCTTGTTGTTAGGACCATGATTATGTTATCTTATATCTCACTTTATATGAAAAAGAATGTTTGGGTGATTGTCCGTCTTTGTGGGGTTCGTGGGCATTTCCTCTTGTATATGTTTATGGATTTCGTGGGGATGGATAGTCATTTGAATGGTTTATGGGACCACGTAATTTGCTTCATTTACTTTTGTCTGGTTGGTTGGAAGAGATTGCCACCTGGCAACACACCCACCAGATTGTATTTGCAATAAAAGTGTTAAATAAATAAATATGTTATGAGCTGTCAGCCTTGCTTCTCTTGAAATGTTTCAGTTGATAAACAAAGTGTATAATCCACCGTTCACTCAATTACCTGCTGCTAATCTTTTTTCAATATCGCACTTCGTGCGGCTATCTGATATGAACATGCTTCAATGATACAAAATTCCCTCGACTTTCTCTTATTATTTGTTTTTAGTTTTCAAATTACTTGTCAATAAAAGTGCGTGAAGGAAACTATAAAACAATATTTATCAACCATTATTTACCATTTCGTGTCAAATATCGATAAAGAAAGTATTGAAAATGTATAATCTAAATGTTTTTCTTCAAACTATATTTTAAATCTATCTCCCAATTATGTAATAAACTATTCGAAAATTCAATTTTAATAGGACTTTAACTATACCACCCCGTTACAGGTACCGTCTCTGAAAGGGTTGAGAATTTAATGGTGTCTGTTAAGCAGGGGTCGACAATTATTATATTTTACATTTTTATCATATTTTTATGTTTTTAAAACTCTCACACAAACATACGAGTATTTTTTTTAAATTACATACATACACCACCATGCCACTTTCAAGTGAAGGTAGGTATATAACGGAGCGCTAGACTTTCCTATCTCGAAACACATCCATATACCTTCTCGTACAACTCTTCTGATGTTCTACGTTTCTTTCCATCAACCATACTTTCTTTGATCTTCCTTTACCACACATTCTACTCAAATTTGCGTTTCATGATAATTTTTTATTATTTCCTTATTCATTTGTTCCACGTGCCCAAACCATCTCAGAGTGCTTTTCTCCATCATTCTCAACACATCCACCTTAAGCTCACATTCATAATTTATCGCTTTAATTTGTGGTCCACCATACATTGTCATCCCATGTATCCTTCTCAGTGCATGTATTTCCACAACATTTTTTCAGCTCCAATCATTATTTATTCATGTCCAAGTTTCACTCCCATAAATCAAAGTTTACACTAGAACACAATTATTCTTCGCAGTCTTAATATTTATTTATTTTATTTATTTTATTTTATTATTACACATGACAAGAAATATACACAATTTGAGAAAAAACAACAGGTAATTTGATTTGGACATATAATTTTAATGGATCTGGGTTTGTTGCCTTTCATTTGTCGTATCCCCAGTAAACTAGGCTTTTGCCTGTATCTCACTGAGGATATTTAGCATGAAAAAATAAATCGATACTTCTTTCCGATTTTTGATAACACAAAAAACCCCGTTGCACGCTCTCATCAACCTGACAAACAGTGACACTCAACTACAACTGGAAACACCCTGCGAAACTCAACTCCTCACACATTATCGCTCCAGAAAGACCAAAAATATTCATCCCACAATATACTGCACACAAACATAAGAATAAAAATCAAAACAAATTCAAAACAAAAAAAAGAAAAACACACAGAAACACAAATACAATAACAACCAAAATTAAAACAATAATAAGAGACCCACACTCACGAGCTCACATAAATCCTTTCCACTCGTCATTCATCCTGAAAGCCCAAGTACTCAAAATCCTGTCGCAATAACAACCACGCTCCAATCGACTGTCTAAATGGTTTTCCTACCTTTACTTTTATTGAAGTCGGCACGCCATTGTATGTAATGGGAGCCAAATAAGCATATTGCCTTTGGGCAAAAGAGGTTTTAACTCTAGGGATGGTGAACATTTCATTAGTTGCCATGCGTGTCATGTGTGTCTGCTGAGTTTGCATCTTCCCCTCTTCTCGATGGTAGTGCCAGATATATGGGTATAGTAATGCAAAAAAACACCCAACTTACATAACGCCTTTTTGTGTATTTTTTAAATTTCACATTAGTATGTGAATGCCTTCTTTTATATATGAATATAGAAGTTTAGTATGTGAATGCCTTATTTTATGTATGAATATAGAAGTTTAGTATATGAATGCCTACTTTTATGTATGAATATATAAAAGTTTAGTACATGAATGCCTACTTTTATGTATGAATATAGAATTTTTGTGTATGAATACCTACTTTTATGTATGAATATATAAAAGTTTAGTACATGAATGCCTACTTGTATGTATGAATATAGAAGTTTAGTGTATGAATGCCTACTTTTGTGTATGAATATAGAAGTTAAGTAAATTAATGCCTACTTTTATGTATGAATACAGAAGTTTGAAAAAACTGAATGAAGCCAAATAAATGCTAGAAAAACTTTTATGAGTACTTCATATGCAAAATGAAGAAGAGCACTGCGAGATGGTTTGGGCATGAAAAACGAATAAACGAAGAAAAACTGAGAAAACAAATGTATAGTGTGAATGTGAGTGGAAATGATGACAGTGAAAGATTAATAAAAGAACGGTTGGACCAAACAAATAACATTTTAATGGAAGGAAAAATCGAGGAGAAATATGTATATCCCAATCTAAAACTCTTAGTACTCTGTTGTCTCTGTGTACTTGAACAGGTAAATGGCGGGATGATAAGTACATACCACCGAGTATCTTATGGCTTAAAAGCACGCCGACCCCTGCTCTATAGTTCCAACCCCCATAAAATAATAGACATGGTCGCCTGATGTTGTATGAAGGTGCTACCGAGTCACGCGATCTATATAGGTATATAATAGATTTGGGTATATTTAAAACATATTCTTGGTTTTCTGAATCATACCGTTAATTATCATCGTCATCATTGTTTATCAGCTGACGACAACAAAAGAGTACTCGAGAGATGAATTATTTTGATGCTTTGAGATAAATCTTGCTCTTAGAAAAATACACATACATACCATTCCACCACTTCCATATCGGTAAAGGTAAAAAGGAGAGAGCGCCAGACTTTCCTGTGGCGACATACTTTATCATACAGCTCCTTAGAAAGATACTCGCAAAATTAATCAAGTATACAATACTACACAAGGCAATGTGAATTCAGACAATTTATCAAAAGTTTCTTAATTTATCTACGATAGTGTAGGAATACCTACCTAAATAAATAAATAAATAAATAATTGTTAAACACAATTATTTAAATTAATTATTGTCAGATAGTAAACATACAGGGTCAATGACCGATGAAGAATTCAATGATTGTTACACACTATGAACAACGACAATATTTACTATTTACAGCGTCTGCAAATTGGCTAGCCATCTCCAAATATAAATAATTAACCTACCGCCAGTTCATGCGCTAGAGCAAGGCAGATATATATCGCGAATGTATTTACTCATTGGTATAAATTACTCGGACGCCGAGAAATAAACATATTAGTATTGTCATTCATTCAACTGTCAAGACTTGTTATTTATTTACCTGCTGTCCACTTATCGATTTATATCCGCATTCCTGAGTCTATATTCATTGACTACAAATCAAGATCATCATGACTTATAAAAATAAGCAATCCGCTATATTGATGATTCTGTACGAGAAGTAACGCAGAATCAACTAAAACGAAGATAACGATGTCGATATCAAAATCATCAGCACGTTCGAATAGAACACACGCTATACTGATAACGACCATCGTTACAATAGTAACAATAATAAGATAAACCAATTATATAGCGCCGTTTAGAGAGTAGACTCGCCTCAAGAGCGAAGTGATCTTCGTGACACTTATTTCTCCCTTCGTGACACTTGTTTCTCCCTCTTACTTGAGTCTCTTTTCAGACGGAATGATTCCGGTTTGTTGTGAGAGCGGTACTTAGGTCCAAACAGTGTAATTTTTTCATAAGAAGCGTTTGTCATCTACTCATATTGACTCAATGTAAAATGCAAAAATATTACCCCTTCATTGACAAATATTTCCTTTGTTCAACGGTTAGTAATGAATTAACCCGTAGATGTAAGTAGGAAATAGTTATACAGTGAAACGTCGATCGATCGTTCTTCGAATTATCGTTTTCTCATATGTATCGTTTATTCCTTCTAATCCTGAATTAATTCAAAAAACACACAAACATTGATCGCATCTATCGTTCATACTCGTATATGCATCATTTTATAGCGATGGTCGTTATCTATGTAGCATGTATCCTATTAGGATGTGCTGATGATGTTGATATCGACATCGCTATCTTCGTTTTAGTTGAATTCTGCGTTCCCTTTTGTTCAGGGTCATCAATATAGCGTGTTGCTTGTCTTGATATGTCGTGATGATCTTGATTTATATTTGTTTATTTATAAATACTCAGGAATGCGGATAAGAAATGAAAGTGACAGCGGGTAAATAATACAAGTCTTGACAGCTGAGTGAATGACAATACTAATATCTTTATTTCTCGGCGCGCGAGTAATTTATACAAATGAGTGAGCCAGTTCGCGCTACATGTTCTGTCTTACTCTGGCGCGTGAATTTGGCGGTAGCTTATTTATTTGTATTTTGAGATGGCTAGACAAATCGCAGATACTATAAAAATAGTAAACATTATTGTTGTTCTTAGCGTGTAACATTCTATGAATACTTCATCGGTCATTGACCCTGTATGTTGTATGTACCATTTCAACAATAATTAATTTAATTTAATTATGTTTAACAATTCACTTATTTATTTTGACAATTATTTATTTATTTAGGTAGGTATCCTACAATTTCATCGCAATAGTTGTATAGAATATCGCAGCTTTTTGTTCCAGTTTACTCGATCGGTTGTTTTTCAAAATTTCAAAACTATATTTCGTAGCAAAATATAAATGTTTGATTTAAATCAAAATAACGGCATTTGTAAGACCTCAACTCAGAAACTGAAGTCAAGTGCAGAATTGAATCATCACGTGTGACTTTTAATAAAATGAGAAGCGTATTCTGCGTTGATAAACTTGAAACTTCGACAACGGTTAGTCAAATGCTACGTTTAGTCAGTGTTATTGCATGGAGTGGAATCATGGATCCTCAAAGTTGGTAGTATGAACCGACTGGAAGCATTCGAAATGTGGATGCACCTGAGAATGCTACGGATACCCTGGACGGATATGGTTAGCAACACAAGAGTTCTTCATAGAGCCAAAGTTTATAGAGAGCTGCTGACTAATATTAAAATTCGAAAGATGGCCAATTTGGGTCATGTGCTTAGAGGAGAAAATTATAAATTACTGCACCTGATCATCCAAGTCAAGATAGAGGGTCGAAGAGGTATTGACAGGAGGAAAATCTCCTGGCTCCGCAATATATGATACGTGTTTGGACTGGTATAAGGAGCGTTGGGATCTTTTTTGGGCTGCCGGGGACAAATATGCCTACTCTCAGGTGATATTCAATGTTGGGGGGACCTGACATGATACTAAGAAGAAGAAGAACGGCACTAGTAAACAATAAATGGAGCATTCAAGATGCACGTGTTTCACTTGAATACTTGTTACAAAGCCCTGGTCCCCGCTGCCGCATCCATCAGTCATCCCAAAGAGGGATGCCGCATCTGGGATGCAAGGTAGAAAGAAACTGCATTGGATAAAGATGTTGATGAATAAAATCTACCACCTATACTTTCGTTTTTGAAAGCAAACATAGCCTTCGAAATTGAATGTTTTGTTCTAGGCAATCCACCCCCACTAGGATGATTTGTGTCATCACATCAAACACTAATGCAATTGTGATTTAAAATAATAAAAGAATTTTCAAAATTTGACAATTTTAGGTAGTTTAAAGCTTCGACTCAAAAAATAACAATCGATCTTTAACTGGAAAAGTTCGTCGAAAAAAAAAGACAAGCAATATTCATTGGACGCGACAAAGATATTTCATTAAGTAAATCAAATCAGTTCGGTAAAGGACAACCGAAAACACACAAAATCAATAGTTTCATCACCCAGACCATACTCACAGCTAGGATCCTCAACAACACCCATTCTACACTTCCATCTTGTTCATTCTCATTATCTTTCTTTTTTTTTTTTTTTTTTTCTTCCTGGCACTGTCCCAACTCATTGCCTAGGTAGGCTGTTGGGGTCAGCTCTTCTCGTTCTCTGGCTGTGTATTCTTCGGTTCTGGGTGTCGCTTTCATCTAGGCTGTTTCTCTGCATGATTTTGGAGCACTGAGTCACCCAGGAGTTATTTGGTCTTTCTCTGGACGGTTGTTGAGGAAGATCCACGGCGTTGTTTGATTTACAGTATGGTCTGGTGGTCTACGTCTTATGTGCCCGTACCATCTCAGCTGTCGCTCTTCATTTTTGTTCATTCTCATTATATTAAGTCATGATTTCAAAGGGAAACATTATTGGATTGATTTATATCTCGAGTCCTCATTTACATCAGTTATATCCCAACTCCACGCTCAATAGTGCCAAGGATCGTGAAATTTGTATTTAAAGGATCAGTTACCGTCTGTAAAATACCAGATAGAGACAACATGCTTCTTTTACCAAGGAATTAACACATTCAGTACACTTTGGTATCACCAACGTAAGAACGAATCCAAGATAGAGAAACATGCATAATTTGACACATATTGTAATAACTTGGCTTTGGTTGAATAATTTGTATAAGTTACTGAAACAATTGCCTGAAACAGAATGGAAAGCACTTAGAAAAACGAAGAAGACTGAAAATTTCGGAAAATTTTAAATACTCGCCAATTTTAAGAGCCTCCTTTATTGACACACTTTTAACCTTAAAAAACTGAAGAAAGAAGAAATTTAAAAAAAGGTTTTTGTGTTATATAAACTGTTATTTCAAAAGAATAAGATTCCTTCATTTTTGATCCATCTCTTTTCAGGATAGTGTTAAAATATTGACAATGGCAGGATGACGACGCATTTTTTTTATCAATTCCTAAGCACTATAGTAGATGGTCCTAGGGATAAAGTATATGGCATTGAATAAAATATGGAAATCGGTAGGCGGTTTGGTTTTTAGACTTTGATTGGTTACGGTTTTTGGACGTTGATTGGATTTTGGATGTTGATGAAAAATATATAAAGCTTTTACCAAGAAAGGGAAATCGCTCATTAGTACTTCGTAATCTAATTTGTCAAAAATATTAAGAATCATGATTTTTCTTTGAACGGGATGATCCGACGAAAATTTTTTTTTTATGAAAAATTTATTACTGAAAAAGTGTCTTCTCATATATAGTATGTAAAGCATTTCTTTTGCCTCAACTTGTATTGTGTTAATTGGGGTTAATTTCATTGCATGTGGATTTTTAATTCGAAATATTGAGGGATAGGATGCCAATTAAATAATCCGTATTTCTTTTTTATTCATATACAATAACTTAAATTTAAAAAAATGCCATTTACAACAGAAAAATACTGTTTACTAATAGAAACAAAACGGCAAAAAAACAAAAGAAGCTTAGAAATAAAGATTGCAGCAAGTTAAGGAATTCTGCTATTTGGGTAGTATAATATATTCTCAAGTGATGAGAATTTATTATACTACCCAAATAGCAGAATTCTTCGGAGTTAAGATGGATATCGAACGACGTGTAGCGGTAAACAAAATCAATGGGGCACTAAAACATATATACTCGAACAAGACAGTATCAAATCTGGTAAGATGATGATAGTCCATAGTAGGATTTTGGTGACAACTTTGATGTATGGGTGTGGAACGTGGACGTGGAAAAAGACTGAGAGGAGTTGAATAAATGCTTTAGTGATGCGTGCATTGAAAAGAACACATGGAATGACAATAAGGGATAAATGTGAGTTTGGTGATATGTTAAGTTAAATTAATAAGAGTACGTTGAGATGTTTTGGGCATGTGGAACTTATGAATGAAGAAAGACTAACAAAACAGATATACAGTGCAGATTAAGTGGAAGGCGTGTGAGAGGAAAGTCAAGCAAAGTATGACTGGATCAAGTGAATGAAATTGTGAAAGAAGGAACGTAGTAAATCTGATAAATTGTAGAGGTTGTTTGAGAGATGTATGAATGCTGAAGTGGCTAAGGATGTGCGTCGAGTTAGGAAAATTAATATCCGTAACTAAAACTATTTACACGTGTAAATAGTTTTTGATAACACTTGCCTTACTTTGTTAAAAAAATCCGCCAGCCACGGTGCTGGACGCTAAGCGTCCAGTGAAAAATGTATATTTTAAATCAAAATTATGCAAAATCTGCTAGGTAATTTTTTTGTAATTAGCTATAAAAATCATTTTATTATGTATTTAAACGTCGGATAATCAAATTAAATATAAGTTCTGGTCACTCGCTATCCATCACAGGGTGGCAAGTGGATATTAAATATTAAGGTTTTTTTTTACATACAAGCCGCATCTATCGTTCTCTCGCATTTATCGTTTCTTTCAACAAATTCCTTAAAAAACGATAGAAAGAGGTTTCACTGTACTTATAAATTATATGCATGCTTACATAGAGAATAGAGAATTTTTTTCACAATTTTAACTATGTTACGTTTCGCTACGGCACATGAGAAATGGTCATAAAACTTAGAAATTAAAACTTCGCCCCCGGGGAAAACTCCACGGACTTGGCTCGTTACTTATTCAAGTTTTTCTTTCTGTGTAGTAAAATAAGCTACTTTGAACGTTTTTGATTAGCTTTGTAAATCTCAAACCCTATGTTTATAGTTTAATATCTTAAACCAAAATTAAAAAGAGATAACCTCATTTTCATATTTAAACGTTTATTCCTTTTATATTTTCACCAAAAATAATATAAATGATTTTTACAACGTTGTTTCCTAATAAAGCTTCAGCGTAGGGCGAATATTTTTTATTTATTTTACTAAAGGTAGTTTTTAAATCAACTAAATAAATTCAAGTGGTGAATACGCGAGAACATGCTCACGAACCCCACAAAGACGGACAATCACCCGAACATTATTTTTCATATAAAGAGAGATATCATCAATCAAAAGGAAAGGAAAGGATGGTGGAGAGGAATTGAAAAGAAAAATCAGGAATGAAACACGTTATTTTACTGACTAGAAATTAAGAGTTTTTTCAGTCGCTTCTTAAAGCATGCCAAGGACGGAGCGAGTCTTATATTGGTTTGTAACTGACTTACAATGATATCTGAAAGTCAGTTTAAAACTGGGGTATATTCATAAATAATAAGTTTACTATTCCCCAGACTTTTGACATAAGTAATGCTGACTAAGATGTTTCAGTAGAAATCTAGTTTATTCCGACAAAACAATGGCAAATCAAGTGAGGCTGTATGGAAAACACCTTTGGTTACCGACTCAAACCTATTTATTATAGGACTCATATTGCAATAGGCCTGGGAATGGTCTCTCATATCATATCGTCGTTGTTCTGCGAAAAATCATTTAAGTCCAAATATTCAGTTTTGAGATAAATGCAATTCAAGTTTCGAAAGGTGATGTAAAATCAAGTTTGTAAAAAATGCAAACATATGTTATTTAAAGAAAGTTTATTTATATATAAGAATTACTACAAAAAAATGAGCTACTTAAAAACATATTATCTAAAAATTAAAAATACGGACACAAGTTTTGAACTTAATTAACTGTAAAAAGGTGACTGAAAAGCTTCTAAAATATTGTTTTTTCTATATTATTTATTTCTCTGACTTGGTGTGTCGTGGTTTATTAAGTGATGAACTCTTGTGCTGGTTGGCAGGGATGAATACCAACTATGGAATTGCTTCGGGATAATTGCTTCGGAATGATATGTTTTTTTTATCTTTCCATAACAGCGAAACCATATAACTTTTGGACATAAATATTTTTTTCCAAGTGTAGATATTTTTATTTTAAGTAAAATGGCATCAAACAGTCATTTAAAGCAAAAATGGACTTAACATAAATGCTTTTCGCAGACCAACGACGATATCATCCCTGCTGGGTGCGATGAAGGCATGTCTGACTGTTTTTATGTAAATCCATATTTATTTTACATTTGATACAAATTTAACCCATCAAATCACATCAAATGAGAAGAAAAAATTATATTATTAAAAGTCCAAATATACTCGTAATATAATGACAACAGCTACAATATTACTCATGATTCCCTATGAAATGTATCAGTTATACTTGCAAAGTTTTTCAAGGAGTTTCATCATCAATTTACCCCCTGATATGTGGAAGATATCGATATATGAAAATTCAATCAATAAGGTCATTCCATGTACGACTGATGAGCCTCTTAATAACTCAGTTTGTGAATACGGCTCCAAAAAAATATCTTGATTCACAATGGCCTAAATAATTATCCGGTACATTATACAAAAATTTGTCAATCAACAAAGGGTTCGCTATTTTACCCGTTAGCAATTTGTATATAAAGAGGTGCGTAGATCTTTTCTATCACTAAGAAGACATCTACGCATTACTAAAATACTTTAGTAATTTATTATTGTATAATATGGTAATTTAGTACAATATAATATGGTAATTTAGTATAATATGGTAATTTGATCTCACTTATTTTCTTGTGCTTAGCAATTTCTGCAGGGTTCATCTTTTTTGTCAGTTGTTGGAATAAATATTAACACATGTTTAGACATGCTAAAGTGGACAACCTGTTTGGATGATCCTGCAAATTCAATATTCTATTTGGACCGGGAAACTTTAGTTGGTCTCCAGATACATATGTCAAAAACTTCAAGATGACTTGGTGTGTAGTGAAGACACTTCACTACCCACCGATGACGTGATATCAGAATCTCCATCATAAACCAATTCATGCATATTTGATTATCTAGAATTTTGTTCATGCTAGAAATCAGGATATTATCGTTTCAAGTCGAATTATTCACAAAAATATTTAGTAGCTGACAATAATATGTCCGTTTTAGAAAAGGCATCGATCACGTGAAACATGTGACTAGGGCGAAACTCAAATATGTAATAGTTTATCACGTTAAAACACAGAATTGGAATATAAAGTGTTAAAACATGTGGGATGGAGTCATGGGCATGGGGAGCATATCCTTAAGCCATAAGCTTTGCAAGAAAGATACCACAGAAACCTCTTTTGGACTCCCTTAACTTGCATGAAATTCTGGATTACTTTCGTTATGGGGCCGTCCGTTCCGTACGAGAAACCCTTATAACAATGCTATATTCTTGGGTATTATGTACTATGCAGCATGGTGTTGGACTCACAGAAGTTGGCTCTTAGCAGCCAAAAGAATTCTAATCGGTGATCATCGGTGGATGCTAACATATTGACTATCGCCTAGATTGAACGAATAAATTATGTCTCTCTTACTTCTCTCGTACATACATACATATCATCTCGCTGTGTCCCTTTCGGGATAAGCAGAGAGAACAGATCTCCAAAATGTTCTATCCAAGCATACAACCTTCGCCTCGTCCACGTTCATACACCTCGTCATGCACAATATTCTATTTTTCATACTTTTCACATATTCTTATTTTAATATATGGTTTATATGATCCAGCCACACCTTCCTTGGTCTATCTCTTTCGGGCACACTTTGCACTTTCAATTTCTAAAGGGTCTTTCGAATTGAGCGGTTTTCATAATTCAAATTTTGTTAATTCTTGAATGAAATACACGATTTGCTTTGATTTCAAAAAACTTTTTATTGGTCATTGAAGTATAATGTATGACATTTAAACACAAAAAAAAAACAATATCCGCCAAATGTCTACCTCTTGCAGTTTCACAGATGTCCACTCTTTCGTCAAAAATTTCGGTGACATTTTGACATCATTGCGGTTCTAGCTCACCAACAACGCGAATTATTTCGTCCTTCAGCTCAGGAATTGATCGGAGGTCATTCTTATAGACCTGGCTTTTCACGTAACCCCAGAGAAAATAGTCCAACGGTGTCAGATCGCATGATATTGGTGGCCAATTAACATAACCGTTTCCTGAGATTACAATACATAAAATAATTCAAAAATTTGAACGCATTGTTGTATTGTATACGACTCCATTTTTATAAATGTCATATATTACACTTGTCAAATATCACAAGACGTAGGCAAGCTCGCGACGCCATCTGTGTTTTATCTAAGAATAAAAAAAAACGCTCAATTTGAAAGACCCTTTATACTCACGAAGTCATACATATCATCACGCCATGTAGTATCCCCTGAGCAGTAGGCAGCGATCTTCAAAATGTTCTGTCCAAGCACACAACTTTCGTTTCCTTCACATTGATACACTTTGTCATGCATAATCTGCTTTTATTCACGCTGCTCACTTGATCTCCCTCCGCCTTCTTTGAAATATTGATACTACACGCATATCCACAGCATGAATCACTCTTATTCTTATCTTTCTTTGCCAAGTCCAAGATTCACTTCCATACATCAAGGTGGCACTGCCACACTATAATATATTATCATATTTGCTATTGTTAATATTACACGGTTGTTCTATATAACATTAGTGCTCCATTTATCATGTTCCCTGTCTCTACCCTTCTTTTAATGTAACGTCTTTCAACTCGCCTATCACACGTCAACAGATTCCTCAGATAACAGAACTCATCAACCTGCTCCAGTTTTTCTGAGCCAACCCATACATGACACACACTTTTACTACACCCATTTATATAACCATAACCTTTATTCCGCTACATTTATTTTCAAACCTTTGACTTTATTTTCCTTTCATTTAAAAGTTTCATTCGCTTTCAACCACTCGGTCGTCCTCTATCAAGACTTCCACTCGAATTTGCATTGTTAATTTATTAAGTAAGCTATCCATTGTCCATCCGTTCAACGTGTCCAAACCCCCTCAACGTACTTCTTTTCTCAATACTTAACACATTTAGCTCAAGTTCATGTTTGATTATTATACTTTAAGATTTAATTCTGGAATAATAATAATAAAACGACAATTTATAAACCACTGTTTAAATATCAGACTCTCCTCAAAGGCGCTCTAGCTCTGGGTGCAAACCCAATATTACCCACAGATCAAAAATATTACAAAATAAACGATTGAGTGTAAGAATACGAAAATGGAGGCTGCGGCCATTTCATTAAATGCTTCCCGGCACCTGCATATGTTTATATAAACATATATCATTTATAGTTAAGGCATTAACATTGTGGAAGTTTAAAAACGTTATTTGTTTTATCACACACTGTTTATTCCACTTTTTGTAACGGTATAACCCTACCGGTTTCAAGGCTATCACCTCATCATCAGGGGAGCACAAACAAGACTGAATTCTGTTCGAACTGGTACCGAGATACACGCTTCTAACGGTAAACATTCGGGCTGGGGACTGGGGGCTGAGGGAGGCATGGGACAACCTCGGCGAGCAGCGGAGAGATTCTTAGGATATATGTGTTTGCCAGATGTTCACCTCGATGCACTGACTTAGAAATTTCTGGGGTCTCTGATCTGTCCAATTTATTTCCGTTACTACTGATATGTAAGAATTTGGCATCATCTATAGAAAGTGTATGGTTTTCACGGTGACAATGATTAGCCATTTCAGAATAAATAAAAGGATTTTTTAAGGCGGATAAACATATTTGGTAAGAAAATAACGGAAAACTTATCAAGGGAAGACGAACTATCAAGATTTGTATAAAACTGTTTCATTTAAATCCAATTGAGCATATTTCTGGTAGGCTGGAAGATATTGTCACATAGCGATAAGCCAAGCTGTATTATAAACAAAAAAATGTGACATGCAGTACATCTACAAAAAAAAACCTTATAGATATTTTTAGATATGTGAAAATAACACATTCGACTTTAGGTGGAGTATAAGAAACCATACATAATTTAAAGAATTCCAAAAACTCAATTTTTTTTTTGTTTGTTTTTTTCTCACCTTGGCCATAAAAAAAGAAGTGTAACAATTTACTTTATTACATCTTTTGGAATTCGACATCTTTTATATATGGTAGCGATATTTCTATAAAATTCTATCTTAATATTCTGGTCAGGGAAACATATTTCGTAGGGAGAGGCAAACTGGAGCGACCGCCCGGCTTATGATAATCCACGTACATTTATACCCGTCATCCCTTCTCTCATTCTTATCCTGGAAATTAATGAGTGACAATTTCCTATGTTTAACTTTTACGACTTGTCACGAAGAATATTCCACGTTGGCCCTTTCTCAATTATTTCCACAGAATCTCAGCGCTACATTTTCCAAGAAAATAATTAATGTATTTATGGTATTCATTCGTATGGTACCCTTGAATATGTCCAAAATGGCGGTTCGGGCATATTGAGCAGCGTTGCCGGGAGGCAACATTGTCCTCGATATTGTTGAGAACCACTGGAACAAGCGCGGAACTTGCAATTCATCACGGCTCATGTTTGTAATAATCATCATCATCATCATCAATGGCACTACAGCCCATTGTGGGCCCCGGCCTCCTCCAGCGGTCGTTGCCATTCCCCCCTATCCTGGGATGCACTCCTCCAGCCCCTGATGCCAATCACGTTTGCATCATTCTGCACCCCATCCATCCACCTAAGCTTTGGTCTGCCCACGCTACGTCTTCCTTGGGGCTTGGAAAAGAGTACTTTGTTAGGCATTTCCTCTTCTCCCATTCTTGCTACATGCCCCGCCCAACGTAGCCTCCCAATTTTGATGTATTTTATAATGTTGGGCTCTTTGTATATGCTGTTTGTAATAATACTGCATGAAAATAGGTAATAATAATAATAATAAAATGACAATTTATCTAGCACCGTTTAGATATCAAACTCTCCCCAAGGGTGCTCCAACTCGGAGTTCGAATCCACCATTATTCTTCTTCTTTCCAGTGTCATGTCAGGTCCCTCCAACGTTGATTATCACTTGAGAGTAGACATATTTGTCCTCGGCTGCCCGAAAAAGATCTCCAACGCCCCTAATGCCAGTCCAATCACATATATTACGGAGCCAGGAGATTTGCCTCCTGACAACACCTCTTCGGCCTTCTATTTTGCCTTGGATGATCAGGTGCAGTAGTTTGTATTTTGCTCCTTTAAGTACATGACCCAAGTAGGACACCTTTCCGATTTTAATATTAGTCAGCAACTCTCTATCAACTTTGGCTCTTTGAAGAACCCTTGTGATGCTGACCATATCCGTCCAGAATATCCGTAGCATTCTCCGGTACATCCACATTTCGAATGCTTCCAGTCGGTTCATACTACTAACTTTGAGGGTCCATGATTCCACTCCATGCAATAACACTGACCAAACGTAGCATTTGACTAACCGTTGTCGAAGTTTCAAGTTTATATTATCATCGCAGAATACGCTTCTCATTTTATTAAAAGTCGCACGAGATGATTCAATTCTGCACTTGACTTCGGTTTCTAATCAATTATTGGAATAATTAATTAATTTATCGTTACACATTCAAATAAAATTATTTTTACTTGAAGATAAATCTTCATTATTCAACCCATTCACAAGTTGATTGATGTGACTTGATTTATAATAATTAAAATACATAAATTTATATGTATAATATATCATCAAGGCTCGCATCACATATATGGAAAATTAAAATGGTGTGTTATGAATGAGTAAGTTATTTGATCTTTCATCTATCTCTAGAAGTAGTGAATGGGAATTTCTTCAATGCTTACTTTTACATGAACACGTTTTCTCGCATGTCTTGGACAAATATTTCAACAACCTTATTGAACAGATAAATTGACTAGTTGTTCTCAAACGTGTTGCCGAGATATTTTACAAAATACATCGACGTTTTAGAGACACAAGGAACTATACCAACTTTTTCTTTTTTTTAAAATTAAGTCGTCATCATCGCCATCACGTCATGTCCCTATTGGGGAAGCAGAGAGAACAAATCTCAACTTATTTTTTTTTAACTTGGCGAGTTTATTGCCATGTGGCAATTTCTTCCAACCAACCAGAAATATGTTTTTATAGGCCCTAAGTGTTAACCAGACTGGAATCGTATTTTAAAAAATCTGGGTTCCGGCGAGGATCGAACCCGCAACCTCCGGATCGGCAGACAAAAATCTTACCACCAGGACACGGAGGTCGTCACTTTATCATATCGTGGCATATATAAAGGCCTTCCACTTTTGTCTCTTTAAAAATTTTATTCATTTGATCGTCCCAACTTGTTATTAAAAAAATTGCCATCCACATTAAAAGAAATGTATTTTTGTCAATTGAATAAAAAAAATCTTAGTTAAAAAATTATAATATCTTAAACGATATAGTCCTGGATCACTTTCCATATAATCAATTCCCGAATATTTCTTGTTTTTTTTGTCGTCTTCTTTCCCTTTTCTGTAGTTCATTTTTCCAACTTGGAGGGTAGATTTCCTCACTACATATGTCCTCACGCATATTCAAATGTGGGGAAGTTATCTGTCCTATACTTGAGTTAAAGTGTTAACGTAGCGATACGAAAATCGCTCTAAGACATGATACCTCTTCTCTTTCAGTTTCAATATTTTCCGATAGACACGTTACAATAATTTGTGACATTTATATTTATGACAATTTCTATACAATTAATCGATTGCATAAAAATTAACGATACTTATTTCAAGTAAGTGGTTTAAACAAGTAGAGTTTAAAACATGTTGAGAAAAAATGTACACATTTTTAGGGAGGGCATTATTACCATTACTGACTATGTGACCCCGGGTGGGTTTAACCCTGCTTTAAAAAAAATTACGCTCTTCCATCCTTCGCTGCCTTCAGATCTGCTATTTTAGTGTGTTTTTTTTTGCGGTTTCCTCACCAAATACGTCCTCACGCATATACGAATTCGAGGAAACTCCAATGTATAAAGCCCCAGCCGCCATCTTTCCATCCTCACATTGTACACTTTTACGGTATATTATATTTAATTAAAAGACCCTTCAAACACTATGAAAAGGGGATTTCAAATTGAGCGTTTTTTTTTATTTTTGTGACATTTGAGAAGTGTAATGTATGACATTTATAAAAATGGAGTCGTCTACAACACAACGACGCGTTCAAATTGTTGAATTATTTTATGTATTAATGAAATCTCCGGAAACGGTGATATTAATTGGCCACCAAGATCATGTGATCCAAAGAGTGGACATCTGTGAAACTGCAAGAGGTGGACGTTTGGCGGATATTGTGTTTTGTGTTTAAATGTTATACATACATTATACTTCAATGACCAATAAAAAAAATGAAATCAAAGCAAATTGTGTGTTTTATTCAACAATTAAAAAAATTATAATTAAAAAAACCGCTCAATTTGAAAGACCCTTTACATCTTCTCCGCCGATCTCTGTCGTCTTGCGCTGCGAACGGTATGTTGCTGTTCCTGGGAGCCGTGGTGCTACCATCGGGAGGCTGTGGGGGGGGGGGGGTGATCGGGAGGACGCTGGAACATGACGATGCCCACCAGGGCCACTAACAAATCGATTCCCCCCTTTAGTTTTGTTCGCCTATAACATATCTGGCTGAATTCAACGATATATCGGGGGTAGAGGAGAAACCCATAAACAACATAAAGGGAAAACAACTACCCAAATACTTCCTTAAAATATACATAGATAAACACCACACACATACACACACGCAAATGACACAACAGTGAAAAAGACCTAACACGTCATTATTACTTTGAACATAGACCTTAGGCCTATCTTGCTCGCCAACATGGTGGGCACACTTGCACATTGCCATGTGACTGACAATAACTTTGGACTGACCAGACTTCAGCCTTCATTCCCTTAAAGTGTTGCAAAGATTTCTACCAACTAAAACCAAAATTTTACTCGTACAATCTCTGCTCTTTCCGATTCTGGACTATGCGGACGTATGTTACTTGGATGTTACAGAGGAACAGCTGGACAAATTACAGCGTCTTCAAAATGTGTGCCTAAGATTTATTTTCAACCTACGAAAGTACGATCATATAACTTCATACCAGAAGGCATTGAACTGGTTGAATGTTAGAAATAGACGCCAAATTCACATACTGTCTCTATTGTATAATATCCTTAACTGTCCCGCCGCACCCTCTTATCTCGCCGAAAATTTTCAGCGTCTTTCCAATCATGGATTAGCGCTACGCTCAAACAGAGATTGTTTATTGGCCTCTCCAGTTCACCGCTCTTCTTTTTTCACGTCGTCCTTTACTGTCCATGCAGTGAGACTCTGGAATCAGTTACAAACCAATATAAGACTCATTCCGTCCTTGGCATGCTTTAAGAAGCGACTGAAAAAACTCTTAATTTCTAGTCAGTAAAATAACGTGTTTCATTCCTGATTTTTCTTTTCCTTTCCTCTCCACCATCCCTTCCTTTCCTTTTGATTGATGATATCTCACTTTATATGAAAAATAGTGTTCGGGTGATTGTCCGTCTTTGTGGGGTTTGTGGGCATGTTCTCACGTATATGTTTATGGATTTCGTGGGGATGGATAGTCATTTGAATGATTTATGCGACCACGTAACTTGCTTAATTTACTTTTGTCTGGTTGGTTGGAAGAGATTGCCGCCTGGCAATAAGCCCGCCAGATTGTATTGCAATAAAAGTGTTAAATAAATAAATAAATAAATAAACGTGACTGAATAATAAACTAGTACGAGTAGTGCACTGATGTAACCATTCAAAATGAGAAGACATTTTTAGAATTTAACACAATAATTTAATAGACTTACAAGTGAAAATATTTAAGAATCAGTGATTTTTTCATATTAAATGAGTAACTCATACGTAAATAGTTAAATTAACACGAATAAACCTAATTATAAATTCGTGCCAAAATGTGTATATTTTGTGTATCATTTCAAATATTAAATACAAGATTATATTGAAAAAAATCTAAAAATCCTTGCAACAAACATGTTTATTTTTAATCAAACTGTATTTTTTTTCTAGCCCAATTCTTTCTGTTTCAAATTCTATTTTTTTGTTCTTTTTTTCTACATCGAAAATGTAAATTCTAACTTTGCAAAACTATTATATGGTTTGTTGAAAAAGCTTGCCACTGGGCAAAAACCCGTCGCTGTATAACAAAATATATTAAGAACTTTAACTACAATTCTCTGACAAGCATTTAAAAGCAGTCGCTCTTCTTTCATTGCACATTAGTTTTTCTCTTTAAGTAGAATTACCCCTTTTTTATTTATTTATAACAATTTACGGTATTTTATACACCGTTAAAAATATTTTCTTAAAATATTTTCAAACATGAATTTTAAGTGCGCATATACTCGTATACAAAATCAACGTCCTCAGTGAGATACAGGCAAAAGCCTAGTTTACTAGGGACACGACAAATGAAAGGCAACAAACGCAGATCCATTAAAATTGTGTGTCCAAATTATTTATTTTACACATGTTATTTTTTCGCAAATTATGTATACCATATTTCTTGTCATGCGTAAAATAAATAAATAAAAAACGAGTCACAAAAAGTATAAATATTAACATCAATCATACTCAAAAAGATATTAGAAAGAAGCACGTACCCACATACTTCCTACCCATAGTGAGTCAGGTCATGCAAACATGTGACAGGCCAGAGCTCAGAAGTCCCAAAGAAAAAAAGTTTTATGACAAAAATATATTCGTGTATTTCATCCACTCAATATACTCATACTTAAAAAACAAATAACTAAATTTCAATATATAGTTTTTGAGAGAGCAAAAAATTAACTAGTCACGCCATGGCGCCGAATTTATGGTTTAAACAAACAAAAACACTCCATGAAAGAACTTTTAATGTCACTAAAACTATCACCAAATTTATGCTTTAAACAAACAAAAACACTCCATGAAAGAACTTTTAATGTCACTAAAACTATCACCAAATTTATGGTTTAAACAAACAAAAACCCTCCATGAAAGAACTTTTAATGTCACTAAAACTATCACCAAATTTATGCTTTAAACAAACAAAAACACTCCATGAAAGAACTTTTAATGTCACTAAAACTATCACCAAATTTATGGTTTAAACAAACAAAAACACTCCATGAAAGAACTTTTAATGTCACTAAAACTATCACCAAATTTATGGTTTAAACAAACAAAAACACTCCATGAAAGAACTTTTAATGTCACTAAAACTATCACCAAATATGGCCAAGACTACAGCGTAGTCATCACTCAGTCGATGCAATATGTCCTGCAGAGTCTTACTTCTCGAAGAAATTTGGAATTCAATAATTTCAAATAAATGAGTCTATTATTCTATATATTTTTTGGAAAAGAAGTTTTTTACATGTCGAAATGTGTTTTTAACGTTTGTTAATTTAAAACACTCTTTTTCAAAATTTAATTAGAAATTTTCAGCATGAAACATACATTTTCTCTAACAAACGTTCATTTCAAGAATTCCAAGCAGTTTTTTTAGTTTTTTTTGTAAGATGACTGTTCCAAGACCATAAATTTGTATCTTCAAACGTCCGTGGACTACTAATAATGCAGCGAGCGTCCATTTCTTACACTGTTTTCATTAGAAATTCATCGCAAATGTCAATTATAATTAACGCCAAGTTGAAAGAAGTCCCTCTTGTAATTCATTAAATCAGAAATCCTCGACGGTAGCCGAGACCCTCCATCAAGTCCACCGGTTAGTCCTTCCCTCCACCGCTCGCCTCCTCGCTCCTTCGTCCTGGCTGTGGAAGAATTGCAATTAAACAAGGAAGACAATTTATTTCCTTTTAAAACTGAATACTAATGCTGGGACTCCGAGTAACAATGGACACTTGCTAGCACCTCTGGTGTTGCTAGGATTTTAAGAATGACTTCGAATGTTTATTTCATAAAAGACAATAAAGTGTGTTGATGCCTGCCTTGATGTATGGAAGTAAAGCTTGGACTTTTATTGTGCATTGAGAAGAATACGTGAGGTGACTATTTATGACAGAATACGGAATGTAGTATTTAGGGATGAATGTAAACTTAAAGCTGATGTTTTAAATAAAATGAAGAAGAGCACTCTGAGATGGTTTGAGCATGTAGAAATAATGAATGACTAACAAAACACATTATTCTTCTTCCCAGTGTCATGTCAGGTCCCCCCAACGTCGAATATCACTTGAGAGTAGACATATTTGTCCCCGGCAGCCTGAAAAAGATCTCCAACGCCTCTTATGCCAGACCAATCACGTATATTGCGGAGCCAAGAGATTTGCCTCCTGCCAGCACCTCTTCAAAATACATAAATATTAAAAATGTGAGTGAAAAGCAACCTGACTGGATCAAGTTAAATCATATTTTGAAAGAAAGAAGTATCAAAAGATGGAGAAATCGTAGGAATTGTGTGAGAAAGTGTATAGATATAGAAGAGGTGAAGAAGTACGAGTATAATGGCAAATAGAAAACTATGGATATCTATTATCTGCCTATCCCGCAAGGGGCACGGCGTATTGATTTGAATATACACATATGTATGAAATGGCAATGGGCAGGACACGTAGCCAGAATGTCAGACTCCCGATGGACATCTGAAATAATTCAATGGTACCCAAGAGGCCCAAAAGAAGACCGAAAGTATGTTGGATAGATGAAATCAGGACGCATGGCAGCATCACATGGCATCAACGAGCCAAAAACCGAACTATTTGGCGTCAACTCGAGGAGACCTTCATCCAGCAGTGGATCGACCCTGGTTGACAATTATGATGATGATAATGTATGTTGAACCATCATTGTATGTTTCGATTTTGTGCTTTTAGAGGCTAAATATTTTATTTCAAACGTTGAATATACAATAAATATTAATTGGTTTTGAATTTACTTAAGCTTCTTCGAAAAAAATATACAGTTCGCTAAAATATCTCATTTCATACAATATTATAAATCTGAATGCCTAGAAATAAAAACCTGTTTCGTGTAGATTCAAGCCCAGCTATATGCCACAGCGTGACATTTCAAAAGAAATAATAAAATTTGATGTATTTTTTATTGTAGGTATAAACATGGAGAAAAGTGCCATAAAATATTTTGTAACAAGTCTAGGTAACAATTCACTAAGCAATTTGGGTCACACACACAACGTGTTTCGCTTTGTTTTATGACATCGTCAAATGACAGAATATGTCTTTTTGGAACAATCTTGAGGCGCAAATTGAAATATCTTGTTTTTATGTGCAAATACTCATGGAACTTGGATCTTAATCAAAGTGAGAGTTGTACTTTTATTTAGTTTCCTTTCTTACTTTCATGTGTACTACGTACTACACACGTTCATAAGCTCCATTCTCATAAGTTTACAAGTTTATACTGTGTCAATGAAGAGTATACATTGAGGCATTTTCGCAAGTAGGTCTTAAATAAACTTAATTATTAAAAACTTACAAAAAATGCCATGTGCCTTTTTTGGGTAGGCTGACAAGACAGATCTACACAGTATTTATTTATTTATTTAACAATTTTATTGCAAATACAATCTGACGGGCGTATTGCCAGGCGGCAATCTCTTCTAACCAATCAGACAAAAGTAAATGAAGCAAGTTACGTGGTCGCATAAATCATTCAAATGACTATCCATCCCCACGAAATCCGTAAACATATACGTGAGCACATGCCCACGAACCCCACAAAGACGGACAATCACCCGAACATTATTTTTCATATAAAGTGAGATATCATCAATCAAAAGGAAAGGAAGGTATGGTGGAGAGGAAAGGAAAAGAAAAATCAGGAATGAAACACGTTGTTTTACTGACTAGAAGTTAAGAGGTTTTCAGTTGCTTCTTAAAGCATGCCACGGACGGAATGAGTCTTATATTGGTTTGTAACTGATTCCAGAGTCTCTGAACTGGAAAGGCCAATAAACATGCGTTGAAAAATAATGTATGGCAGGGTGGGAAATTAAGAAAGAATGCTTTTCTTACCAATATGCTTTAATAAACATATGCAGATGCGGGGAAGTATCCATTCTAAGGGCCGGAGCCACCATCTTCCTACCCACACTCTCATTTTTTTGTATTATTTTAATAAGACAAAAATAATGGGTTCGAATCCAGAGTTGATAGAGTGCCGTTAAGGAGAGTCTGCTCTCTAAACAACGCTTTGTAAATTATCCTTTTATCATTATCAATATAGTGTTTAAAATTGGTTCGGTCACGTAGAAGGAATGAATTATTCAATATTTCTTAAAATAATCTAGGTGAGTAGCAAAGAACGTACGAGAACTTTGGCATGACCATTGAATCAAATTTTGATATGTGGATGAGTGAAAATCATTACAATAGGAGAGTATCCATGCCGAAACGTATGAATGTGTAGGAACTACTGTCGTCGCTGAATATTGTCATCACACACGGTCAATGACCGACGAAACGACCTTTGGATATGTCCAAAGGTCGCATACCAAAACATTGATATTGTTTACCCCCAAATACTATTTTCGATACATTCCACACTAGAAAGAGAACGCATCACGCTGTCTCGCCGTTTTCGCAAACAAATCGTCTACCCACAACACTAATTGCGATGTTTGCAATATTTCAATCGACCATCTCTGCACGCACAGAAGCGAGATAAAAATATATTGCGGGTGCACTCCCGCGCCCGTTCTGAAATGTATAAATACTTACTTACCGATAAATAAAGCATCATTAATCACTATTTATTATTCATCGATTCATTCACTCTCTGCTTCCGCATTGCTAATTGACGTATTTTATTTAAATACCAAACAATCAAAATCATCATCGCGTCCTTCAAGGACATACGTTAAAAATATAACCGAAGTAAGAAATATGTATGGCATGTTAAAATGAAGTGGAAATCTGTTCCCCCTGTCGATCAAAATAGGGAAATGGTGTGATGGTGAGCATGATGCTGGAATTGCATTGAACCCCTGCTAATATTAAAACGTTTCTGCAATGTTAAATAAGTAAATAAATTAGCAAACAAATAAAATATCTATTAAAATTATATGTGAATGATTCACAGAAGTCGAAAAATCCGGAAATCAAATTATCACAAAAGCCTCCCATACAATTTAAGTTATTGTAATTAGATGTGTAACGTACTCGAATCATTTCATGGTCATTTATGTACGTGTTCAGTCGTGCCGTTATTTATTTTAAAGAAAACCTCAACCGTTTATCTTTCTATAACTGATTTATTTAAAAAAAAACATTGAATTGCAAGTTTGTTTCATTATTATTTTTTTCAAAGGTTTCGGTCACTTTTTCAAGATTGGTTTAAGTGTCTGCTATATGGGACATCTATGAAATTTTTCTCCAACGATTATCTCCCGATCGTCAACGAATAAAGTCGTGGGCACTGAACCTGGAAATATCACGCATGACCGAAGCTTGAGAATCTATTGAGACGTCTTCTTAAGATTATCTGGACAGATCATGTTGCAAATATGGAGGTGCTTGTGCTTACCCGTGTGTAAGCTTGTATACATACGAGAATAACTGTCGAAAGTGGATTGAATCGAAATATTTCGTATAAAATATTAAATTTCATTATTCAAGATGCGTGCCCTAAGAACATTTTATAGTGACAATAATAAAACGTCTATGTATCATTATATCTTTTCGTTGAATCAGTATATAATATATTTATTCTTTTTTGTTTCAGGTGAGCTATTTTTTACATATTCTCGTATGCTGGACATTACATTAGTAAGGTAAATTGATATTTTTTTAATTTTTGCAAAGTTATTCTCCGTCTTATAACGTAGGGTACAAAATAAACGTAGCACTTGACACAACTGCGCTACATCAAAAGTACGAACTCTATAGGGGAAGGATAAAAGTAAGATTGATACTGTGGAGATGCGTGCACTAAGAAAATAATGCAATGCTGGACGATGTATAACTCTTACTCTAGGCAACTAGAAACTGCTGAAATGCGCATGCTAAAATTGTCAGCTGGTGTGTCCCTAAGAGACAAAATAAAAAGCTCACGCATTCGTGGAAGCCTAGGTGTTACAGACATCAACAGCAAGATGGAGGAGAGGCGATTGAGATGGTATGGGCACGTTGAACGCAGAGCACCCGATCACACTGTGAACCAGGCAATCTTCATGGATCTTCCTCGAATAACAACCAGAGGAAGACCAAATAATTCGTGGGTGGTGCAAAAAGATCACCTGATACAGAGGCACGGCCTGGGGGACGTAGTCCGGGACAGAAGAGCATACAACCTGAGGACGAGGAGAGCTGACCCCAACAGTATTCGCAGACAGTGAGTTGGGATGGAGCCAGGGAGAAGAGAAGATATGTCAATGTTAGTAAACCCTTCATAAAAATCAGAATTCCTCAAACACAAGTCGGGCTCTGGAAAAAAGTTGTCTTGATTTTGGCCGGTTTGTTAAGTATTAATTGCTGTGTTTTGACCGGTTTATAAAGCATTAATTGCAGTGTTTTTTTCTCATATATACTCGTGCGTAATTATTTAAAGTAAGGCGTGCAGTAAGAATATTTTTTAAGTTAAGAAAGTTAACATATTCAGTTCTGGCATAACCAATTTTAGAAACGTCAAACCCCAACTGATTTTTACACATTTATTCGACGCTCGCGTATTTCTCTCGATCACATCTCATCATACGCAAACAATATACGATTTTGTTTAGTTAATAATAGTCATTAGCCTAACAATGTATCATTACAGCAACATTGTCACAAGTTTGCCAGCATTAATCTCTTGTCTTAGACTCCAATTAGCGATCTATTATGGGCCTACTAGGCTCATCCCGCCGTATTTACCCGATTAGCATTTGGAAGATCCTTTGTATTTCGACGTCGTTCATCAACACTAGAATTAATATCAAAAATCTTTGCTTCAAATCTTAAATAGAACTCACTGGTTCCAATATTTATTATTATTTCCATTAATTTATTAAGAATTCCATCATATAAAGAGGATAATTTATGCCAATAACAATTTAAAGGGAAGGAGGCAGTGTGCGATTATGTAAAGGACTACTGTGGTACTAAATATTTAAGGTTTTTTGGACAATAAATTGAGATATGTAACGAACTATAAGTTAATGAATAATTAAGGGTGAATTCAGTTAATGAATAATTAAGGGTGAGTAGGTGGGACATATTGAATGAACGGAGGGCATTTATAGATGGGGTAAAGGTTTGTAGGAATACCTACCTAAATAAATAAATAAATAAATAATTGTCAAAATGAATAAGTGAATTGTTAAACACAATTAAATTAAAATAATTATTGTCAGATAGTAAACATACAGGGGCAATGACCGATGAAGAATTCAATGATTGTCACACACTATGAACAACAACAATATTTACTATTTACAACGTCTGCGAATTGGCTAGCCATCTCCAAATATAAATAATTAACCTACCGCCAGTTCATGCGCTAGAGCAAGGCAGATATGTATCGCGAATGTATTCACTCATTGGTATAAATTACTCGGACGCCGAGAAATAAACATATTATTATTGTCATTCATTCAACTGTCAAGACTTGTTATTTATTTTACCCGCTGTCCACTTATCGTTTTATATCCGCATTCCTGAGTCTATATTCATTGAATACAAATCAAGATCATCATGACTTATAGAGATAAGCAATCCGCTATATTGATGACTCTGAACGAGAAGTAACGCAGATCGACTAAAACGAAGATAGCGATGTCGATATCAAAATCATCAGCACGTTCTAATAGGACACACGCTACATTGATAACGACCATCGTTACAGGTTTATAGAGGGGGTAAAGGACACTAAACGACTAGAGGACATGGTCCAGGGTCTATTCACTTATTTCACGCGTGCATATAGGGCTTTCTTTTATACAGATTTTATAAAGGTGGCTTCCTATTAGACATTGGCTTATTCTTATCGTGCATATTTTTTGTGGAACTAAGGTTTGTTGGGTATTTTAACCTGGATATTCATGTGGACAGCGCCCTTCTTGCTACCAGACAGTTCCTAAGTCTTGTTTAACCAAATGCTTTTGCATTTTTTTGCCAGAGGGTCAGCGATTTAATCCTCGTGTATATCCTGACAAACGGGAATACATGCAAATGTAACTTTTTTGTATCTATTCTGAGGATAAGAAGAGAAGTTCTAATTTCACATTAAATAGAGTCATCGGCTAAATTCGATAAGTAAGATGATAGAGAAGTAAGAAGATAGAGAATTGGATGAGAGAAAAAATCAAATGCTTCCTTTTAAGCGAAACATTCGTATGTATAGTGTGAACACTCAATTGGCAGCTGGAGAATAATTTTTGTATCGCAGGAGGGTATAAATATCGATGCCCCACAAGTGCCGTCTTAACTAGTTTGAAGCCTTCTGTATAAATGTGTACATGGTAAAGCCATTTCAGGAAAACTGTCGAAGTGAATTCACTGTTGGTGATTTGAGGGCTAAGGATGGAGTTCTTAGTATAGTCAAATGTTCACTAACGTGAGGGATTAAAATAGTAGCTTTGAAAAGGATTTTATAACATGCTCGTGAAATATTTTGAAATTTGTTAGAAATAAGTGAATAGCTAATACAGATGGCGAGAATAGATTTTTTAGACCAGAAACGATGGGATTGCTGAAGACAAGTTTGTAATATTAATTTAGGAATAAGAGAATGTGTGATTAGATTAAATGATTCAGAAGTAAACTTCTAAGATAAGTTTTCTAAAGAAATGTAAGAAATAAGATAAATCGTACGAACTATATGAGAGGTGTGCCGATATGGAAGAGGCGAAATACTCATATGTATGTAGAGATATGAATGTATTTCGCTATGTCCTCTCTGCCTACCCAAGTGGGAAACGACGCAGTGGTATGTATGTATAATAAAATTTTGAAAAAATCTTTGAGGATTATTTCAATGACCAACAGACAAAGTTTCCTGAATTATACATAGAGAAAGATGTGCTCTAAAGTGTTTTTAAGACAAGAAACAATGAACGAAATTGGCAAATTAAATTTTTTAGTCAACCATCATCGGGCGAAGGAAGATACGATGGGAAACAGGATCGGAGAAAACAAATTTTGCCAACTGCCCTCTTCCACTTTTTCCTCTTCGCCGATAATAATTGTGGTTTTATTCCCTTACTTTAAATGCATTCCTCGTCCTTCGATATTTTATTTCTGAACTGAATTATTCATCTACCCTCGCGAAGTACCCTCGAGGAGAGACTTAAGAGTTTACTTTTTCATTTTTCAGATTTTCGAATGAGGGGGGAAAGTATTTATATACGAGTATAATATTATCCTTTTGTGTGTTTCACGAAACTTTTAACGAATGAAATTTATGCCTCAGTAGTAAAACATTCGATTTGTAAATTAAACCAATTAGTTTTGAAAAATCATTACCAAAAATATTTAATATTTGTTTATTCCCTAAAGTTCTTAACTGTGTATTTTAGGTATTAAGCGTTCGCGAGGTAATACAATTTTAAATTCAATCAATTTGGTTTGAAGTACCTCATATACTATATATTTAAAATAGTTTTTAACTACTTAAATTAACTTTTATACTTTAAATTTTGTATTTAGTCAGACCTCAAACGTTCTCAACTTAAAAGTGAAGTAATTAAACCACGTGACTCTCTTGGTTAAGGAAGCTACGACAATTGTCTTTGAACCTCAACTAAAAATCTTCAGTTAAAAATAGTAACGATTTAATATTTAGTATTAAGGTCAGACTATGAATTCGGATTTAGACTCAGAATTTAAAAATATAGACCTGAAGGAGTTATGAATTGAATTTTTACTGACAAATAAAATATATTTTTGTTGCTATTGGGTGAAATATTATAAATTCCAATTGTTTAATATTTATAAGCGAAACAAATGTAAATTTGGTTAGTACGCTAGCTTCGCACCAGAGCATTCCTTGTTCGATTTGTGGCGGTTCCTATTCTCGTTGTTGTCTGAGGACTTTTTTACCCAAGTTTTCTGGTATAACAGCTGTTACGAAATAACTAACGCAAGCTCCTAGATTTGTTATTTTATTTGTGTCATTTTGGAAAATTCGCAATATTATCGTAGCGTGTTTATTTATATAATAGTATTATATTTACAAACTTTTGGCATTACCCCAAAACTAATTTGACTGTAACCTATTAATAATTTGATAGTAATCCATCGATAATGTGACAGAAACCCTTCGATAATGTGGCAGTAACCTGAGTAACCCATCAGTATTTTGACAGTAACCTACCGATATTTCAACAGTACTCCATCGATAATATGATAGTAACCTATTGATAATTTAACAGTAACCCATCGATAATGTGACAGTAGCTCGTCGATAATTTAACAGTAACCCATCGATAATTTGACAGAAATGTGGCAATAATCGATAGTTTAACAGTAACCCATCGCGATGCACGGGACGTCGGTTGCATATGCGATCAAACGGATGAACAGATTCAAGACTTTCTCACCGAGATACTTCTCCAAACACACAGAAAAGAAGTTAGAAACAGTGCCGAGACATATTTTGCATAATCACCAATTTCTAGGTTCAAATCCAGGCACATGTTAATCAAGACCACTAAGCCTCTGGAACAATCGCCTGATGTTGCAAGGGTGGTTGAGATTAAATGGTATGTTTGGTTTTCTATCTAAATCAGTGCTACTCAAACTTTTTCGCATGGTTAGCTAGTGTATACGTATTGTATTTCAGTGTCACCTAGAGAGTGGCTTATTTTTTTAAGATGGGGAAGGATATTAATAGTATAATAATATAGTTAATCGAACAGCTACCACAAATTTTTTTTTAACGATTATTCATCTTTATGAAATTCATAAATATATACATAATAAAAGTTAAAGTTAGATATCATCAATCAAAGGAAAAGGAAGTAATGGTGGAGATGAAAGGAAAATCAGGAATGGAAAGTTTTTTCAGTCGCTTTTTAAAGCATGCCAAGGACGGAGCGAGTCTAACATTGGTTTGTAACGGATTCCAGAGTCTCACTGCATGAACAATATGACAGGATGACGTAAAAAAAGAAGATCGGTGAACAGAGAAGACCAATAAACAATCTCTGTTTGAGCGAAGCGCTTTTTCATGATCGGAAAGACGCTGAAAATTTTCGGCGAGATGACGGGGTGGTGGGACAGTTAAAAATAGTATGCAGTTGGACCAGTATGTGAATTAGGCGTATTTTTCTCACGTTCAACCAGTTCAGCGCCTTCTAGTATGAAGTGATATAATCGTACTTTCTCAGATTAAAAATACATCTTTGAAAAAACATTTTGTCTAGCTGTTCCTCCATAATATCTAAATAACAGACGTCTACGTAGTCCAAAATTGAAAAGAGCAGATATTGCACGAATAAAATTTTGATTTTAGTAGACTGGAATATTTCTAAAAATTCAAGGGAAAGAAGGCTGAAGAAGATCTTTCGGCTTACCTCATTAATTTAATCTCGCCATAAGAGTGTTATCTATTTGCATTCCTAGGTTTTTAATGGTTTCATTTAATGGTATGATAGAGCCATCGAGTAATATTGGAGGGAACTATATTTTAAAAATTCTACTGACCTTGATAATGTTTTTATTTTTACCTATATATGATATATTAAACCTTACCATTTTAGAAACGAACATGTTACCAAAAATAAAAATTGATTTAGAACCCATCCCGAAATTCCCGACATTACTTTATATCCCCCACGACGACGTAAAATATGACGTGAGCCCTCCAACCCTCAGTTAACGGTGGGGCTCAATCCACCTCCACTCTCACCTGCTGCTTCCCTGAACGTATGCACGAGCACGTACAGGGGCGCCCTCCAGAGCCCGCCTGGAGTCGGGTATTTTCCAGACAATTTGTCTCCTAGCTTACTTGAACTGAGGAAGAGAGCCGCACTCACGTAAATACATTTATGACAGTCAGAAGGCTCGCTCTGATTGATTTGATTTTTATTACGAGATTACTTTCGAGCAATTACCCAAAAATATGCTTTATTTTCAGAGCTGTTTCCCACTAGTTTGAAATATTTGAAAGATTTTCACAGCTGTTTCCCACTAGTATGAAATATTTGATAGATTTTCAAAACTGTTTCCCACTAGTTTGAAATAGTTTGAGTATTCTCGATGGAAGTGACCTAATGCATGTGAAATACATATATATCATCATGCTATTTCCCTGTCGAGGTAGGAAGAGGACAGAGCGCCAGACTTTCCTATTATCACACATCCTTAGCCTCTTCCTTGCCCATACAACTTACTCGTATTTACGATTTCTATGACTTCCTACATTTCTTTCTTTCAAAATATTATTCACTTTATTCAACCATACTTTCCTTAATATTCCTCTCACATGCCTTCCACTCACATTTGCTCTTTAAATTTGTTTTGTTAGTCCTTATTGATTCATTTCACATGCCCAATCCATCTCAGCGTTATCTTGTTCATCTTACTCAAGAGTTCCCAAAGTGTCCGATATCGACCACCTGGGGTCGATTTGATTTTTCTAGAGGTCGATGGTTTCAATAAAAAAAATTGGGGGTCGACGACAGCAAAAAAGACCCCTTTATTTTATAGCTATTTGTTTGTTACTTCAAAATATCTATGATTTCAATAGGCACCTAATTAAGAATATTTGTCAATTATTACAATTACTAAGTACTTATTTTGAATTTACATATTTATTTCATAAATGTCAAAAATTAAAAAAAAAACTCCTCTCGTATTTTTTGCTTTAATTTTCGTCAGCTCAGATTTTAATATTAAATGTTGCACAAGATAATGCAATGCATAATCCGTAGTCCTTTTATCTTTTTCAATCCTTAATTACAAGCGATTAAAATGAAAAGTTTGATATCTAGTGAAATATTTAATATCGAGTACTGTACAAACTTATTAATTTGAGTAAGTAAAGTAAATGACTAGGGGGTCGACGGTTTTAAAAGTTTTTGGTAAAGGGGTCTGCGGCCGAAAAAAGTTTCGGAACTCTTGATCTAACTCAACACATCCGTATTAAGTTCACGTTCATCCCTTATCACTTAATTCCGTAATTTGTCATACATTGTCACCCCATGTATTCTTCTCAATGCTCGTATTTTCCTATCTTTACACTCAACGTATATACACATGTGTATATATTTTGTAAATTGTTCAATCGGTCTGTGATAGTGGGTTCGAATTGCGAGGAGAGTTTCTAAAGCTTTCTAAAGAGCGGTATTGTATCATTCTATTATTTGTATTGTATATTATTATTCTTGAACTTTTCCAATCATGTTTTAAATAGCGCGCACATGACTGACTACATTGAAATTTAAAAAAATAAGTTAACGTCAAACATTAAAAATTTACTGTAACTATTGAAACAGATATGCCCTTAATCATTTCTGGTAAATGCATTAAAAATTGATCGGGTACCAAAATAGTTAATAAATTATACAGTTAATAGTATAAGGTATTTTTTAATATTTTTTCTACCCCAATCCTTAAACATCTAAAACACTTTATGATCATTATACCGATTCGTCTACAAAACTTTTTTTCTACAGTATCACGTACAAAGAAGACGATAACAAGATTTTTATAGGAGAAAAAAACCCTTAATTATGCACGTGGAACATTTTTAAGTCACGTAATAAATTTATGATTTCAAACTTAATTGTTCCTTTTTCTCTACCCTGTGTTTTCTCTCCTCGCATTCAAGGAGACTTATGCATTATTTCATGAACATAACTTCTATTCACCATCATTTTTCCTCTTAAGCCTTGGAAAAGACTGAAAAAACTCTTAATTTCAAGTCAGTAATATAACGTAACATATTTCGTTCCTATTTTTTTCCTCCACCATCCCTTCATTTTCCTTGGATCGATGATATCTCATTTTTACTTAAACTATGTGTATTTTTTAGATGTGAATAATCATTTAAATATTTTTTTGATAACGTGTGACTTTCTTAATTTACTTTTAACTAGTTGATTGATACCGTGTAACTTTCTTAATTTATTTTTAACAAGTTGATTGGTTACAACCGCCTGACAAAAGCCCACCAGATTATTTTACAATGAAGTGTTGAGTAAATAAATTTAAAAGGTTCTGACTGCCTCTAACGATTTTCTCTATTCTCTCATCTCTTGAAATAAGGTTACATTTATAGCTATAATAATTAAAGGCCAATTTTATAGCACAAATAAGAGAGCAGACTCTCCTGTAGAGCGCTCTTACTTGGGATTTGAACCCACTATTATTGAGATATTAAAAATATCACAATATTCTTCTTCTTCCTGGCACTGTCCCAACTCATTGCTTAAGTAGGCTGTTGGGGTCGGACCTTCTCGTTCTCAGGCTGTATGTTCTTCGGTTCTGGGTGTCGCTTTCATCTAGGCTGTTTCTCTGCAGGATTTTGGAGCATTGGTTGTCCAGGAGTTCTTTGGTCTTCCTCTGGACAAATGTCGAGGAAGATCCACAGACATTGCCTGATTTACCGTATGGTCTGGTAGTCTCCGTCTTATTTGCCCGTACCATCTCAGCTGTCTCTCTTCCAGCTTACTGTTTATGTCAGTGACCCCCAGGCGACCACGAATGCGTGAGCTCTTAATTCTAAATTAAAAATATCACACAATAAAAATGTACAATTTGAGTGTAAGGATAGGAAATTAGACGAGGCGGTTCTAGATATCAATATCAGAAGATTTATTCAATAGGATTATTCCGTGTGCAAGTGGTGATTATCTTTAGCTCGGTTCCTAAATACGGCACCGAAAACAATCTTAAATCACGATTGCGTAAATAATTATCCGGTACACTTAACAAAAGTTGATCAATCAACAAAAGGTTTACTATTTTTCTCGTTAGCGATTTGTATATGTGAATATAGGTGCGTATGAGTAATATCCTAGGAGTTATATCCTAGGATTATTATCCTAGGAATAATATCCTAGGAATAATATCCTAGGACTAATATCCTACCATATACATTAATAAAATGTGGGATAGAGCCATAGGTCAAATCCATGCTCTTTGCATGAAGGTGTCGGTGAAATCCTTTTTCGACTCACTCAACTATCAGGGAACTCTGAATTACTCTTGTGTTCTAAATTATTGAGCCGCTCTCTAATCTACTGCAAACGAGTTAATTATAAAGAGATCTCATAACAGTGCCACCATCAAATATCCTGGGCACTCTTATTACAAAGTTAGCAATAGTTATTGTAAATTTAAGGGAAAATTATTGTAAAACCATTTAAGTGAGTTCGATGTTTTAGTGATTTCTTAAAAGTTTAATACGAAATTGAGTGAAATAATCTTGTAAACGCCTTTTCGAGGAATTTTAATGTATTATATACTTAGCGATATAGATATTGTAAATTCAGTCGAAATTGCGAGGAATGCTCTTTTTTCTATTTTGTTCCTTTTTTAGTTGGTATCCTTTAATGTTTATTATAAAAAAATGACAATTTATATAACGATGTTCAGAGGGAACTTAACAAATTAAAAATATTACAAAATATATATATAAAATAAATATGAAGATAGGAAGGAAGTGGCTGCGGTCATTGCATTGGTTATTCCTCCATATCTGCAGATATTCAGGAAAACAAATTTCGTAAGAAAATCGCAGAAAACTAACCAAGGGAAAACGAAGATAAGTTAAAAATTAACAAAAATAATTAAAAATTATTTGAAAGCTTATTTATAAATTTTTCATAAAACTGTATTAAAGCGTGGCAACATGTATATTATTTTGGTTGTAGTACGTATTTCATGAAGAAACTGTATTTGTTTATATTGTTATATTTTTTGTGTCGATTTTATGATAAAAACAAATTGTTTCTTTGAAGAAAAAAAAAATTTGCCCAGAAGTGACTTGAATTTCTACGAAATATTTTTTTTCTATTAATTTTTATATTAGACGAAATGTTATTTTAACCTGTTCACCGCGTTAAAAATCAAATTCCACGAACCCTGTGCGCGGCACAATTTCAGCGTTTTTTAATTTCTAAGTTTAAACACATATTTTGTTTAGAACCACTGATATTTGATTACAACACCAAGTAAACATGACACTTAAGTAATTTTCTGATAATAAATAATAGTCATTACTCTTAAGGAGACTCATTAAATAAAGGAGATAATCTTAACATTACGTAAAATAAACAAAGGAATGCTACGATCAAATCAATGCTTCATGACACTCACCCAATCAAATGCATATAGCACTAGTAATGTTTATTTACGTAAGAGAGACTTAGTAATGTTTATTTACGTAAGAGAGACTCATCGCAGGACTCGATCCGCACGACAGGTCGTTAATGCTGGAAATATTGAGAAACCAAAAAAATTCGGCGCTCTGTTTATTCAACAATATCTCATAAACTAATATATTATTTGACAAGGTTTTCAGAGATGTCGCTAGAATAAAGATTATTTTAAATTTTAGTTCAATTTTTATTCCAGTTTTGTGTCATTTTTTTTAAGTATTTGTGATTTGAAACTTGGATTGTCGTCAGATCACAGGCGTTTTTGCTCCCCGCGGGGAACACGTTAATAAAATAAAAAAACTCTTTTATGTATTCAATAAAAGTTATTTTGTAGAACATTTACAGACACAGGTACATATTATTAACACCTTCAACGCCTATTTTCAGTAACAGGTTAAGATTTCCTCTTCAGATTAGCTTGGAGTTTTGTAACATCCCCAACCTTTCCCATCTAATCTCGCAGTGTGTCTGGCAGATTTACTCCCAAACTAATCAAAGAGGTGACTACATGGAGATAACCAGGCTTTAAATCGACCACCCTGAAAGGGAAGTACACGGCGGAGATTAATGGAATCACATCAAACCAGATTTTCAGAGGGAACTGAAAAATTCAGGGCAAACAGAATTGGTTTCGATAATAGAAAACGCTCAAATGTCGGAATGATAAAATTGGGAAAGTCAACTTGATATTTGTTAAAGGGAACAATGAACCGGGAAAATGGGAAATTTTGTGTTCCGTCAATTATTTTACGAAATATAAAATTGAGAAAGAAATATATATACGGTCAAAAACATATCTTTATTTTTATATAATTCTATTCTACACGAATTTAATTTGTCACTATGAAAATTTATTCCAATAAGTTTTGTAACATTGTATCTTCCGCTGTACATAGTGAATCCTGGCGGACTAATTACTCTAGGGGAATATCTTCCAGCCAATCAAAAAATTGTTATATGTGAAAATGCAGACTGAAATAATCTTATGTTTAAAAAATAATGCACATGAACATTATTGTTTGTTTGATTTATTTGATGTGATTGAAGGATTATTTAAAAAAATGACAGAGAAATATTATAGGTAGTTTTAATGTTTCACCCTTCAAAATTAGTGTTTAGTGTTTCATCCTTTAAAATTAGTGTTTAGTGTTTCATCCTTCAAAAATATTATTTTGCTTCCATGGTGCTTTTTATTTATACGATACTGTGTTTTCCCACTGTGTTACAACTCAAATTAATGAAATAACGACCTCGGTAGCCAAGTTGGCAAGACGCTTGTCTTCCGGCTCAGACCTATTTTGTTTTTTTTAAGTATTTCAATCTGGTTTTCACTGTTCACAAAATGATTGAAAAATTTGTATTTTCGAGAAGCGAGATTCGTTTTTCAGTAATCAAAAATGTTTGTTACAACATTTTTAGTCAAAATATAATACGAAGATCCTAAAATTGGCCAAGAAACCTTTTTCTCCAAGATGTAGAAATAAAGGCCTCTCCAACAATATTGAGCAGTCATTTGGAAACCAGCTGGGCATATGGCGCCTGGTGTATGTAAGACGTCTCAGCAACACGCTGCGTGACCTCTGTTGTGGCCAAGACATTGATTGTAATTTTGTGGCGTTCGCCGTCGTAAATAATACAAGCCTCGGGTGGTCCTGTCGATCCTGCGCCATACCCAAATAACGACTCAAAGCCTTTATAACATCTTTCTGCTTGGCTGGAAGAGGTTACCACATAGAATTAGTCCGCCAGATTGTTATCTATACAACACAACTGGAGTACAATACAATGGAGAGCGAAGAAGAGGTAAACCAAAAAAAATATTATTTTTGATATTTAGAGAAATGTTATCTGGGAGAATGGAAGATTTACGAGTATGAGAAACAGTACATACGAGATGATATTCTCGAATTACGAGATTTATGGAAGTTAAAGTGACAAAAGCTATCAACTTTAATAGAAAGGCGTGGAGATCTATTTTCTCTCCTTTCCTCAAAGTGACAAGGTGTGATAGGGTGGATATACGCACCACCCCCATTGATCATCTATTTCACGCCTTTAATTTAAAACAGCATCGCTTTCATTACAGATATATTAAACATTCTCACATCATACCATTTGGGGGTGAGATTGAGTATAAATTGAATTAGGAGATAATGGTCCCAGGTTTCAATGATAGGCTTTCATTTCCTCGCCGGAAGTGGCGTGTCTCTTCCCCACCACTTGCCGCTACTGAAATCGGAAATACTCAAGCTGAAATTAAACCCGTTTTTCCTGAAACAATCTGCTGGAACTCGATGCTTTTCAAGTAGGGTTTTTTTATTCACTGTCAGTGATTGGTAGTGGGCAATTTGTTTACATTGCTTTCAAAGTTTTCTTTCTGGATAGTAGATTGAAATTTTAATCGAAAATAGAAAACGTGTATTTAGATATTTTTATCGCGTTTTATTTTTAGTTTGAAACTGAATAAAATTTTGATCCCTCTTTACTCGTATGTGTATAGAATTTCTTTTAAAATCGAGATTTTTTTATTGAGAAAACATTTTTAACAGCTGATTTCTTATTTTGACTCGTCAAGTCTGAGGATGGTGATGTACACAGTCCTCCACGTATCTCATTCTCTTTAATCTATTTCTTTGCTTTATGTGAAGCCTCCTGGATAGCACACCCTGGTGTTTTAGTCATAGAACTTATATGTTATTCGTATTTCTTATACTATACTAGGCATAGTCAAATGGCATTCAATTCCTGTTTTTCAATAAAAATACAATCAAACGAAGAGAATGTCACATGGCAATAAACCACCCGGTTTGCAGTATATGCAACGAAAGTACGAGTATGTTACAATACAAAAAACAGATGCGTGAGACTCTCGCGCCGTAGAAGTGAAACTTCTTAGCTCCTGGGAAAAGTTGATTTTATGCATTGCTTTTTTCCATTTGTTAACGATTTTTTTTTTTAGGATTAGGAAATGGTTATCTTAATTAATTAACATAAATAAATAAATTAATTATTCATTAATTAATTAAAAACTATTATTAATAATTATATTCATTAAAAATTATTACTTTATAATTATTAATTAATAATTATGATTATTGATAAACAATTACATAATTCATTATTTTAATTATTGATAGTTAATTAATTATTATTTATATTTTAATAATTAAATTATATTTATTAATTATTATCAATTAATTAATTTCATTTAATATTATTTAATTAAATATAAATAATTATTATTATAATATAATATTTAATTTTATATTTAATAAATTTATTTATTTATCGTTCATTTATCAAATTATTAAATTATTTATTTAAATTAATAATAATTATAAATTTATGTTTAATATTTATTATTTATTAAATTTATTTATTTTTATTAATATAAATAAATATTAAAGATCATTTGAAATATTACCATTAAAGTCGGAGAAGGGGAAGCGTTTCACTTTTCGTGACGTTCAGGCCAATTTGCCCTGTAGAAGTTTCACTTCAATAATGATATAGTATATAAACTCTATAATTAAAAAAAAGTTATGGAATAATACAATAATTATGTTTTAAGTTAATTAGGGATGAATGTGAACTTAAGGCACGTATGGTGAACAAAATGTAAAAAAACACTTTGATATAGTTTGGGCTCGACGAACGAATCAATGCAAGTAACAAAATTAATATGAAGTGCAAATGTGGATGAGAGGTATAGTAGAGAAAGACTAAAAGTATGGTTGGATTAAAAGAATCATATATCAACAGAAGGAAAGTAAGAAAGTAAAGGAAATTTTAGAAACTGCATAGATGCGGAAGAGGTTAAATACGTGTGTTAAGATAAGAAAGGCTGGCGTTCTGTCCTCGCTGCCTAACCTAGCAGAGAAATTACATAATGGTATGTATACGTAACATACGAGTATGTATGTTAAATAATTAGAATAAGAAAATAATACATGCATATAATTATATATATACAACAAACCTTCCTAAGGTGATATTATAATATTTAGTAACGGCACGCTCATGAAAGTTGTATTGTATTGCATTACAATTAAATTATATTAAGTACAACTTGGTGGGCGTATTGCCATATGGTAAACTCTTCCAACTAATCAGAAATTTATAAAACAGTTTCGAGGTACACAACCATACGGAAACCCTTCTAAAAAAAATTTAGTACCTGCGGGGACCGAACCCCCAACCTCCGAGTGGGAACACAGGTTTTTTTTACCAAAAAGGCTACAGAGGTCGTAGAAAAGTTGGCTTTTCAGTTGTCAGTTTTGTGACAACCTTTAAGCCAGATGTGTTACTATCACAGATCGGAAGATCTATAAAGGTTTCTTTGTAGATCGTCTTTCTTCCGTTTTTTTAAACACATGCGGAAGTGCTTAATCTAACGGACGCAGCCACTATCTTCCTATCCTTATACTTAACTGTTTATTATTTATTGTATTATATTATTTTTAATCTGTCACTAGTGGTGGGTTTGAGTTTTGAGTTGGAGCACCCTTTAGAAGAGTTAGCTTTCTAAACGGCGCTGTATAAATTGATATTTATTATTAATGTGATTTTTATTTATTGTCTCTTAAATCAATAGTGTCATATGTAAAATTAAAATAAATTGAATGTATTCAAGATTTTTATTTATTGTCTCTGAAATCAATAGTGTCATATGTAAAATTAAAATAAATTGAATGTTTTCAAGAATTTCCCACTAATTTTAAATGTTTTATTGACTTATTGCCATGTTAACTTAACTTAACTTAAATTAAATTAGGACTGACGTTTCAAAGGCGTTGCACACCGTTTGTCGGTCGGGCGATGTCAAAAAGATCCCTGAATATTTTTTGGGATCGTCAAAGGCGAAGTTTTGGCTAAGCGTTGGTATCACAAAATCATCCATCATTTAAACTAACTCAATCCAACAGCAAATTCGAAAAGCTTTTTAAACTAGTTTACAATTAACATGCATACCACTACGCCATTTCCATGTTAGGGTAAGCAGAGGAGAGAGTGCCAGACTTTCCTATCTCGAGGCACACTATTACACCTTCTCATCCAATTCCTACGATTTTCTAACTGAACCTTTCTTTCTTACAGAATATAATTCACTTGATCCAAACATAATATCCTTGGTCTTGTCCGCCGACACGCCTTCCTCTCATATTTACACTGTATATATATTTCTTTAGTCTCTTTATTAATTTATTCCACATGGCCAAACCATCTCAGCGTGCTCTTCTTTATCTTACTCAACGCATCAGACTTAATTTCACATTCATCCTTTTATCACTTTATTCGTATCATGTCATATATTCTTAATGCACGTATTTTTACAGCATTTATTCGACGCCTCAGTCTTTTTCCACGTCCACGTTTTACTCCAATACATTGAAATGTGCACCAAAATACTATTGCGGACTAACATCTTAGCAGCATTTTGATATCACCGATTCAATTATGTATGTTTTCTGTGCCATGTTGACTTTATTTCTTTTCGCTAAACGCCGTTCTATATCTCACAATTCTTCCATCATCGGTGAAAATACTACCCAAATAGCAGAACTCCTCGATTCCTTGAAGAATTCTGCTGTTTAATGTTGTTTAATGTAATAGTGTTGTACAAAACGTTAATACATTGTTTTCAAATCTTAAGTTGAACCCTTCATTGTGTTTCTTAATTCCATAGCTTATGTGACGATTGAGTTTCAAGAGCAATGAAATTAACTACTGACACTCCAGGTTTTACGAGTGTATCCCTTAAGACCGCATCACTCAAGAGTTTGCTTGTTCCGTCTCTCGTTACTCCTCCTGTGTCCTTTTCCTCTTATTCGCCATTTTCAAAGAACACCCTTTTACCTCGTGTCCTCTCAGAGGTCCTCCCTTAAACCAAATACGACCCTTAAGTTGCCCCTTTAGTAGTTTTAAAACGTCTTTATGTGTTACCGTTTCGCTTCATAATAATTGAAGATTTCGTGTACATATTTTATATGCTAAGAACTGCAAGTATATATCAATTATAGAAGAGGTGAAAAATACACAAAACTCATTTTCTCAAACGAGAATAATTTCAAAAATATGAAGACAATTTATATTGCGTCGTTTAACAAGGACCAATTCTTCTCAAGGGTGCTTCAATATAAAGGAGAATTTTATATAACGACATTTAGAGAGTGAATTATCCTAAAGAGTGCTCTAACTCGGGATAAACAAATCATGCCTGGCAGCTATAACAGCGCCCGAGCCAATCATGTATAACACTCTCCTTGTATACCTCACAGCCCTGTGGGATTATTGCCATGCGGCAACTCCCTCCAACTGACCAGAAAGACGTTTACGAGGTCTTAAGTGAAAGTCAGACTAAAATCCTTTTTTTTTTTAATTCTCGATTCCAGCGAGAATCGAACCCGGCTCTTACATCCGAGTCAAAAGACAAGCGTCTTACTAACTAAGCCATTGAGGGACTCGAACCCACCTCTGTTGACAGATAAAAAATATCACAATATAAACACATAATTTAAATGTAAGTATTAAAAGATTAAAAGGTGGTGGGGGGCGACCTTTCGATTAGGTATTTCCTTGCATCTTCACATGTTTAGAAAAACATTTTACGAGTATTAAGAAAACCGCATTTATCTTACCAAGGAAAGACGAACTACAAATAAACATTAGTAGATCTTCCGCTTCCGATATGTGATAGTTAAAGTACATTTTGCTTTGTATCTTTTGTACATTTTGGTTTACTTATCGTTCTTCTTGCCTTGGTAAGTTTTTGCTGTTTTATCTGCATATGTTTTTCTGAACATATGCAGATGCGGGAAAGTATACAATATAATGGCCGCAGCCACCGCTTTCCTATCCTCTCACTCAACTTATGTATATGAGTATATAAACGAGTATAAGTATATGTATATTTGTTTTGTTATGTGTTTGACCTGTCAATAATAGTGGGTTTGAGTCCCGATTTAGAACACCCTTGAAGAGCATTTGCTCTCTAAACGATTTAAAACACCCTTGAAGAGCATTTGCTCTCTAAACGAATTAGAACACCCTTGAAGAGCATTTGCTCTCTAAACTATTTAGAACACCCTTGAAGAGCATTAGCTCTCTAAACGATTTAGAACACCCTTGAAGAGCATTTGCTCTCTAAACGATTTAAAACACCCTTGAAGAGCATTTGCTCTCTAAACGATTTAAAACACCCTTGAAGAGTATTTGCTCTCTAAACGATTTAGAACACCCTTGAAGAGCATTTGCTATCTAAACGATTTAAAACACCCTTGAAGAGCATTTGCTCTCTAAACGATTTAAAACACCATCTAAACGGCGCTATATAATATTTTTTATTATTATACATTTTTTGTTATTTTTTTTCTTAAACACCATTTAAGAAAAAAATAACAATTTAGAAACGTTATTAAACACTCTGAAGTCGTGCACGGCGCGTGTTAACAGTCTAGTTTATTAATAATCAAGACTTGAACAATTCGTTTTTGAGTCGTCTTCTCTGTTCCTTCAGAATTCAAATCAAAAGCTATGAATAAAATGTATACACTCAACATAAATGATTGAACACAGAAGACTGCCTGTTGGTGAAAAGCTTGTTCTTCGAATTATTGTCGCTCCTTTCTCTCTTCCGTCTCTTGCACTGTTCTCTTTCCAGAACAATATTGTCTTTCCTGCCTCCTCTCCACAATCTTCGACTTGATATATTTTTTTATATGAATAAAATATTTTCTGTACATTTCCATCGCCATTTACCCGCGCTATTGATATTCGACTCATAATGAATAGGATATCAAATTTTTCTTTGCATATCATACTGAAAGTATCTATTATTTATACATGCTCGCTAAAACAGAGGCGTATTCATAAAAAATCTATCGTTTTAAATATTTTTGATGAAGAAGTTGGCACGTTTTCTTACATTATAACATTTGATGAAGGAGTAGGCACGTTTTCTTACATTATAACATTTGATGAAGGAGTAGGCCCGTTTTCTTACATTATTACATTTGATGAAGGAGTAGGCACGTTTTCTTACATTATTACATTTGATGAAGGAGTAGGCACGTTTTCTTACATTATTACATTTGATGAAGGAGTAGGCCCGTTTTCTTACATTATTACATTTGATGAAGGAGTACTCACGTTTTCTTACATTATTACATTTGATGAAGGAGTAGGCACGTTTTCTTACATTATTACATTTGATCAATGAGTAGGCACGTTTTCTTACATTATTACATTTGATGAAGGAGTAGGCACGTTTTCTTACATTATTACATTTGATGAAGGAGTAGGCACGTTTTCTTACATTATTATATTTGCTGAAGGAGTAGGCACGTTTTCTTACATTATTACATTTGATGAAGGAGTAGGTACGTTTTCTTACATTATTACATTTGATGAAGGAGTAGGCACGTTTTCTTACATTCTTACATTTGATGAAGGAGTAGGCACGTTTTCTTACATTATTACATTTGATGAAGGAGTGGGCACGTTTTTTTTACATTATTACATTTGATGAAGGGGTAGGCACGTTTTCTTACATTATTACATTTGATGAAGGAGTAGGCACGTTTTCTTACATTATTACTTTTGATGAAGGAGTAGGCACGTTTTCTTACATTATTACATTTGATGTAGGAGTAGGCACGTTTTCTTACATTATTACATTTAATGAAGGAGTAGGCACGTTTTCTTACATTATTACATTTGATGAAGGAGTAGGCACGTTTTCTTACATTATTACGTTTGTATATAAAATGCAACTATTTTTTGAATAATGGATGATTATTTTAATACTGAACTCATTTTTTTTTCATTCATAAGTTCAAAATTAGTACATGAATCAAATTCAAATCTAGTACATGAATCAATTACATGATTTAATTTTATGATGCATCACATAACATTCGTTATTTACGACCAGTATAAATACGCGTATTTTAATTCAGTTCAACATTAATTTTTTAAATTTATGTTAACCGAGTTCAATAAAAACAAAAGGGTCCAAAAAATTCAGGCAGTGTATCGGAACGTGGTTATTATTGGGACAGGAGTTTAAGTACTTGAGCTCGCAGGAAAGGTAAGTTGTAGCAAAAGTTTGTGTGATCTCTTAAATGTGGTGTGTTTTTGATGAGTATTTGCAAAACTTTGTGAAATTTGCGTAATTTTCTGAAATAATTAAATTCACCAAGGGTTGACACACGTGGTATATACTTATAATTAGGTCTCACAAGTTATCAAGTTGATGAGAGTTTATATCAGAGGTATTAAATAATTGATCAACAATCGTTTAAAAGTGTCAACTAATTTTTTCTCGTTTATGTGTTATCAGTAAGATACATGCTTAAACAGGAAATGAACAGTCTCCTAAAGATCCTACTATTTGCAGACGATATCGTATTAATAAGTGAAAAACATGAAGACCTGCAAAATAGTCTGGAAAGGCGGAGAGGAATCTTGGAGGACAATGGATTGAGACTGAGCAGAAAGAAAACAGAGTATCTGTACCTACCATTCGAGAACACAAATGCTGTCATTCCCGTAGTGCAAGTGGACGGAGAAACATTACCGAATTGTGAATCCTTTAAGTATCTTGGGTCACTCATCCATAGCGATGGAAGATGTGCAACAGATGTAACACATTGAATTAGTGTGGGATGGATGAAGTTTTGCAATGACGGGAGTTCTATGTGATCCGAAAATGCCAGTAAAGTTAAAAGGAAAAGTATACCAAACAATTGTCAGACCTGCACACCTCTATGGTTCCGAATGCTGGACGATGTATAACTCTTACTCCAGGCAACTAGAAACTGCTGAAATGCGCATGCTAAGATGGTCAGCTGGTTTGTCCCCACGAGACAGGAAGCCTACGTGTTACAGACATCAACAGTAAGATGGAGGAGAGGTGGATGGATTGAGATGGTGTGGGCACGTTGGACGCAGAGCACCCGATCACATTGTGAACCAGGCAATCTTCATGGATCTTCCTCGAATAACAACCAGAGGAAGACCAAAAAATTCGTGGGTGGTGCAAAAAGATAACCTGATGCAGAGGCACGGTCTGGGGGACCTAGTCCGGGACAGAAGAGCATACAACCTGAGGACGAGGAGAGCTGACCCCAACAGTCTTCGCAGACAGTGAGTTGGGATGGAACCAGGGAGAAGTAAGATACAGGCTTAAACCTAGTTTACTGGTGGCACAATAAATGAAAAACAATAAACCCAGAACCATACAAATAGAGTGTTCCCTTTAAATTACTCTTTTTTACTTTACTGTTTGATTTTCTTTTGTTAAATCAAGTACTCGTATATATAAAATGACATATCATTGAAATAAACAAATAAAAAATATTACCTGATTCGTGTATGAACCAAATCAAAACTTTACATTTAAAAGAAAATAAAAATGATTGTATTTCTGTAACCTTAAGGTGTCACATATTATTACGTCTGTCATTAATTAAAACATTTAATGACCCGAGTTTTATTGTTCAATCTCAATGACTTATACTGACGCTTATTCTCCCAGCGTGGCGCATGCGGAGGCCACAAATTCCCTACAATCTAGCTTGGTCAGCTGCAAGCAGTTTAGCTTCCTCATAAGCAATGGCAAACCATAAGGCCCTGTCCAGATGAGGCGTTGTTCGCTCGAGTTTATAGAGGTAGCATTCAGTCAATATACAAAATGGAGTTGGACGAAGATGTTGTGGTGTGGCTTGCGTACCGACGCGACGATGGCAAAGACTCAAAAAAGTTAAAGTAGACGATATGTGGTGCATCCAATTTTAAATGATAGAAAGATTCACTCGACTCGCGCGTTCTGCGCGCGAGTCGAGGTTCCGGCGTATTGCACGCGATTCACGGGCGAGCAGCAAAACGCGCGACTGCATGTGGATGGCATGTATGGGCGCCTAGTATCTCGCAATCGCGCGATTCGAAACACGCTACTTGAATCGCGCGTAAAACACCTCATCTGGACAGGTTCTAAGAGTACCGGTGTTATGTTATCCCAAGTTTGAACTCCCTCGAGAAGAGTCTAATCCAATCCAAACTTATAAAAATATGCCTTTTTCTTACAATCATTTACTTGATCATTATTTTTAGATATTAAAAATGGTACAAAGCACGCAACAGAGCTAAGATTTATGTTAAAAGTAAGAATTACGTGTGACCCACGTGTTACGTCTTTTATACTCGTATCATTGATTTCAGGGATTGCCTTTTCCACTGTTGTGTCACCTGTGTGTGTGGGGGGGGATGTTTATCTTTGTATACTTTAAGGAAGTATTTGAATAGCTGTCTTCCCTTTATGTTGTTTATGTGTTCCTCCTCTACCCTAGATACGTCGCTGAATTAAGCCATAGATGTTATTAGCGAGCATATCCAAAGGAATTAATCTTCTTGTCAGCAGCCCTGGTAGGCATTGTAAGGTTGCAACGTCCTCTCGTTCGCCCCGCCCCGACCCTCAGCTTCCTGAGCCGGAGCCGGGGTGCTACCACCGAGTTGCTTAATTCAGCCAGCACCCCGGCTCCCAGAAACATCAACATAGTTGTTTATGAGTCCCCCCTCTAAGCCCGATACGTCGTTGAATTCAGCCAGTGATGCTATAGGCGAACATATTCAAATATATGACTCGGCTTGTCAGCGGCTCTGGCAGGCCTCGTCAGGTTCCTTCGATCCTCCCGATCGCCCCGTCCCACTGCAAAGTTATTTTATTTTCTTGTAAATATAGCATCTTCCGCCGCTGGCAACGATATCTTTCAAACGACATTACAAATAATTGCTGAATACTTTTAAAGCCATTTGATAAATTGTATAATACCTTACCATTAATAAAAGCTACCTGATATATACAAAAAAAAACATTTTTAAATTATTGACTATTAATATATGTTAGAATATTGTAATTTATTTGTATTAAACACTGTTTATTCCACTTTTTAGTAATGGTATAACCCTACCAGTTTCAAGGCCTTCACCTCATCTTCAGGGGAGCACAAACAAGACTTGTTTGTGCTCCCCTGAAGATGAGGGGAAAGCCTTGAAATCGATAGGGTTATACCGTTACTAAAAAGTAGAATAAACAGTGTTTAGTAAAAACAAATTACAATGTATTTAAACTTCCACAACGTTAATTATAAATAACATATTTTAAAATAGCTAAGATGCCTTAACTATAAATAACATATGTTAAAATAGCTGAGATTGATAAATTATAACATCTTTAGCTATTATCAGTCCTTCATTTTTTTTCTCACTCAAAACACGAAACTTGAAAAAAAAAAAACCAGCTGTTTCTTTAAGTTTTATTCTAAATGCTCTATACTTTTTTAATAAACTTTACTCTCTGGTCATGAGAGCTTTAATTGCAAACTCTTTAGTTTCACCTTGTTGTATTGTGGCCATCTAGATAAAAAATTCCCAAAGTGGTCTATATGGACCCCCAAGAATCGATTTCGACTTGCAAGGGGTCTACGAGTATGTCAGCGAAAAAAAGAAATAGGGGATGCACGAGATGTAAATAGGAGTCCACGTGAGCGGATCCCATTTAAACAGATCATCATCAATATTTAGACGTTCCGTAAATGTCTTATTACACCTAACACAGATTGGGTGTACATAATACTTATATTAGACATAGGAAATACTTATACGAAGAAATCGAATGCAATTCACTGAACGTAGAGATTTAAGACTATAGCTCGCTAATTTGAAGCCAAATATTGAACCATTGCTATCAGAGCATCAGGTCCATCCCTCTCATTAACAGTATTATTTGTGTATTAATTTTATGTAAGAATTTTACTAGGTTTTGATTTGTTTCGTTCCAAAGTCAAATATTTACTTGCATTTTCTGTATTTTCAATAAAGGTATGAATGAAAATTGTACATGTTTTTCTTTTTTTACAATTGTCAACTCTACAAAAAACCTTATCAAAATGAACAGCACTGTGTCAGGTGTCAAAAATACATTTGAAGTTAATAAGTTTAGGAAAATTCAATATTAGGCAGGCAGGGGTCTACGGAAAACAAAAAAATCGGCAAGTGGTCTACGGGGTGAAAAAGTCTGGGAACTATGATCTAGATCAATCCGTAGATCACATTTTGTAGTACTGCGCTTATAATTGAGCCGATATCCGCCTTACATCGGTACAACTTCCCATCCGGATCTCATCTCAGAGAGAATCCAGATTCCATCCATTCTTTGAACGTGATTCAACCACTTACATATTTAATGTCCATGCAGTGAGACTCTGGAACCAGAACCAGTCCTTGGCATACTTAAAGAAACGACTGAAAATGCTCTAGTAATGTAAAACGTGTTTTATTCCTGATTTTTTTTTCCTATTTATCATCCCTTCCTTTTCTTTTGATTGGTGATATTTCATGTTTACTTTAATATGTATCATATATTTTCATAAATATGAATAATCATTTGAATATTTTTTGCGACCATGTATCTTGCTTTATTTACTTTTTGTCTAGTTGTTTGGAATATATTGCCGCCTAGTAATAATCCCGTCAGATTGTATTTGCAATAAGGAGTAAACAAAATAAATAAATAACATATTTCCACCTTTGGTTGCCAGATTGTGGTGATAATTTATATTGAGATGGATTATGTGGTATTAATGATATATTAGTTACATGTTAACTAGTTCTTGATACATGCAGCGTCGGAATGGAATGGGCCATTACAGCGTCAGAATATTCTAATATAGTATGTTCACTAAAATCAGACCGTTGATGTGCTGATGCTATGATAGGAAGCGACATCTAACGAACACTGTATAAACCACGAACGACTTTTTATTTTTTAACCTAACCGCACCAAAATAAGTGCTACTGTTAGGTATGTTCTGACTTTTGGCGCCTTGAAAAATTCTTGTTACACTAAGGGCATCGTGAATCGTATATGCTTGGGAACCATTAAAATAGGATATTACAGTCACGCTGTGGCTTCTAGACCTGTAAAACCCTATTAACGAGGTAGTCATTCTATAAAATATTAATATCTTGAAGAAAAACTACAATCCCTGTCCAATCCGCTCCAGTATATACATACAACAGCGTATGGATGGAAAATTTTCTCATCTCCATAGAGAATTGAAAGGATAAAACAAAAAAACAGAAATATTTGCTCTCGTGACTTGTGGGTTCAAACCCTACGTAGGAGTATGTTTTTACGTGAGGAAACACTCGACGTGAAAAAATACTTAACAAAAGAGAAAACACGCCTTTAAAATAATATTTTTTGTAGTACGCGCATACGTGACTTCTTAACATACAATTTAAAATCATGAGAGTTTGAAAATACACAAAACTTCTTTCCTCAGTCGAAAATAGTTTAAATAATAAAACGACAATTTATATAGCGCCGTTTAAAGAGCAAACTCACCTCAAGGGCGCTCTAACTCGGGACTCGAACCCACTTTTATTGACAAATTAAAAAACATAAAATTTAATTCATATAAGTTGAAGGGAAGGAAAGGAAGATTGTGGATGTGGTCATTAGATTAAGCTCTTCCCCGAATCTTCATATGTTCAGAAAAACATATTTGGCAACAAAAACCACACGAACTTACCATAGGAAGATGACCTCAGTGGCCTAGTTAATAAGACGCCTGACTTCTAATCCGTAAGTTGCGGGCCCGATTCCCGTTGGAACCCAGATATTATTAATTTGCTAAAATGACATTGTATCAAGTTTATCTGACTAACTTATTTCCCCATCAATATTTTCCAGCCAATCAGATAATAGTTATTTTATATGTATTCATAACACTTGTAGACAAATCATTGATATTTATAAATATAAACAACCATTATTATAAATGCACATAGTTTATGCAAGATTTAACCCTTATCATGGCATTGTAACACAGGTGTTACACTAATTTAGGTATTTGAAAAAAAATCCAGAAACTAACGTAATTTCAAATATGGCAACATATTTAAATACTTTACATGCACTATTGTGTGCAGTGGTATTATCTGGTGATAAATATTGACAACGCTACAAGCTTTCTAACGACATCGGGTCAACATGTCTGAACAGCGTAGGTGCGTTTTGAAAATTGGGGTAAATAATCTTTAAATATCTTATTAATCACTACACTTTGAGAAAAATTATTCAAACCATTTTATTTTTTGATAATTCAGCTATGTTAATTTGGTTCTTGTTTTAGAATATAGAATCATTTTATAGCCCTTTTTGTGTTTTATAAAAATTGATATTAGGGCAAGGTAACTTGGGTGTTACGTATAAAAAAAAACTATAAGGAAAAGTTGGGATTTTTTTCCTCAATTTTCCATCATAACTTACCATATAACAAGGAATTGCCAAAGAAAAACGTTGATATTTTGATAAATTGAACTTTGCCAAGATAAGGGTTAAAAACATATAAATATTTTTGAGTTCGTAAATCATTAGTTGCTAATCCCTTGTATTTAATATTCCTATCTTTGGTCTCCTGTTTGTATCCTTGAGAAAGAGGTGTCAATCTTCAAACAAGGCTCCGAATCGATATATAGCCTCTTTCCTCTCGGAAGAAATCCTTAATACTGTACAACGCTATTAGAGGGGTATCCTGTTTTGCAATAAAATACTAAGCTATTAAAGGATTTTTCGGACGAATAGATTTTTTACATCATATTGTACGAGTACTAAGGGTTGATTAATTTAAAATGTTTTAATAATAGTTGTACTTTAGCCACGTCTATTAAATAATAGTATAACAATTCATTAAACTACAGCAAAATAAAATTAAATTCTTAAAAAAAAAATTATTGCAAGCAATTTATATTTACAGGGATGACGGGTATGAATCGTTTTTTTTAAACATATTGTCTTTCTTTTTATTTTAATCAAATACCTAAAAATCCTTTCAAATTGATTACATAGCCTCGGGTATAAATTTGGGCACATTGTCGCATCAATAAAATTAACGGCCAAGTGATTATAGGAGAGGTTCTTTATGGTGGGTTCAATTAAATACTTTCATTATATCAAAGCGTGTCCGTATATAATCATTTTCAATTTACCAAAAAACAATACTTAGAAAGTATACACTAATGCGCACTGATGCTTTCATCCTACAGAAATAACAAATCTGGGATAGGCTCTCCCCTGTCTCCCTGTCTATCTCAAATGCAACCTGGGACAATTTAAGCGCACCAGAAAGCGTCATCGTTACAAGAATTACAGGACCATTCAAGAATTTGTCATTATACTTGAGAAAATATAGCATGGTCCCTGTGACAGTTCACAAATTTGCCCCAAAACAACCTTGTAACGACATTCAGTAATTTTACTTATTTTATCAACTTTAATATAAGCATCGATTCTAATAAATAGCAAGTTATTTAGGTAAATACATTACATAAAGCTAACAATAATGACAAATTAATACATCTTGTTATAAATTAGCAAAAATGTGGCAGTTTGTTAAAATTAAATAATATTTGGTAACGTTTCTCAAAAGTCGCTACGTTAGTCTGCATTGGATAGGGTATACGATAATTGGATTTTCGATTTTTTATACCTAAATTTAAATGTTCGTAATTAATATTAATTCATAGTGAATATTGGCCTATTTAAAGATAAATCATACAATACATTAGAAAGTCAGTATAGTATAATGAAAATTAGGAATTAAAACGTCAGTTTAGAGAAAAACTATTTTTCGATTTAAAAGAAAAACGATTCGATTTGTAAAAAAACGATTTTACCCCCATTCCTTTGAGACATGACTTTTCAAATATCACCGGGACCATCCTACATTTTCTCAAGTATAGTGGTGATATTGTATAAGTTATAGCTAAGAAGCAGCCTAGACATATACTTCTGTAATATGGAACCCTAATTAAGGGTTGCAAAATGTTTTTAGGTCGTAGAGTGCTATATTGTATTATTTTGCTCTTCAATAACTTGAGGATCGTATACTTATGAACTGACATGCTATTCCGAAATTTATTGATTTTAGTGTTGACTTTCGCTCTCTTAGAAGATTAGCTTTGCATATGTAACTACGTTTAGAAGTAACATCGGCTTCTATAACCCAATGATAAGAATACCGAGAGAAGAATGCGGCAGCTGACTTGGATGTGGGCATATTTAGTTCAACACTATCAGAGATGATGGTTGCAGAATTGACTGAAGAATGAGTAATTTCTTTTCTTCATATATTATGCAATACATAATTTGTAACATGGAATGGATACTGGTAATTAGGATTTGTAACATGGAATGGATACTGGTAATTATGATTTTGTAACATGGAATGGATACTGGTAATTAGGATTTTGTAACATGAAATGGATACTAGTTTTTAGGATTTTGTAACATGGAATGGATACTGGTAATTAGGATTTTGTAACATGGAATGGATACTGGTAATTAGGATTTTGTAACATGGAATGGATACTGGTAATTAATATTTGGTGACATGGAATGGATACTGGTAATTATGATTTTGTAACATGGAATGGATACTGGTAATTAGGATTTTGTAACATGGAATGGATACTGGTAATTAGGATTTTGTAACATGGAGTGGATACTGGTAATTAGGATTTTAATCTTTGGTATTCTTTATAAGTGGTATGTTTTGTGTGAAAATGTTGATTAATTTTTTCAAATCATTTGGAGCGGCTGTTAGTGACTGGAAACGTTGAACAGCTGACGAAGAGGAAGACTACTCACTCCTGAATTAGGGCGGCTGTGAGAGGAGTCCGCTCTCTAAACAGCACTATATAAATATTTGTATTATCGGTGCACTAACCTGGTGACCCTATTGCCCATATTATCCTGCTTACTCTTAAAAACTTTGGGAGGAGATTGTCAGAGATGGTTCACCCAACACTTTGTAAGGTGAATCACGATCCTCAATTGTAAGGAATTCGGTTGAGTAAAATCCGTAGTTATTAGGAATGTATTTGGAATACAACCGCGTGGTAACGAATTGAACTTCGGTGAAAAAGGCTAGAACTCCGAATACACTTTACTTACTACCCTCGAGTAACGCAATAGTTTTTCAGGGTTTTCAGTTTTTTTTTCTTCAGGATTTTCAGTTTCAGCCAAGTTTTCGAGTGTTTAAAAAACTTAGTTCATTATTTTAACAATTTTTAAAAGTTAACGTTGTGAAATCATCTATAAATACGTTAAAGAAGGTAGGTCTAAAGGATTATATATTGCAACGAAATAAATAATTTTAACTTATTAAAATATGTTTAAAAAATATTTTACATACCACAGTGATTCAATACTTCTCGTTGAATTCTAATTTAAACGCTTTAAATCAATCCAGCATACATACAAACAACTAAAAACAACTTGGTTTTGAAACTTGTCTAAAACTCTGCGGACATTATCTAAACTGAACACATGGAAGATAAAAGACAAAACTTAAGGAATTTTCCATATCGGTAGCCAATAAATGCAAATCTAAGACAAAGTTTCCCTACCAACAACTCGGCAATCCTCTTTTTTAGTGAGAATTGGAGTGAAGGTAACAAGGAATGTCTCAGGACGTACTTTATCACAACCTGTTAGTACCCACGTTTTTTTTATGTAATCCCAACGTTGAATATTTTTTAATTTACTTATTATTTTAGCACCATATAGTTTACTCCCAGGGTGCTTACATTGGATATATAGATAGGATTTTTCAAAAAGTATGAAACCTCTGAAATTGCTCTGTCTTAACGGCCTACCCTCACTTCAAAAGAAATCCATTACATATAGTATATTAGAGCTAGCCACTCGAAAAACATGATTTTCTTTTTTTAATTTATAAAACAAACATATTTCTTAAATGTAAACGAAAAGTATTGGTACTCCATACTTAATAATATAAAACTTCAATTTGAATCAACAAGAAATATGTAAACCTTTCCCTTCCGGTGCTAAAAAAATAGCGCGTTCCGGTGCTGTGTATTCAATACACATGTAAAAATGAGCGATTTAAAATCGGACTTAGAAGAATATTCATTGTCAATCGCTTAAATTTATTAAATTTGAAGTCAAAAGTGATAATAATTGAAGTTTTATTGCTGAAAACATGAAAAAAAGCATCGGCCGACGTTCACAAAACGGACGCAGATACCACCTCGCATGAATGCCTGTGAGCTACTGAGACGGAACTTGGAACATTTACACTGTGTATGTTATACCTCGAAGAAAGAAACAACTGCGAACTGAGATTCATATTTTTGCGTTCCCATAAACCGAAGTAGAGGGTGAGTGAGACGTGAATTTTGTCGCTTCCTCACCCATAGCGATTTTTTAGAATTAATATACCTACGTCACACATTGGCACACGTTTGATTGTATTGGTGAATCTTATCCCGATTTTCACAAAATATCTCTGACGTGGCCGATAAGTGCTAATTATTATTAATATTATTTTTTTCATTCAATGTATAAATGTATTACGGAGGAATACCTAAAATCTGAACCCTGTATTTATTATATTTATAGAGATATTAAAGTTTTTAGAAGCAATGTGTGCTAGTTACACGTCACACGGAAGGAAGGGTTAAAGAGGCCTTAAGTGAAAACTAGACTGGAAACCTTTTCAAAAATATCTGAAAAGTATGGTTAGATTAAGTGGACGATTTTATGAAAAAAGAGGGGTTTACGATATATAATAAATTGTAGAAGTTGTGTGAGAAAATGTATGGATATAGAAGATGCGAAATATGTGCGTCGAGATAGGAAAAGCTAGCACTCGGTCCTCTCTGCCTACTCCAACATAAAAACTGAGTAATGGCATGTATCATATTTATGTAGCCACCGAAAGGCAGTAAGGTTGGCTAGATAACATCAAATGGTTTGCTAAAAGTCTGCAGATGAGGGGCATAAAGCGTTACGAGGAATGGGGAAGATGCTAAGCTTTCGACGTGCAGAAGATCTGAATAGGATGTAATAATGATCAGGAAGAATTTGAATCTCACTACGGGCAGTAAGGAGTTAAGATAGGAGTGCGCCAACAGAGAAGTTTAATTATTTCGAATAAATTAAAGTCTTGCCTTTTGTCCTGGCTCGGAAGGATGGGGCGCGAGTAAAGAAAATTGAATCATCCAAAAGACAAAACATATCTTCTCGTTTTTTACAGCATCCAAGTATTTTGTTTGTTGTTGTACTTGTTAAATAGTATAAGATTTATTCTTCCTTAACACTTCTTTTCTTCTTTGGATATCTTCGATTTTATATTTCTGCCCGTGGCATTTACCCTATGGCAGCCGTCTCACTAGGCTTATTGCCTCTTCATAGACGGCTGACTAACATCCGCAAAATTCACGCTTCTTCTGCATCGTGACCTGAATGCTGAGGAACGTAACCAACACTGAAATTGTTACACGAGTATATTATACACATTATTCTAAAGCCCTCTCAACATACCGCTATCCGAAGAGCCTGTGGCAAAGACAGGCCCGTAGCATTCATCACCTGGCCGCTCCATCACATAGGTGTTCTACCTCTACTCCTGCAGTCTTCCACATTGCCAGCTTCCATGAGTTTCTCCATGCCTTTTGAGCAAAATGGGAGTGAAGAACTGAAGAATGCGATGAGGGTATAATCATATCAGATATATTAGAAATTCACACATAAGCTAACAAACTCATAAACACGATTGTTTGGTAGATTAGCTTACGGACTGGTTTTACTCTTAGATCGTATTATATCAGATGTTATGTATTCTGTAGCATATAAACTAATTTTAAATTCTTATACAACTGTTAATCAGCACAAAAAGCAGTATACATAAGTAAAATTGCCTAACAAAATGCAGCAGCGGGTTAAACCTTCCGGTGTCCTCAAGGTCTCCTTGGTATCGGAACTTTGGGTTTGATCTGTCAAAACTGAGTGCTTGCTGAAGTGCAATAGTTTGCACACAAATCAATACAAACGTAGCTTCTTCTATTCACGTGATGGCTGACAATCACACTGAATCACAAGGATTACCTCTCATATCAATATTTTGTATTATTATTAATGGTGGTGTAATATACAAAGCGTATTTTTTCAGGAAGTAAGCGTGAAACATTTAAGGTTGTACCATCGACATTTTTTGAAAAACGCACTTCAGATGAAATATTTCATCAGTTACACCTAAATATTATCCTCGTTACAAGCCGGAATCATTCCGTCTGAAGAGAAACTCGGGATGTAAGGTAGAAACACGCGTCTTGCTGATAAATGTAGTAAGTGGAATTACAAAGAAATATTTTGTTACATGTTGCTCTCACTCTGCACGAGTGATTTGAGGGCATCGTTATCTCGCGCGACGGCGACGTGAACTGGCCACCGAGATCGTGTGATTTAACGCCTTTAGACTTCTTCCTTTGGGGCTATCTTAAATCACAGGTCTATGCGTATAAGCCGCAAACAATTGATGCTCTCAAAATCAACATAACGAACGCCATCCAGCAAATTCAGCCAGATTTATGCGACAAAGTCACCAAGCAAAGCCGCGCCGCGGTGGACGTTTGAACGACGTTATATTCCATATTTAATGCCATAAAATATTCTTTCAAATAATAAAAAATGAGTGGATATCTCACACACTTGTATTATTTACATTTGAAAATTGAGCGTCTTTATTTAAAGACCCTATATACTCGTATGTATACCATATACAACTGATACGAGGAACTGCAAAAGTCTCAAAACATAAATATCAAGACCAATATATTTTTCGCTAAAAATAATTAACCCAATCTTAATTTTTTTTGTATTTATTAATAAATGTCCTTGTTCCTGATGGTGGCTTTTTTATTTGTGCCAAGAATATAAAAGAAATGGAGAGAAAGGAAGAAAACTGCTCCGCTATTATGATAATAGTAGAAACTTCCTTTCGCAATTCCAGATGCAGCGGCCGTTCGCTTCTGATTGCGAAATTTTGTGCTAAGTTTTACTAAAACTTGAATCTCTTTTGTTTTTACTGCATTCTCTACCTTTTATTTTTAAGTACATACTCGTATCTTGCGCAATATTAAATCAAATAAAAATACGAGAAGTTAAGTCATTCATAATATATCGTCGTGGTAACTGCAATAGGTCAGATGTCCAATATATCGAGTATCAAACTTTACAGGAGAGACAAAAAAACACTCCCATTAGCCCCCATCTTCTCGGCTGCTTTTATAAATTAAATAATATCATTAATGATTGTAATCCGGATTAATACTACCGTTATTTTTTATTTTATGTTGTATTTTTTGTAAGTTATGTTGACATACAACCATTTGCTCATCGACATGAATTTTTTTGACATACAACCTATTGCAGTTACCACGACGATATATTTTTTTCCGGAGCACTTCGTCCTTACACAGTGCACAGTTTTTTTCCTAGACACGTACCTTAACAGAGATGTTTTTCCATTCTGTCACAGTACAGAAGAAAATAACAATTATTGTAGTGACTTAGCAGAGGACATATGAGTGAAAGATAAAGGTGTGTACTAAAAAAAGTGGTATATCAATGTATGAAAGAAGGCAGAAAGAAGACATCAGAAATGAAAGCATAGATAAAATCGATGTTAAAAGGAGCGTTAAGAAGATTTGGTCATCTGAAGACTTAACGAGTATACAAGTTAGAAATGCAAGGTGTGTGTGGAAGAACTAGACCGAGGAAAACGTTACTGAATTTGACCAGTTGACCAGATTTAAAGAAGGTAAAGTTAGAAGCATGAAGAATAGAAGATTGTACATGAAGCTATATATTTATGAATGTGGAGAAAGTGAAAGTTGTGTAATTGCACTGAAAAGTGTAGAGATGTGTTCTCTCTGCCTACCCCGCAAGAACCACTGCATGATATGCACGCGGTTTATCGATTCATGGGTTATTTGCTTATTAATCATCATTTTTTTAATTATAATTTACATGTTCAAGGGTGTGGGTTGAAAAACATGTAACGTCCTCGCTACTGAGCTCACCCTTTATTGGTTGGGGTGTACCTCGATTGGAAGGGTACTATATTATAAAATGAAATGTTAAATTGCTTCTCTCTTAAATTTATTTTCTTTTCCGTTGCCTTAAATACTTGTGTATTTTCTGGATATATATGTATATATTATATTGCTATCGATAAAACTATGTTTATTCATTTATCATGCATATTATCTTATTATAAAGCATATTCTCTTATTATAAGGCCAAGAAAGTCTTGGCCCGACTATAGGGCGACCCTGATTATAAGGCGACCCCTATTTTTTATCTGCTTTTGGGAGGAAAAAAAATTCCCTCAACTTTATAATATTATGAAAAATAAAAGTAGAATATTAGGCGACCTCCCCCTATTCACGTGTCGCCTTTTTAAATAAAAACCACGCCTTATAGTTGGGCTATTACGGTATTACTAAATATACGTTTATTGATAGTATTGTAACATAGTATGTACATGTGCACATATATCCTGAAAGTACATATATGGTATATCTCAAGATAATGTCAATAAAAATGCATTGAAGGGAAAGGCTATCTAAAGGTCTGAACTCATCTTACAGCATCTGTTCAGTCAAGATACATCCCCTATAATAGAGGGTGAGCTCGGCCGCAAAGACGTCAAAAGTTTTTAACCCACACCCTTTTTTTTTAATAAACAAAGTAATATATTATACAAATATTTGCCAAGGCTATACCTACCATATGTATGTTATAGACACATTTATTCCTTAACTAATCTTACTATATTTATATATTATAATTGATAAACTTACTTAATCTTATTTTCCTACATGGCATTTTATTTTTATTTTTTATAATCTTAATATATGAATTCTTAGAAATAATTAACACCTACATACTACTTATAACTAGATAACAATTCTTACAACTAATTATTTAGCAATAACAAGTCCACTAGTTCAGGCTACTTGTATTCCATCACATTCACACAGATCTTGGTCGTCCCAGCTAATACTGTAGGTGGACTAGTCAGGCAACAGCCCACACCCTCGTACATATAAAACATCAATTCATTTGTTAAAGGTTAAATTACTTAATTTCAAGTACTTATAAAGGGTTTTTACACTTCTCTATTTCAGAATTCAAGTTATTTCTTCTTCTTTCATGTCAAGTTTTTCTAATATAGATTGTCCCATATGAACTGATATTTGCTCATCGAGGTAAAACCACATTCACGATGGTCAAACATATTTATTTATACTAATACTCTTTCTTTCTCGAAACAAATTCCTCCTTTCAAAGTTCCGTATCCTTAAAAACGATTATTTATTATTTATATCATTGATTAACTTTTAGACAACTGACGAATTACATAATCAAACGCAAGCTTACAACCAACCGTACCTAATTGTAAACAACATCAAATATTCCCACACAATCCATGTTGAGAGCCCCCAACATCAAGTACATAACTTAAATTTTTTCCACACGCCCCCGAGCAATCTCAGTTTTTACTTACCCCCCATCATTTTATATCTCCACATTTTTCCTGGCATGTGTGCGTACCAGTATTTGCTTTCTTTGCTTCAGTTTATTATTTAAACTCTTCATTTCTTTGTGGTATTTCTTTCCGTTCGGAGATAATATTTTTCCTCTTTTTTCTCTCTCGTCTTCTATTAACCTGATTTTATTTGCTTTGTATTCTTTTCTATTCTTACCTTAAATTCGTTTGTAAATCAGATGTCTATAATACAAGTATCACCATCACCAACTGTCTGTAACACAAGTATCACCATCACCAACTGTCTGTAACACAAGTATCACCATCACCAACTGTCTGTAACACAAGTATCACCATCACCAACTGTCTGTAACACAAGTATCACCATCACCAACTGTCTGTAACACAAGTATCACCATCACCAACTGTCTGTAACACAAGTATCACCATCACCAACTGTCTGTAACACAAGTATCACCATCACCAACTGTCTACCGAATGTCTATAACACAAGTATCACCATCACCAACTGTCTACCGAATTTAGATGTAGTTTATTTAGTTAACACTTTTGTGAAAATGTTATAAATCTGAGAGATTAATTAGTTTGAACCAAGTTTTTTTCAGTCAACCAGCTTTCGTGTCTTTAACCTTTCTCTTCCACTGCTAAAAAAAATCGGGCGTTCCGGTGCAGTGTATTCAATACACATGTAAAAAAGAGCAATTTAAAATAGTAAAAATAAGAATGTTCATTGCCAATCGCTTAAATTAATTAAATTTGAAATCAAAAGTGATAATAATTGAAATTTTATTGCTGAAAACATGAAAAAACATCGGCCGACGTTCACAACGGGCGCAGAGACCACTTCATATGAATGCCCGCGAGCTAGTGAGACGGAACTCGGAACACTAACACTGTGTATGTTATACATCGAAGGAAGAAACAACTGCGAACTGAGATTATATTTCTTGCGTTCCCATATACCGAAGTAAAGTGAGAGTGAGACGTGAATAGCGTCGCTTCCTCACCCATAGCGGTTTTTAGAATGAATATAACTACGTCACACACTTGGACACGTTTGATTGTATTGTTGAATTAATTCCTGATTTTCACAAAATATCTCTGATGTGGCCAATAAGTGCTAATTATTCTTAATATTATTTTTTTCATTCAATGCGTAAATGTATTACGGAGGAATACCTAAAACCAGAACCAAGTATTTATTATATTTATAGAGATATTAAAGTTTTTAGAAGCAATTTGTACTAGTTGACCTAGTGTATTAAACATATAATACTTTGGAGAAAATTACCGTGTATTAAAATAAATTTAATATATCCAGTAAAACATCGATATAAACGGGAATTGTACGGGAGCTTATGCATTTTGTAACAAACAATGTCAACACTGAGCAATATTTGTCTTTTCTATAATATCCATAAAAATGAAACACATCTGAGTTGGTCAGGAAGCTGAACCGAGTGGACCGTAATGATGTGTGATGCATTTGGTATACAAAGTATTCTGGCGTCATCAACTCAAAAAAATCACGCAGATACTGAGGACAGCTTGAATTGTTCAACACTCCAAAGAGAGTTGACAGAACATGGAGATTTATTCGCTGCCTTATTTTAAGTCACTCGATTCTGGCACAATATTCGTATAAATCAAAGATTCCCAAAGTGGTCTATATGGACCCCCAAGGGTCGATTTAGACTTGCAGGGGGTCTATGTAAGCGAGAAAAGAAAATGGGGGTGCACGAGATGTAAATGGGGGTCCACGTGAGCGGATCCCATTTAAGCAGATCCTCATCAATATTTTGGCGTTCCGTAAATGTCTTATTACCCTAACACAGATTGTGTGTACATAATACTTATATTAGACATAGAAAATACTTATATAAAGAAATCTAATGGAAATCATTGAACGTGGAGATTTAAGACTATTGCTGACTAATTTGAAGCCAAATATTGAATCATTGCTATCAGAGCATCAGGTTCATCCCTCTCATTAACAGTATTATGTGTATATTAATTTTATGTAAGAATTTTACTAGATTTTGATTTGTTTCGTTCCAAAGCCAAATATTTACTTGCATTTTCAATAAAGGTATGAATAAAAATTGTACATTTTTTTCTTTTTTTTACAATTGTCCACTCAACAAAAAACCTTATCAAGGTGAACAGCACTGTTTTAGCTGTCAAAAACACATTTAAAGTTAATAAATTTAGGAAAATTCAATATTAGACAGGCAAGGGGTCTACGAAAAACAAAAAAAAACGGCAAGTGGTCTACGGGACGAAAAAATTTGGGAAACTATGGTATAAATGAACATATTTCTTCAGGTTAAAAATAAAACGGAACACAGACATTTTGGAGCCTTTACAGTCGATCCAACAACTCCTCGGTTTTACGCTTTCGTTGTAGTTCTTGTTGGTCGGAAATATAGGATGATAAGTTTTTAAGGTTTACACGCATGACTTAAGTAAAATACTTGTTTTCTAATTTTTCCGAAAAATGGAATGGCTTACAGTTTGATTCGATCTAAGTTATTTTGAGATGAAAATGCAGTGGCTTACAGTTTGATTCGATCTAAGGTATTTTGAGATAAAAATGGAAGGGATTACAGTTTGATTCGATCTAAGTTATTTTGAGATAAAAATGGAGGGGATTACAGTTTGATTCGAACTAAGTTATTTTGAGATGAAAATGGAGGGGATTACAGTTTGATTCGATCTAAGGTATTTTGAGATGAAAATGGAGGGGCTTACAGTTTGATTCGATCTAAGTTATTTTGAGGTAAAAATGCCTTTTGATTTCTTATTTATAAAACCGTGATAATATATCCTTACTATATCAGTTTTAGAATTATTGTTATTTAAACTATAAAAAAAAATCAGACATGATTTCACCTGAATGTATTTAGTATCACTTGGGAAAAGATACATACATACCATCACGCCGTCTGCTTGTCGAGGTAGACAGAGGACAGATCGCCAAACTTTCCTATCACGACACATATTTCGCCTTTTTTACATCCATGCATCTTCTCATATAGCTTAAATGATATTTCTAACTTTTTACATTTCCTTATTTCAAAATATCATACTATTAATACAACCTTACTTTTCTTGGTATTTCTCTACCACGCAAGTCACTAACATTTGCACTGTACATTTGTTTTGTAAGTTTTTCTTCATCCATTCGTTCCACGTGCCCAAATCATCTCAGAGTGCTCTTTTTCATCTTATTCAATCAATCACTGAGATCTAATAATGGGAAATGATAGGAACATGAGAAATAAATAAAACACTGCCAAAAAGGGTGCAAATCTTGCAGCGTCTTATAGCTAGTTCCAGAGTTTAAGGAGTGGACAGTTAAATACGACGTGAAACTGGAAGGACGATGAATAAGAAACGCCAGGATAAAAACTCTGCTTGAATAGCGCACATATCATTATCCAAAGGGACGCTGAACATTTTTGTCGATGAGATGTACTGTATCATGCTAATATTTGTGTTCTGCCATGCTACAAAGTTGAGCTTTACTGTATCATGCTAATATTTGTATTCTGCCATGCTACAAAGTTGAGCTTTACTGTATCATGCTAATATTTGTATTCTGCCATGCTACAAAGTTGAGATGTACTGTATCATGCTAATATTTGTATTCTGCCATGCTACAAAGTTGAGATGTACTGTATCATGCTAATATTTGATATCACTAACCTTTTTCAAAGAAAACAAATATTTTGAAACCGCGATATTTTTCTTGTCATATTTTTCTTTGCCGAAGCAAGGCCCAGAAGAACTCGAATTGTTTTGTTTGTCTAGACTTTTTATACACTTTCTGAGAAAAAAAATATAAAATTCATGAATATTTATATAACTTTCTCAGAATTCTAATATTCATCATTATTTGCGTTAAATTTAAATTAAAATACTTCGCTGATATATTTACTATAGAGCGGAAAGTTACGGATTGTGTTGGAATGAAATTCATACCATCACGCCATTTCCCTGTCGGAGTAGGCAAAGGACAGAGCGCCTGGCTTTCCTATCACGACCCACCTCCTTAGCCTTTTCTACATCCATACAACTTTTACGATTTCTTTAACTTTTCACGTTTACTTGTTTCAGAATAACATTCACTCGGTCCAACCATACTTTCCTCGGTCTTCCTCTCACACGCATATTTGTTTTGTTATTATTTCTTCATTAATTCATTCCTCATGTCCAAACCATCTCAATGTGCTCTTTTTCATCTTACTTAGCACATCAGCCTTAAGTTCACATTCATCCCTTCTCACTTTATTCCGTATTCTATCATAATATATTGTTACTCCATGTATTCTTCTCAATGGATGCATTTCTACAACATTTATTAGGTTCGATCGATGATGCCAAATTCTTACATATCAGTAGAAACGGAAATAAATTGGACAGATTAGAAACCCTTGAAATTTCTAAGTCAGTACATCGATCCGAACATCTGGTGAACAGTTATATCCCAAAAATCTCTACACTCTTGGCCGAAATCGTCCCATGTCTCCCTCCCCCCTCAGCCCCCAACCGTTGAAGCGTGTATATCGGTACCAGTTCGAACAGCATTTAGTCTTGTTTGTGCTTCCCTGAAGATGAGGTGAAAGCCTTGAAACCGGTAGGGTTATACCGTTACAAAAAAGTGGAATAAAATAAGTGTTTGATAAAAATAAATTACAATTTATTAGGTTCTTTGTCTTTTTTAAGTCTTTTTCTACGTCCACGTTTCGAACCCGAACATCAAGGTTGGCACCACAATGCTACTATTGGAATGAAATGTGTTTTGTTATTAAGTACATTATTTTGTGGTATGAATGATATTTTTAATTTGCGACGACTTGATTGAGTGTCTTTTCAATAAATAAACGTAAGTATGCGAAAAAGACCCACCCCACATTTTATCTATTCTGAGACATATATACCATAATATCGTATACCTTACCGGTGAGCAGAAAGAACAGATCTCCAAGCATTTATATTCATACACACAGCTATCGCCTCTTAATTTCTAGTCAATAATATAACGTGTTTCATTCCTGATTTTTTTTTTTCGTTTCCTCTCCAACATCCCTTCCTTTTCCTTTCATTGATAATATCTCACTTTATATGAAAAGGAATTTCCGGGTGATTGTCCGTCTTTGTGGGCATATGCTCACATATGTGTTCTTGGATTTCGTGAGGATAGATAATCATTTGAACGTTTTTTTTGCGATCATGTTACTTGCTTCATTTACTTTTGTCTGGATGGCTGGAAGAGATTGCTGCCTAGCAATAATCCCGCCAGATTGTATTTGCAATAAAGGTGTTAAATAAATAAAAATATCGCCTTGTCAACATCGTTTCTCATTCTTTTAGTTTCCCGGCATGAAAATGTATAATTTTTTTATTTAAATTTTTTCGCTTTTTTTTTTATATTGAAAACGTACGGTCTTCGGCCTTATCCAAAATTGCTTACGTAGCACGTAATGTGAAACGAGTTTGACATGATTTCTTTATACAATTGGAGTACAGTAAAATCTCGATCGACCGTTCCTCGAAAAATAATTTTACCGTATGTGTCGTTTATTTCATCCTGTCCCGAATACATTCTAAAGATTGTTCCTCTATACATCGTTTTACAGTAATAGTCCTTTAAAAAATCGCAGCTTTTTATATTATTTTACACGATTGATCGATTCTTAAAAATATTAAATCCATATTTCGAAGACAAAATGTGAATTATTTATATGTTGTTTATAGTTAAGGCATTAAAGTTGTGGAGGTTTAAAGACATTGTAATTTATTTTTATCAAACACTGTTTTTTCCACTTTTTTGTGACGGTATAACCCTACCGGTTTCAAGGGTTTCACCTCATCTTCAGGGGAGCGCAAACAAGACTTGTTTAAAATAAATTACAATGAATTATTTATTTTAGCTAGAATAACACCACTTATAAATAATAAGCGAAACACTAATTTGAATATTTGTTGCGCTAGTCACTACTGCCGCTTTCACCACTCAACCCGAAACTATGAAAGACTATTTTTATTACAACAGAGTCTTGTTTGTGTTCCTCTGATGATGAGGTGAAAGCCTTGAAACCGGTAGGGTTATACCGTTACAAAAAGTGGAATAAACAGTGTTTGATAAAACAAATTACAAAAGAGTAATTTTATTCATCTTACTCACCCTTAGGTTCATATTCACCCCTAATCACTTCATTCGGTGTTCTATCATACATTGTAACTCCATGTATTATTCTTAGTGCACGCATTTCTACAACATTCATTTGGATACTTTCAATCATGTTTGTACGTTTCACTACCATACATTAATATAGACGTCACTAAACAGTGTTTGATAAAACCAATTACAGAAACTGTTTCGTTCTTTTATTTTTGTTTTCAATGGAAATAAGTTATACACATTTCATTTATGTATGAGATTTTTTATGTTATTGAACATTAAGGTATGTTACTTTATTTCATTTTTCCCCGCATTTATAGTTGAGTTAAAAAATCCCTTCAAAATCACAAAGTAGAGGCTTCACTGTAGTTATAATAGTTCATGAATTATTAACCCTTTACTGACAAAATTGATAGTCATAAAACGGTAAAACATATGATTCATGGAAAGTACCACTAAAATATTCACTTATCACCACACCAAATATTAAAGGGGTGTATTATGACGTGATAAAACTGTTTTAAAATAAAACGATTCGGCGGCGACGCGTAAAATGATGCCTTTTAACAAAATAACATAAAATAAAATGTCAGCTTGATGACCTGACGACAGCTTCCAAAAGGGTAATGATTATAAAAGGGTGATATAGACTTCGAAAACTGCTTTGAAGCAAAATTTTATAATTATCTGTATATTTCTATCAATAATTTAATAGTACACATTCACTGAAAAGTTAAAATGTACATTCACTTATAATGGTTCACATTCTATGACAAGTACGATCTCACCCACACTGTTATGTTAGACAAAATAAGTCTCCGTCCAGCGTGATCAACACTAAAAGATCGAATTCTCCTTTATGTTTTTATGAGCGCGACTTCACGTAATGAAGAAGAAAGAACTGCCTAAAGGGATTTCTTCTCCGGTGGCGACACACCTGAGGGGGTAAATAATAGTAACGACAACTATGACTATGAACATGACACGATGTACTAGGCGCGTCCAGAAAGTAAATAACGATTGCACACCACGCCCTGCGCTGATCCCCTACCACCGCGATCGTATACGCGTCAGTTAGATCCTTCTTTCGCTTCAGTGCGAGCCGAGTTTTGTTGCTGAACGGTCGTGCGTCATTGTTCTGTAACCTTTCAAAATGGCTGCGCGCATCGAAAATCCCGCCAAATGTGAAGTGCGTAGTGTCATTCGTTTTCTGAATGCACAAAATGTTCGGCCTATCGAAATGTATAGGAATCTTTTTGGCACAGTACATGAATCTTTCCCATAAATTTCACGATCGCTACTACATGAAATAGTGACAGAGCACCTTGGCTACAAAAAAATGTGTGCTCGGAAAAGAAAAATCGAATCTCAACACCAAAAAAGTGATGGCAACAGTTTTTGGGACCGAAAGGGTTTGATCCACGTGGAGTTTATGCCAAGAGGACACACAATAAACTCAGAGGCCTATTGTGAAACTCTTCAATGACTTAGACGCGCCATCCAAAACAAGAGACGTGGAATGTTGTCGGGAAAGGTGGTTTTGATTCATGACAATGCGCGGCCTCATGCATCAGCACGAACACAGCGAGAACTTCAACGTCTTAAGTAGGAAATTTTTGGACATCTTCCTTACAGCCCTGACTTGACACCAAGTGAGTTTCACTTATTCCCGAAACTAAAGGAATTTTCGGATGGAAAACAGTTCGCAAACGATGAAGACCTCAAACAAGAAGTGACATCCTGGCTCAAAGCTTTGGCGGTAGAAGAGTATAACATCGGAATTGAAAAAATGGTTCCACGTTACAATAAGTGCCTTGACGGCTATGTCAACTACATTGAAAAATATAGTAAGGTACTGTGACTTTGTAAATAAAGTTTTGTGTTGATATCTTTCGTTTTTATTTAGTTATACCAAAACGTTCTTTACTTTCTGGACGACCCACGTACTTATGACCAAAAATATTACATTATGGTAGAGACTGCTTGTATGGAACGGTAGGCCCCATATGGACTTCACCAAGCGTGCAACAGTCAGAAACGCCTTTTTCGCACTCTATAAGGACGATGTAATGTGGGATTCTTAGGTCACGGTCAATTGTCACTCCGAGTTTAGTTGTCTCTCGCACAACACGTACATTCTATGACCATTAGCTTTCCCTGTATCATATACCTTTTTATTCGTCGCGTAATCAATGCTGAGTGTCCTAATCCTCTGATATGCGTTGAACTCAACGCACCACCAGTCTCGATCCCTCCCGGTCCTGAGCCATGTTGAATACGGCGCTTTAAGAGAATCCTATTATCTCTTTTATTTGATATATCCATCTCATAGCACACGTCCCTCTTACTCGCCTTCCCTCGACTGTCCTCATAATAACCTTCTTCAAGATTTCATCATTCTTCGTAGCAACACGCCCAAAGTACAATAATATTCTTTTCTTGCGTGTTGTCAAAAGCCTTTTGGTAATCTCTAAATCTTAGATAATAGAGACGTTGGTACGCCTTGCAGTCCATAAGATATGGAACATCCACCTCTAACACCATATCTCCAAGACATGTTTGTTCATTCTTTCTCGTCGTCTATATTTGCACTCAATACAGAAATTAAGGGACTTAACCAATTGGAATGTGTTTTTTTTTAGTTAGTCCATATCTTTATCAGATTTTCCACAGCTGCTTTTGCAGATTCAATTCACCTTCGGATTTCTACTTCACGTCCTCTATTCCGTGAACTCAGAGCACCTAGGTAAACAAACTCGTTGACCACTTCTTAATATCTTAGCGAGTCACATCGTATCAAAGTGTTGAAACGGTCCACGATAAGTACTTTTGTTTATTTCTAGTCGTAGTTGACATCTCGCCTTTGTCGTTAGCTATACGCTTTGTACGAACAAGCAAGCAAGAGAGTTGTGAGGTAAATGTTGAAAGTAAGAATAACATAGGACCCACGTGCTTTTTCTTTTATGTCCGTGATTTCAAGGGTTACATTTTCCACTGCTGTGTCATCTGTGTATACTCGTATTTTGAGTAAGTATTTGAATAGTTTTCGTCACTTTAGTTGTTTATGGGATCCTCCTCCAAGCCCGATACGTCGTTAAATTCAGCCAGAGATGTTATAGGCAAAACGAATCTTATATTGGAAATTTTTTGACCTCCTATGACAAAATCACCTTCGTTAAGCGTTCATTAATTATAGTTTTTATTCTCTAACTATTGACTTCCACTGTAACATATATAATAATAATCATCTATCATAAAATATTTTTTAACAATCATTTTACTTCGATAGTAATACAACTCCACACGGAAATCTTTCTCGTAATATACAACCTCCTGGCTTATATCCTGCTCCTTTGTTATCCTCCGTAAAGATGAGCCAGGCCCTTTGTCAATGGAGAACGTCCTCTGACTTTATTACCCATCGCACCACTCTCCTGCTAAATTCCTTAGCGCACTAAATTATACCAGCGTCACATTCAAGCCGTTATGTTAAATTCCCTCGTGAATGTTACGGCCTCTTTCATAAATGTTATTGCTCCGTGTCGAGCCAGATGAGGCGGAGCACTCTCTTTATATCGTCAGCCAGTTTATTCTTCGGCTTTACTTGACAATTGTTGATGCCATTTGGGATAATTCTACTTTCCTTACGTTGGTACTGCGGACTTAAGTTTTTTTTTTTAACTTTTTATTCATCGGATTTCTCAGAATAATGTTTTGAATACGAAATGTCGACCTCCGTGTCTAGTATATAGAACGCTCAATTTTTATACGGGTTTGATTTCCGGTGGATATGAAAACAACAGCCAAAATCTGGTGTAGTATAATGGTATGAAAGGAATACGTGGGTCGAGGAAAAACTAGAATAACTTCTTGGTCGATTATTTATGACTGAGGGTCACGATCTATCCCGTCCATCTTGCCTAACTACCCTCCTCCCTAGTTTAAGCCTCTCAAAGTACAACCATAACTGATAACTCTGCTGCGGTCTTGACTTGCCCAGTTCGTCGGACTTAAGGTCCACCACTGCATCATCCACCCATTTTTTTTCTTGATATTTCTCTACCCCTCCTTCCACTCTCCTTTTCACCGTAATATTTCTTCATTCAGTCGTTCCATATGCCCAGACTATCTCAGAGTGCTGTCTTTTATCTTACTTAATACCTTAGCCTTAAGTTCACATTCATCACTGTATCCAACGACAGTACGAGTATAATACAACGATACAAAGTTTCATAAAGTTAACCCAGAAGTTCTTAAACTTTTGGAACAGGGGCGTGTATTTACTGTTCAGCTTTTGGTTTCACTTTTCCCATCCATTTTCCTAAATGGCGTCCACCAGTAAATAAATCATTGACCACAAATATTTCCCCAGTCCATCTGCCACGTTTTATTGGACACTTGTTACTATTCCCCGTATGAAATACTTTCTACCGCGAGGCCCGAATAGCACGCGCGGCCCACGATGTTTACAGATAAAACGTGACCTGAATCGCTCAACCATTATTACTTACAGCTAACCTGCGACGTGTTGCAAATAACTGAACGAGTTATATTTAACATTGGCCCCTCTTCTTAGTAAGTTTTATTAAGTTTAATTTTTCTATCAAAATTGTCAATTTTGGTATATAGGTACATTGAATCTGTTAAAAGCAATTTTGAAAGAAGTACAGAAACAACGAAAGTTTTAGTAAACCTGAAAAATATGGCATGATCAAATAAACCCCATTCTGATAGAGGAAAAAATAGTAAAATGACAATTTATATTGCGCCGTTTAGAAAGAAAACTCTCCTCAAAGATGCTACAACTCGGAACTACTTTTAGTGACAGGTTTAAATACTTCAAAATGAAACTTATAAGTTAAGTGTAAAGATAGGAAAATAATGAATGTTGAGGCACTTACTTCAGTTATTAAAACACATTTTTATCTAATAACAAACAAAAATAACAAATACTACTGAATATGGTTAACAACCAACATGATTATTAATTAACAAAATGGTTTTATGTGATTTTATTAGCTTATAAAACTCTATTTTATTTATTAAAACATTTATTTGTACATAACAGGTTTCCCCTAATTCGTACAATGAGAATAAAATATACACTCGTATGAAAAGTTAAATTCAGCTAAACAAAAATTAATAATAAATAAAATTGGTGTATTGTAATAGTTACATTAAAGGTGACGTGTAACAAAAGCGTATTTTAATATACTATAATTAACAATATTAAGATATGAAAAATTAATGCAAAAAATATGAAAAGAATATATGTATACTAGAATATCTTAAAATGCGTCAATATCTTAAAATGTATACAGTATATCTTAAAATGCGCTGAATATGCGTCAATAACATCAGGTACGCAGATGATACAATTGTTCTGGCAGACAGTATTGACGACCTTCAAACGCTTATAGATAGAATTAATGGAGCCGGTGTGAGGCTGGGGCTGAACATGAACGTGAGTAAAACTAAGTTGATGGGGTTTGGCCGGCAGTATTTATTTATTAAACACTTTTATTGCAATACAATCTGGCGGGCTTATTGCCAGGCGGCAATCTATTCCAACCAACCAGACAAAAGTAAATGAAGCAAGTTACATGGTCGCATAAATCATTCAAATGACTATCCATCCCCACGAAATCCATAAACACACACGTGAGCACATGCCCACGAACCCCAAAAAGACGGACAATCACCCGAACATTATTTTTCATATAAAGTGAGATATCATCAATCAAAAGGAAAGGAATAGATGGTGGAGAGGAAAGGAAAAGAAAAATCAGGAATGAAACACGTTATTTTACTGACTAGAAATTAAGAGTTTTTTCAGTCGCTTCTTAAAGCATGCTAAGGACGGAGCGAGTCTTATATTGGTTTGTAACTGATTCCAGAGTCTCACTGCATGGACAGTAAAGGAAGACGTAAAGAAAGAGAAGCGGTGAACTGGTATCACGCAGGAGCACGTCTTATATTGAACGGTGCTGATGTAGAGTGAAAAAAATTAAATACCTCGGAAGTATACTAGTGGAAGACCCAGAAACCGAAGTCAAGTGCAGAATTGAAACATCTCGTGCAGCTTTTAATAAAATGAGAAGCGTATTCTGCGATGATAATTTAAACTTGAAACTTGACAACGGTTAGTCAAATGGTACGTTTGTACAGTGTTATTATATAGAGTGGAATCATGGACCCTCAAAGTTGGTAGTATGAACCGACTGGAAGCATTCGAAATGTGGATACACCGGAGAATGCTACGCATACCCTGGACGGATATGGTCAGCAACACAAGGATTCTTTAAAGAGTCAAAGTTGATAGAGTGTAGTTACTGACTATAGTAATATTAAAATCCAAAAGCTGTCCTATTGGGGTCATGTACTCGTACTTAGAGGAGAAAAATACAAATTACTGCACCTGATCATCCAAGGCAAAATAGAAGGTCGAAGAAGTGTTGGCTGGAGGCAAATCTCTTGGCTCCGCAATATACGTGATTGGACTGTTATAAGGAGCGTTGGGGATCTTTTTCGGGCTGCCGGGGACAAAGATGCTTATTCTCAGGCAACGTTGGGGGGACCTGACATGACACTAGGAAGAATAAGATATCTGAAAAATTGACAACAATAATATCGAAAATTTTACAATTAGACTAACAATTTTCCCTTGAAGGAGTTAAGCGATACACATGAAAAACATCTATCTGAAGGGAAACGCGGTTAAAAAGTGTGATTGCTCTACGTGCGGGCATTTCCAAAGGCATGTTGGTTCTACATAGAGATTGAAAATACAATCTGTGAGTGCGTTGCCTTAGATAATTATCCGAAACATACAAACCAATACTATCCAAGACGGTTGAGTGTATCAGAACACACATGAGCAGATAAAAAGAGTGAACACCCAATCGCAAGTATTTTCCCCTGTCTAATGTTCTATAAGAATCCCAATCGCAAGTATCTTCCTCTGTCTAATGTTCTATAAGAATCCCAATCGCAAGAATCTTCATCTATCTAATGTTCTATAAGAATCCCAATCGCAACTATCTTCCTCTATCTAATGTTCTATAAGAATCCCAATCGCAAGAATCTTCATCTATCTAATGTTCTATATGAATCCCAATCGCAAATATCTTCATCTATCTAATGTTCTATACGAATCCCAATCGCAAATATCTACATCTATCGAATGTTCTATACGAATCCCAATCGCAAGTATCTTCCTCTATCTAATGTTCTATAAGAATAAACTAGGAAAAATAGTTTTCATGCTGTCTCGTGTTTATCATATACAGCGTTGAAACCTTTTCTCAACCCTCTCTCTCTAGTATAAGGCAGAACGTAACCCCTGCTGGTGCCCATATTATAGAACAATGGTCTTAAGTATCTTCTAGGAAGGACATATTACTATATTTGTATGATATGTAATAGTTGCTTGTGAATAATTTGATGATGCAAGTTTGTTTGACATCAATTAGTTTCATTACATTTCAAATCCACATAGAGTTTCATTCTATATTTGTCAAGTACAGCATTGAAATTAATCCTGTTTCATATAAATACGTCGAACAAAATAGCATTAAAAATATAATTGCTCTTTCTGAAGTGTTGAATGAAGAGTTGTTTTTATTATATTCATTTCATTTCCGTCACAAAATAGCATTAAAAATATAATTGCTCTTTCTGAAGTGTTGAATTAAGAGTTGTTTTTATTATATTTATTTCATTTCCGTCACAAAATAGCATTAAAAATATAATTATTGCTCTTTCTGAAATGTTGAATGAATAGTTGTATTTATTATATTCATTTCATTTCCGTCACAAAATAGCATTAAAAATATAATTATTGCTGTTTCTGAAATGTTGAATGAAGAGTTGTATTTATTATATTCATTTCATTTCCGTCACAAAATAGCATTAAAAATATAATTGCTCTTTCTGAAGTGTTGAATTAAGAGTTGTTTTTATTATATTTATTTCATTTCCGCCACAAAATAGCATTAAAAATATAATTGCTCTTTCTGAAGTGTTGAATTAAGAGTTGTTTTTATTATATACATTTCATTTCCGTCACAAAAAATATTAATGAGTCGATCTTTTCTTCAGAAAAGGGGTATTCTGGAACTCACGTAAATAATGAAGATTCGATGAAACCATGAAACAGTGGTTCCCAAAGTAGGATCCGCGACGATATCCCAGGAGGATCGCAACTCTTTTGAAAATCAATACAAGAAACTGTCTTTTTGATACCTACCAACAAACAAGCGAGCTATTCATCAGCAGGCGGACGACGCAACGAGTGAGATGACAGCTTAAGGTAGCGGCTAGTAGGCGCAGCGGGATGGGAGTTATCCGGCCATTACCTGATTACTAGTCAGTCTAACACGCCAAATAGAGATCCGTAGCAATTTATTCAGATGCTGAGGGGTCCATCAGTGATTTGCATAAATTTTGCGAACCGCTACCGTAGAGTATCAAATATAAAGTTTTGAGGAAAGCAAACTGTTCTAGCATTGAAATTCTGCTGACAAGTACTCGCCTGCGATATCCTCTTTGTCAAACTGGTGTATAGAACAAGAAAGTAAGATGGGCAACGTAAGGGATATAGAGACATACTACATGACATACTTAAAAACATTAATGCTCAGCGAAACTGGGGGCAAACAACAGCAAATAGAGCCAAATGGCGTAGAACTGTTGCTAATTTTCAGGGACCCAATGAAGAATGAAGACGCACACAACGTGCAAGTACGTTCGCAAGAATAACGAATCTCCCGCGGGCTCCACATCAAAGCTACATATTCTAATTTGCGACATAGCAGCACTCTGTAGAGGGATCTCTAAACCTTATAAATGGCTTAGAGATTCGTATCACAAATTCTAATAATCTTTACCCTTTCCCTTCCTGTGCTAAACAAAATCCGCGCGGTCCGGTGCTGTGTATTCTATACACATTTAAAATTAAACGATTTAAAATAAGAATATTCATAGCCAATCGCTTAAATTAATTAAATTTGAAGTCAAAAGTGATTATAATTGAAATTTAATTGCTGAAAACATGAAAAAAACGGGCGAAGCGACCACCTCAAATTAATGCCCGAAAGCTACCGAAGCGAGAGAAGCGAGCGAACTGAGATTCTATTTCTTGCGTTCCCATATACCGAAGTAGAGTGAGAGTGAGACGTGAATAGCGTCGCTTCCTCACCCATAGCGAGATTTTTTAGAATGAATATACCTACGTCACACACTAGCACGCGTTTGATTGTATTGGTGAAATTATTCCCGATTTTCACAAAATATCTCTGATGTGGCCGATAACTGCTAATTATTATTAATGTTATTTTTTTCATTCAATGTGTAAATGTATTTCGGAGGAATACCTAAAATCTGAACACAGTATTTATTATATTTATAGAGATATTAAAGTTTTTAGAAGCAATGTGTACTAGTTACACGTCACAGGGAAAAAAGGGCTAAGCAGACTCACATAGTTCCTCCACGTGAGGATCAAAGGAGAGACTACTGTAAAAATTAATAACCAAGGCTATGATTCATTCTACTCGTTGAATCATGAATCATAAGATGGTTCAGAGTGTATCTCTAGTATTTGAAAATCATTATATACTCAGAAGATCCAAAATCCGTCTAGATAAGATTCTAGTATTTGCTATAGCAGTCACTGTATGGCATGGAAATATGGGCAGTGAGAAAGAAGGAAACAAACATGATAAAATGCCTTCATGTTGCTAAAAAGAATAATTAAAGTCTGGAGAAGTTGGTGGTCGTGGGGGACAGTTGAGGTAATGCAATTATAAGGAAGGTATCCTATGAGATGGACGGATGAAACAGAGGAGTTAACAGGATCTTTTTATCTCCTCTGTTTCATCCGTCGATGGAGACAGGTGGTGCGCAAATTAGAAGGCATAGCAGGGTACTATAAAACTCAGCATTGGGCACACGATAATGAAGAATACTCAGTACGGGTAATATTGTAGATATGGATTCCATTACTGGTTGAGCTCACGCATTCGTGGTAGCCTGGGGGTCACTGACATAAATAGTAAGCGGGAAGAGTGACAGCTGAGATGGTACGGGCACATAAGACGGAGACCACCAGACCATACGGTAAATCAGGCAATGTCTGGGGATCTTCCTCGACAGCCGTCCAGAGGAAGACCAAAGAACTCCTGGATGACTCAATGCTCCAAAATCCTGCAGAGAAACGGCCTAGATGAAGGCGACACCCAGAAACGAAGAATATACTCGTACAGCCTGAGAACGAGAAGAACCGACCCCAACAGCCTACCTAGGCAATGAGTTGGGACAGTGCCAGGAAGTATTCCAGTACTGGTTGAGAACCACTGTTTTAGAAGTACTCTGTTCAAATTTATTATAAGGTTATGAATACAACATCGATCAGATCAGCGAAGCAGTTCCTGAATACGATGAGCTGGTGTTCTTCAAATTTCATTACCATTTAAATTGAGTGGTTCAAAAGCTCCATAAATGTTGGTTCCCTATCAAAACATGGTGAAAATTGACGAGAGTGTTCCCAAATATACTTCAGTGCAAAATGGAAATTATCCCAATGGCGAAAATTAATTGAATATGATTTTGTTTACGTTGAAATTTGAATTCTCTCAATATTTGGAATTGAATCGATTTCGAAAACGATAAGTCTGGAAGCGTCGTTGATTTTTAATTTAAAACAAATTATTTTTTTATTTATTTCAGTGCTGAAATTGTTTTCTTCGTATTTCAAATAGCAATTTACATTTAAGGGGCTAAATAATTTCCTTCTAAAGTGTCACTTAAAAAACCCCTACCATGCCTGCGTGGATATCTTTACTTTACTGTCACTATTGCCTCCACATATTCATAGGATGGTCAGAGATTTCTTTATATTTACTTCCTTGACGATCAAAATTTTTATGGCCTCCCGACCACAAAATCCTCAGCACCAAGGACTAAGTTGAAGTATATTTATATTGCACTGGTTTAGTAAAATCTCAAACAGTTATATCAACTCTATTCTTTATCTTCAAATATACTCTTCTTTTTTATTTATCTTACGAATAAATCGTCAGCATAAGGGTGGGTCATCCACTTCTACTGTAAATAAAAGCCTCTCTCAAAAAACTTCAATATTTTTTATTTTCAGTATGTTACATCTATCCCGTTTTTCTAGTCTCCCCAGTATATTTTTTCTACCTATTTGAAATCATCCTACTATTGATAGTGGTGCACAAACAAATATAAATAAATTGTAACAAAATAGTGAATAATGCTTATATAATGATTACATGTTAACAGTTGGACACATTTTATTGAATAACTAATTCATATAGTTTAAAGTTTTCGTAAAATTTTAACTTACATTGCATTATTCTGCACACTGGGTGAATAAAGTTATTTTTATTATACAATATGCCTAAGAGATATTGCTAGCAAACATTTAGAGTTAGAAGTGTCCGTATCCAAGATATACATATTAGCGATATGGGCGAAGAAGCGAAAATTGTGTGTTGCGATAGGAAAGTCTGGCGCTCTCTCCTCTCTATCTACCCTGATGGGTATTGATACTTGTAATTCTTGTACAGTATCCGGCGGTAAGTAATACACATCGGGCTTAAGAAAGGGGCTGTCGGCCATAATCGGCTATATTCGGCTTTGTAGAGCGTCGCGACGCTGTGTGAATGACAGCGACGACGCGTCGTCGCTGTCATTCATACACGTGTTCCGTCGCGATTTGTCAGTCGTTGTCAAGCGTTCTAGGGTGTGATCGCTCGATGAGACCACGCTACAAAGCCAAACTTTGCCGATTATGGCCGACAGTCTCTTTCTTAAGCTCGATGTGTATTATTTACCGCCGGATACTGTACGAGTATGTACTATAGAAACGTGTGTGTAGGATTTTTTTTTTTCATTTCACCCTTATCCCCTTTTCAGTTTTCTGTAACATATTTCCCCGCGTAACACGGAAGCACCCCTAACTCTCCCTGTCTTTTGCCACAATAATGGTTAAAAGATGATGGACCACGAGCTTTATAGGTCTGCCGTATTACTTCGTCCATAATGAATCACCTCTCGCCTCGCCTCACGCAGCATCTGACACAGGAGCGTCACAAATTAACTAGCTCATAAATAAATATGCCTTTGTGTTGATATGTGCCATAAATTTCATTTGCAATCTGGATATAACTATGTACTCACTATAATATTTGCCTCATCTTGAATACTGCTTCGCTCGAGTATCCTTCCTTATACTTAGATCGCTGTCTAGATTAACACCATCTTAAGGGAACATAGCAGTTAATATTTATGTCACTCTATAAAAGTATGTGGTGCAAGTTATGACGGCTTAGACACGATATGAGATGAACCCAGACCTTTTTATAGCTTCGCTCTTTAATGTATTTTCTTCTACATTATCCTAAGATATATGTGTAATTTCAGAATATACTATGTATACTCGTATGTATACTACCTCGATCAAAAAGTTTTAGGACTTTATTCATAAAATCAAAAATACAAGTTTATTCATCAAAATTGATATGGTCCCCTTCAAAGTGCTCCCCGTCGACTGCAACGCACTTACGCCAGCGCTTGATCCAATCCTCGAAACACCGCTGGTACTCAATTTTCGGTATGTCCATCAGAGCCGTCTTCGATTTTTTCATGACATCCTCTTGGGTGCTGTAACGCGTTCCGCGAAGCGGTTTTTAAAGTCAGTTGAACAGGAAAAAATCGCAGGGAGCCAGATCAGGTGAATTCAAAGGCTGCTGGATAGTAGTCGTGTTGTTTTTGGTGAAAAACTCATGGAAATTATGTCTTTCGCGATTTCAACGCGGTCCTTTTTTTGCATGAAATTGAGGTCTTTCGGCACCAGTTTTGCAGCGACACGTCTGAGGCCCAAATCACTAACCAAAATGTCTTGAGCGGATTCATAAGCGATGTTCAAGTCCTCTGCCAGCTCTCTGATGGTCAATTTGCGGTTTTCGGCCAACATTTCTTTGATTTTATCGATCTTTTCATCGCTTTTCGACTGCCATCCTCGACCGACGTCATGCGTTCGTCATCCTCGACTGACTCACGACCACTTCTGAAGCGTTCGTGTCACCAAAAAACACTTCTCCAACATTTCCAAGGTCTGCGGACCTTTGTTTCGCATATCGGAAAATCTACAAAGGTTTTTTTAGTAGTTCGTCTTCCCTTGTTAAGTTTTCTGCGGTTTCGCAAATGCGGGGAAGTACCTTATTTAATGACCGCAGTCACCATCTTCATGCCCTTTCATTCGAGTTGTATAAAATTGTTGTGTAGTATTTTTAATCTGTCAACAATACTGGGTTCGAATCCCGATTTGGAGCGCTCTTGAGGAGAGTCGGGTCTCTGAGTCGTCGTTTTATTATTATTATTCGATGCGGACCTTAAAATAATATCTAATAATCCACGTATGAAATAAACTTTTTTGCTTTATTAAGTATCATCATCTGAGATGATTTGGTCATGTAGAACGAGTGTTTGAAGCAAGACTAACAAAACAAATTTATAGTGCAAATGTGAGTTATAGATGTGGTAGAGAAAGATCAAGGCAAATATAGTTGGATCACTTGTAAGAATTCCAAGACCATTGAAGAATTTGTCATCATTGATGATATTATAGTATATAGTATAAGTCATTGGTAAGAAGCAACTAGAATAGAACTCAGGTAAACGATGAAGACGGTGGTCTTCGAAATCGGTAGTAAACCCAAAAGTAAACAGGTGGTGAACACAAAAATATAAAATAAGTATTTTATTTACTTATTTTTCCTTTTACATAAATCTTAGAACTTATCGGTAGTAGGATAAATTAACAATTCTTATGGAGTTTTCTAATACTAGCAAATTAATAGATGGGTTGGTCCTGGAACAGGTCATACGATTGCAACAATATAATTAATAAGCTAAGTAATGCATTCAAACATTATGATATATTCGCACGAATATATCATAATGTTTTATAACACATCGTTAAAGTTTAGTAGATAAATACTTCAATAAAACACCTGCAACTTTGTTCAGACTTGCCTCTAATTACTTAAGTTACTTCCTATCTTGTAATACGAGTAGGGAGACTTTGTAAACTCTCTAATGTGGAGGGTAAATTGATAAATTCACCTTGTAATAAAATTAATTTAGGTCCGTTCAATTATATTTGGGTACAAAATACTTTAATTTATTTATTTTTAATGCAATTTTTCATTAACTTTTCCCTTCCTGTACTAAAAAAATCCACGCGTTCCGGTGCTGTGTATTCAATACACATCAATACACGTGTAAACATGAGCGATTTAAAGTCGGAAAAATAAGAATATTCATAGCCAATCGCTTAAATTAATTAAATTTGAAGTCAAAAGTGATAATAATTTAAATTTAATTGCTGAAAATATGAAAAAGAAACATCGGCCGACGTTCACAAAACGGGTGAAGCGACCACCTCAAATGAAAGCCCGCGAGCTACTGAAGCGAGAGATGCGAGCGAACTGAAATTATATTTCTTGCGTTCCCATATACCGAAGTGGAGTAAGAGTGAGACTTGAATAGCGTCGCTTCCTCACCCATAGAGGTCACACGCTGGCCCACGTTTGATTGTACTGGTGAATTTATTCCCGATTTTCACAAAATATCTCTGATGTGGCCGATAAGTGCTAATTATTAATAATATTATTTTTTCATTCAATGCGTAAATGTATTACGGAGGAATACCTTAAATCTGAACCCAGTATTTATTACATGTATAGAGATACGAGTATTAAAGTTTTTAGAAGCAATGTGTAGTAGTTACACATCACAGGACAGAAAGGATTTATTAAGAAGCTTTTTTTCAATAGCGAACCTGTGACGTAAACTTCTTCATATTTTATAATATACTAGCTGAAAAGTCAATCCAAGGATGTGCGATAACAATTACTAAAGACTTGTTTATTGTTACAACTTTTTACATTCTTTCCCATCACACCATATCCTTTACGAAATAGGCAGAGATAATCGAATGCCATACATACCCGTCCTTTCAGAAATCCATTGGCTCTGCCACATTCATAATTCGTCTCATGTAACTGATATTCTTCAAATTTTTCACCTTACTCTATTTCAATAATTTACTAACATGCAACTCTCTGACGTCTTTTTATCCATGATCCTCTTCGTTCAACCATATATATTTTCTTAGGCATTTTATCCTCACTCATCTTTCTTACACCCGCATTATTTCTTTATTGCGAAATTTCTAACTTTATCTACCAATCTTTTCCCACACATCTTTCTCAACGATCGCATCTCAACTGCAACATGAATTTCATAGAGGAGCATGGCTTCGTGGTAACGCACTAGAGTTCCGTGAAGAAGGTCGTCGGATCGGTCCTCCCGCGCTGTGCTACTCCCCTCAAATGGAAGCAGGCATTTTTTCCGTCTAGTATTCGGGGGTACAAGGATACCTATGACTTCGATCAAATCTATTATTTCAAAAAGAGGGAGAAAAACATGCCAGTGTGCTCCGATCGTCTCTCTTTGGTGAACAATTATAGCGGTGTATATATTAATTCGGTGGATCGAGTATAGCGGTGTAAAAAAATCGGTGGATCGTGTATAGCGGTGTAAAAAAAAAGGTCAAGGGAAAAGCACGAGTAATAAAAAAATACATCTTTCTTATAAGATGATTTGTCTATTATTTGTATTTTTACCGCAGTGCTGGCTGTGCGCCTGTGGACGGCCCCGTATTGTGTTGGTTTCATGTGATTTTACGATTTAATGCCTGTTTCATTCTAAATATTTTTGCTGTAATTGTGCAAAATTATTATTATTTTTTTTTTAGTCCGCCAAACTTTATGTCTTGAGCACTTACTACTGGTTCTTTTATTTTTTATTATTTTTATTATAAAGTGCATTGTACTGATTACTCATAAATAAATAAGATGAATAAATCGAGTCGCACGGTAACGCACTGGACTTCCGTGCGGAAGGTCGTCGGTTCGAACCCCGCGCTGCTCTACTCTCCTCAAACGACAAAAGCACTTTTCCGCTTAGTGTTCGATGGCATAAGGATACCTATGACTTCGGTCATATCTATTATTTTAAAAAATAAACAAAACAAACAAGATATTATATACAAATAAGACTTAAGATATTAAATTGTATATAGATACAGCCTTTGGCAAATGTTTGTGTTATACTCGTAGATTACCTTATTAAATAAAAAAAGATGAATACATTAAAAGACTCATTTTACCCCTAAAGCAATATGGCGTGATGGTAATTATAAAATATTTAGGGTTGTTTTGTATTATACACTTTTTTTATATGCGGACTTTTTAATGTGAATTCAGGCAACATCACATTATGGTATATAAGTTCACCCAACACGTGCGTATAGAGACGTGTTTACATTCTAACTAAAACAGTAGGTTCTGTATAAAGTCGTAATAATTAACTCTACCCTTGGGATGGAACTCTACATATTTCATACCCGCCAGAATATACTTTGTACTTTCGTGAAATGCATTTACATAGATGCGTGCCGACATATTTGTTCTGCATTAATTAATGTAAGGGAAACACAAGAGGGAACTCAAAAGGATATTTTCATAACTAAAATAAGTTCTAAATATATGGCTTAAGTTAAATTCACATGTAACAACTTTATCTGTGGTATTTATTTAGACACCCCCCAAAATTATGTTTCCGTATGTCATAAATTTTATTTACAGTTAAAAAAGTGTATTTATTTTCTATTGAATAGTTGAATTTTTTATCTGAAAATTCGATAAATTAAAAAGAATTACAATTTAGAAATTAAAGTTTATTGCAAAACGCTATAAAACAATCCTTGAAGTTACTTATAATTTTTGCTATAACAAATGTCATAAACAAGTGTAGGGGTCATCAAGTAAAAAAATATTTTTGTAAAATAGTAGCAATTTAAAAAAGATACATAGCATTACGCCGTTTCCCTGGTGGAGTAAGCAGAGAGGATGTAGTACCAGACTTGCCTACCTCGACACACATTTTTCACCTCTTTTGCATCCATACACCTCATACAACACCTTTCTTTTTTTTAAATATCATTCACTTGATTCAACCATAGTTTCCTTGGTATTCATCTACCACGTCTTCTATTCACATTTGCACTGTATATTTGTTTTGTTAGTTTTTCTTCAGTCATTCGTACGGTGTGTCCAAATCATCTAAGAATGTTCCAATGTACAAAAAATATCAATTATTTTATTTTTACTCAAAATTTCTTAAAAGCATTGAAAGGAGATTTGTTTAAATAAGTCTTGTTTTTTTTTTTCAAAGTAGACTATTTTATAATATTTATTTTTGAACTTTGAAAATTTTAAATGTAGAAATTTACACAAAGTTTTTTCATAACACCGCTAGGCAAAAGAGCTCTTCAATAATTTGTGTTAGGCAGCTACTTCTTCTTCCCAATGTCATGTCAGGTCCCCCCAACGTTGAATATCACCTGAGAGTAGGCATCTTTGTCCCCGGCAGCCCGAAAAAGATCCCCAACGCTCTTTATATCAGTCCAATCACGTATATTGCAGAGCCAGGAGATTTACCTCCTGCCAAAACCTCTTCGACCCTCTATTTTGCCTTGGATGATCAGGTGCAGTAATTTGTACTTTGCTCCTCCAAGTACATGACCCAAGTAGGACACCTTTCGGATTTTAATATAAGTCAGCAACTCTCTATCAACTTTGGGTATTTGAAGAATCCTTGTGTTGCTGACCATGTCCATCCACGGTATCCGTAGCATTCTCCGGTGCATCCACATTTCGAATCCTTCCAGTCGGTTCATACTACCAACTTTGAGGGTCCATGATTCCGCTCCATGCAATAACACTGACCAAACGTAGCATTTGACTAACCGTTGTCAAATGCCCTTTTTTAAATTTTTACAAATTATATTCTAAATTACAATTTTTTCGTCAGCTACTAAACAACAAAAAATATGAAAACATGGCAGCCAAGTAAAATCTTCTGGGAATCAACAACCGGAACGCCTAATTGCTAAGCAAGTATTCCAACCACCTTAGCACCGACTATAAACTGACTTACCGTACAACTTGTGAAGAACGACCTCCTTGATCTAGTTGGTTAAGATGCCTGTCTTCTAGTCCGGGGATTGCGGGTTCGATTCCCGTTGGTACCTTTTTTCAATAGGTTTCCAGTGTGTTTTTCGCTAAAAGCCTCTGTAACATATTTCTAGTTGGTTTGAAACGATTGCCACATGGCAGGTAAGGTTATGCTGTACAAGTATACTAAAAATGTTATAATATTTGGAATACCTTTGTCCCTAAAGCAATATCCTTACCTGCCCCCCATGACGTATAATGCGAGTCGAATTCAATAAAGGCAAAATAGTGCAAAAAAATCAGGCAATAGATCGGAATGTGGTTGTTTTTGTGACAGAAATTTAAGTACCTGAGCTTACAAAAGCGATAAATTGTGTAAACTCTTAAATGTAGTGTATATATTGATTGTTCTATGCAGGACATTGTGAGAAGGACTTTTGATTTATATAAAATAATAAAGTACACCAGGAGTTGACTCTCGTGGCACGAACTTATTATTAGAGTTTATAAAGGAGGCATTAAATAATTAATTAACAATCGGTAAAAAATATCAAATAATTTTTACAGGCAAATGCCTAGTTTACTGGGGACACGACAAATGCAAGGTAAAAACCCAAGATTCACAATTAACCTGTTTTTATTTTATTTTAAATTTTGTATCAACTATGTGTAATGTAACTACTTGTCATGTAAATAAATAATCAAATCAAATATAACTTAATAATTCATTTACTGGAAAAAGTAAAATATTATTTTCCTTCCTTTTAGTTATAATTTTTTGTTTCTTTTTTTGCGATAACATAACGAGGTGGTGTTTATTATTTCGCGGAAAATCTGGCGGACTATCCGTAAAGTACGGCTGGTGACAGGTGGCGTGTGTGAAAGGGAGATAAGACCTTATATATACTCGTATAACTCCTCATATTATGGTCTGTGTGACACTTACAGAGATTTGTTGGTTAAAGGGGAATATGTGGTGTAATTCATTGGATGTTTTCCTTTATATTTGTCTTTTTAACACTAAAATACAATGTTTCTGCATAATTCGGTTAAGATTTTTACACTAAAATACAATGTTTCTGCATAATTCGGTTAAGATTTTTATTCAAATACAATGTTTCTGCATAATTCGGTTAAGATTTTTCCACTAAAATACAACGTTTCTGCATGATATGGTTAAGATTTTTACACTAAAATACAATGTTTCCGCATAATTTGGTTAAGATTTGTACACTAAAATACAGTGTTTCTGCATAATTCGGTTGAAAATTTTATACTAAAATACAATGTTTCCGCCTAATTCGGTTAAGATTTTTACACTAAAGTACAATGTTTCCGCATAATTCGGTTAAGATTTTTACACTAAAATACAATGTTTCCGCATAATTCGGTTAAGATTTTTACACAAAAATACAAAGTTTCTGCATAATTCGGTTGAGATTTTTACACTTTATTTATTTATTTTTTTTTTTTTTCACTCTGGTTTTCACTTAAAACCTCTTAAATATCTTTCTATCACTTTTTTTTAACCTGGCGAGTTTATTGCCATGTGGCAATCTCTTCCAACCAACCAGAAAGATGTTTTTATAGGCCCAAAGTGAAAACCAGACTGAAATCCTATTTAAAAAATCTGGGATCCAGCGGGGATCGAACCCGTAACCTCCGGATCGGCAGACAAGTGTCTTACCACCAGGCCACGGAGGTTGTCAGTTGGTTGGAAAATGTTACTACATGGCAAACGGTGGTTCTTAGTTCCAGGTTGTTCTGTATACGACAAAATACATTCAAATATGATTATTTAATATTCAGATATTTTACATACATATATACCATAACGGCATTTCACTGTCGGAATAAGCAGAAATGACCGAGTGCCAGACTTTCCTATCTCGACACTCTTCCACATCCATATACCTTCTCATAAACCTACAATTTCTCTGACTTTCTACGTTTCGTTCCTTTAAAATATCATTTACTTGATCCAACCATACTTTCCCTAGTATTCCTCTTCCATGTTTTCCATTCACATTTGCACTAAATATTTTTATGGTTTATATTACTTCATTCATTCGTTCTACATGCTCATACCATCTCAGAGTGATCTTCTTCATCTTACTCAACACATCAGCCTCAAGTTTACATTCATCCCTTATTACTTCATTTCGTATTCTGTCATACATTGTCACCTTATGTATTCTTCTCAGTGCTCGCATTTCCACACCATTTATTCGGCTCCTTTTATTATTTTTCCACGGCAGCGTTTCACTCCCATTAATGCTGGTACTAAAATAATGTTTCAGATATTTTAGACATGATCGAATGTAACATATTGCCCTTATCACTATTAAATACAGTAAAGTTTAACATAAACACCGTAAGTTATGAGTTCCGCTTACTGAAAGCTCCATAACACGGTTAGGCATTGCTGGAAAGCAATAGCGACAGGCTATACCCTGAACTTCTTTTACCAGGGGCACCCCATACTTCGCCCGCGGCACTGTTTTGACACACTTGAGCAAAACAGGAATAGCTTTATTTATATTTCAATTTTTTTATAAAGTAATATCAATTATGACCAAAGTCACGGGTATCTTTATACCCTCGAACAGCGGCGACCAGTCCCGAGGTGCGCTGGTGCGCTGAGAACCAACGCACCTCGAGACGTTGAGCGAATATAAAATATCGCTGTCTCACGGTTTACTGTACTCTATCTGTTCCTATATGAATTTGCATTTCCGTCCGGTGCGTATTGGAGATCGCTCCGGTAGTATTGGCAAACTTGGCCAGTTAATTTAAGAGGAATATTTTTTTTAATTTTATTTTGATTTTTTTTTTAATTTTCACTTAAATAAAAATACTCGTTCTATTTGTCAGTATTCTTATATCATAAATATTTAATCTATACAAATATTTAACGTTTTTAGAAGTCATGTTTGCAAATATATCATTTAATTATTGCGAATTATTTCTCCGGTTCAGCGCACCAGCGCACCTCTAGACCGGCTGCCGTTGCCCTCGAATACTTAGCTGAACCTTAGAAAATCTAGCGCGTTACCGCGCAGTCATGCAACTTGAGAACAATCGAAACAAAAGTTAGTACCTACACATTTAAAGCTCGAGACAGACTCAATTATGTTAGCATCATTTAGTACCAAATATCACTCCAAGCGTGCCAGCATTTCAATTTCACATCTCTCCAAATGTCGTTATTCGTTTTATCAAACACTGTTTATTCCACTTTATGTAACTGTATAACTCTACCGGTTTCATGGTGTTCACCTCATCATCAGGGTACTATGTGGAAAATGCGAAATATATGTGTCGAGATAAGAAAGTTTTGCGCTTTGTCCTCTGCCTTCCCCAGCAGGGAAACGGCGAGATGGTATGTATGTTATGTATGTAAACCGCGTGATGTATAGGTGTACGCGCGGTAACACACTGGATTTCCGTGCGGAAGATCGCCAGTTCGAATCCCGCGCTATACTACTCCCCTCGAATGACACAAACATTTTTTCCACGTAGTGTGGCCGGTGAGTTTTCTGGTGTGCAACAACCCACTCACTAAAAAAGAAACAAAAACGACACAACTTTACTTTCCAACTGAATTGTCGTTGTAGTGGCGAGGGAATCCTCGACTACAAGGCCCACCAACGACGACGATGATGTATGTGACCTTTTCTTTAAAAAGATTGACCGGCCCTGCATTATTCGTTCCAGTCAGATTATCGGTGCTATTGATTACGCTCAAGTAGGCAGCCATTACTTAATTGGGCCTTACATTATTTATTACCTAAGAAAATTAAATTATCCTTACCAGCGCATGCTAATAATATTCCAGGATATGAAGCATTTGACTCGAACATCGTACAAACTGGTGGATTTATTCTGAAACTACTTTACTAAGTAAGGACAATGTAATGCCGAGTTTAAAAGGACATTTTTTCTAGAAACTGTAAAAGTCACATTCAACTGAATACATATGAATAGGTAACAAGAAATTACTTTTTCAATTTCACAAAAAAACTCTGTCTCGGTTTGCCTAGTGGCCTTCTTCCACATTGTAAGGCTTACTGAGTACGTCAACTGATATCTGCTTACATTATAAGATGCATGGCAACGTACAGTACCCCGCGGTTAATAATACACATCGGGCTTAAGAAAGAGACTCTCGACCATAATCAACTAACTTCGGCTTTGTAGAGCATCGTCTCTGTCATTCATACACGTCTTCCATCGCGATTTGTCAGTCGTTTAACTCTTTCTAGAGACCGGACAGTTAGCGCATCGTGCGATAGAGAAGACGCTCTACAAAGCCGAAGTTAGCCGATTATGGCCGACAGTCTCTTTCTTAAGCCCGATGTGTGTTACTTACCGCCGGGTACTGTATGTCTTTTTATTTACAGTTCAAAACGAAGCGTTATTTTTGCAGCACCTGTATAATATTTATAGAACTAAATAAGCACATATTTAAATAAATTTTCAATGTACAATACTATGATATGTACTGGACTTTCGTGAGGAAGATCAACCTTTGGATGGCACTGGCATTTTTACTACATGTATTCAGGGATATAAGTAAACCTATGATCTTTACTTTAAAACAAAAGAAAATCATGACGGTTTGCTCCGATTATCTAACTTTGGTGTGCCGTCGGATCTAGTACAGTGTTGTGGCCGGTGAGTTAGCTGGTGTGCAACGACTCACTCACTTAAAGAGAAAAAAGGTGGAAAGAAACATAAGCCCCACGGCACAGATAGAAAGATAGTGGCTATCGGTCATTAGATTAGATATTTCCACGCATCTCAATACACTTATAAAAACTGCTGAAAACTTACCAAGGGAAGGCAAACTACACATAAATCTTTGTAGATCTTCCAATGTGTGATAGTATGTGATCCGGTATGTGATTTGACTTCAGGTGTAGTTAGTATGTGTATAGTGTTCATATATAAAATCATACATTTTGATAAGATTTTCCAAAAAGGGATGTATTGAAGTGCTTCATAAAGTTCAACACCTCACTCATGTGTTAACACTACGAAGGCAGGTCATTACACACCACAAGACTAACAACTACAAAAGCCTTATCAAAATACCCCTAATGGATCGATTCGGAATAATCAATCTATTTGATAAATATATAATCGATCTAAAAGTTTGAATTCTCTCCGAAGATACATCTCTCATAGATTAAAAAAATACAATCTTGACATTACATTTTACATAGAATTAGCAGGAAGAGATTGACACTTTGTAATAAACCTTCCAAGTTACACCGTAAACAATAAAAATGTTATACAATAAAACAGTAGGATAAGTGAGAACTCTTTTGGAGACATTACATTTTGTATAGAATTAGCAGGAAGAAATTGATACTTCGTAATAAACCTTCCAAGTCACACCGTTAACAATAAAAATGTTATACAATAAACAGTAGGATAAGTGAGAACTCTTTTGGAGACATTAGATTTTATATAGAATCAGCAGGAAGAGATTGACACTTCGCAATAAACCTTCCAAGTTACACCGTAAATAATAAAAATGTTTTACAATAAAACAGTAGGATACGTGAGAATTCTTTTGGAGACATTACATTTTGTATAGAATTAGCAGTAAAAGATGGACACTTCGTAATAAACCTCCTAAGTTACACCGTAAACAATAAAAATGTTATACAATAAAACAGTAGGATAAGAGAGAACTCTTTTGGCTTTTGTTGTCTAGACACTTCTTCGTGTGCCGTATCCGGTTTCCCTGACGTTATCGATATCTCTTGAGAAAATATCTCTGTCTTTGGCGGCTCAGAACAACTCCTCGACTGTCTGTTCTGTCCACTCACGAATGTAGCTTAGTGAAGAATAGCGCATTCTATCGATTCTGCGTCGACAACCTTCGATTTAGCTCATGATTATTAATTTTAGTTCCTTAGTGTTATTTTCCTCCTTTCTATATGAAACCAGGATTAACAAACTTATGGCATTTTACAATATTAAAAAGTTCTCGTTTTATACCTGCTCGGTGTTTGATGAAATGATACCAACAAATTCTAAGATGATACCAGCTTATTTAGCATTCAGATCTTCATGGTGCACGTCTTCTTCTTCAGTTTCAATCCTGGGGATTGGTTAGCAGCAAAGCCCTGCATCTCCTCCTCCACTTCACTCGGTCTTCAGCGATCCTCTTGAGCTCTGTATAGGAGGTTCAGTCCATATCGTGGCATATTTGTCCTTCAGTATATTGTGCAGGAGATTTTCATGTCGCAGCATATGACCCATCCATTCTGCACGCCTTTCTGATATGGTGTTTTGACAGGTGCCTGGTTTCTTCGATCCTGCTGAGAACCTCGTCATTTGTAATGTGGTATCTCCAGGAAATCCTTATGATTCGTCTATAGGTCTACATCTCGAAGGCCTCCAATCTGTTTCGATCTCTTTCGCCTATGCACCATATCTAGCAACCATACATAAAAATACTCCACACATATGTTTTGACCAATTGCTTGCGGAGCTTTAGGTCCATGTTGTTGTCCATGGTCCATGTATCAACAGCATAATGTAGAATATACTATATGTAGCAATCAATTAAAGTTGCCGAGGATAATAGAGAAATATTTCAAATAATTAACTGTGCCGCGTAATAAATAATTGAACAGTTACTTTATACAATTTCTAATATTGAATACCTAGAATAGCGAATGTGCTAAACCACGAATTAGGTTATCGATAAAGCAATATTAAATATATTACAAGCTCCTTTCAGCAGGATCTGCCTTGATGTTGGCACCGAATACTAAGTGCGATCATCAACCACGTTTGTCTTTTGAAGTTCGTTATTTGATAAACAGGTTAAGGGAAACACTCAACTCATAATTTATTACCTTTGGTTATGGTAAATGGAATAAATAAATTTTAATCATGAGCATGGTTGTATTGAAAAAATATTATTTCTTAAATACGACGAATGATCGTTAAACGAGAAAATATTTGTGTTGATCACAAAAATATTTATGTTCATTGCAAAAAATTTCTGTTGATCACAAAAGTATGTCATCTAGGAAACAGATAATTAAATACTCTATTTCAGAAAAAAAACTTACCTAAAAGATGGTAATAAAAACTGTCCTTTGACGCCACAAGATCGGAGTAGCCAATCGGCCTGAAGATGAACCGATGAAGACTATATACAGAATGTAAATAAAAAGAATGATCGAGATTACCACACTTTCAAATCATAGTGTTATTAATTAATGTGACTGTGTTTAATTCCAGGTGCCGGAAGGCGTGGAGCTGACGCTGGGAGAGCTGCGCGCCATGGCGCTCAGGCAACAGCAGCAGATCGAGTGCCAGCACCAGCTGCTCGCCGCCCGGGAGCAGCGGCTGCGCTTCCTCAAGCAGCAGGAGGCCAGGCGATCACCAGGTAAGCTATCGTCGTCAGCATCAGTAACGATCTCTCTTCGTCATGTTTTATACTAATACAGTCAGGTGCACGTACTGTTACTATTGAATGTACTTCTGTTATTTTTCTCAATTGGTTAATTCTATTTGCTTTCTGAGCACAG